>JABBOT010000011.1:15911622-16427957 GCA_016165875.1 Acanthopleura granulata | reverse complement strand
TTAAAAAGAAAGACGTCGTAAAAATGAAGTCAGGGTGAGTGAAAAGGCGATTATAAATTGCACATGAAAATAGCTTTACTGAATTTCTTAGATTCTTTTTCACCAAAAATAGACACAATCAAATGTTTTGATTGAATGATGGCTTTTATGGACCATCTTAATGATGCACATAGTTGGCTTCAGGAGTAGTCTAAAAGTGCTTACATATCTCTGGCCTTTGTTAACCACAGGAGTATACATCATGTACATAACTGGGTTATGGAATGGTTGTTTAGAGGAGGAGCTTACATATATCTCTGTTATTGAATGGTTGTTAAGGGGAGGAGTTTTCATACCTCTGTCATGGCACGGTTCTCAAGGGGAGTATATATACCACTGTTTATCCTAAGCAGTTATCAAAGGGAGGAGCTTACATACCTGTGTTGTGGCATGGTTGTCAAGGGGAAGAGCTTTCTTACAGGTTTTATAGCATCACATGCATGGGGAGTATACATGACCCAGTTTTTACCATGTTTACTCTCTTGTCTACCACAATGACAGTCAGGAGGGTTTCCAGTAACAAAGCTATAAATGTGTTAAAGCCAAAAACAAGACCAAATCTTTCAGCCTCCAGTTAACGGGCTATCTGAAAGCTAATGAAGAAAGTCACATCAAAGTCAGAAGTATCAGCAACTTGCAGATGGTTTTGGGTTTTCCCTAGGCTCCATCCAGTTTCCTCCCACCATGATGTTGGCTGTCGTCGAGTTGAAATACTCCTGAGTACAGTGTAAAACAACAATCAAATAAATATATCAAAGATCGGATTTCTCTGTTACCATGCCTGATGCACTGGTGACTTCTCAAACATGTTTGGTGCCTGGTGCACTACAACTTCTCCGGTACCATGATTGGTGAACTATGACCGCCAGTGCCATGCCCAGTGCACTGGGACTTCTCCAGTACCATGCCTGGTGCACTATGCCTTCTCCAGTGCTTTGTCCTGTGCACTTGGACTTCTCCAGTATCAGGTATGGTGCACTGGACTTCTCTATTACCATGATTGATGCACTAGGACTTCTCCAGTACCATGTCTGGTGTGCTAGGATTTCTCCAGTGTCATACCTGGTGAGCTTTGACTTCTCGAGTACCATGTTTGACGCATGGGAACCTTTCCAGTGCCATGCCTGGTCCACTAGGACCTCTCCAGTGTCATACCTGGTGCACTAGGATTTTTCCAGCACCACACCTGATGCACTGGGACTTCTCCAGTACTATGCTGGGACTTCTTGTCAGGTGTCAGGTAAAAAGTAGAAGTGCCTGGGGTATCTAACGTACATGTATACATGTATGCATTTATGATTCAGAGCATGAATACTCACGTGGCCACTATTATCACCATTTGATACGCCGCTCTGAAGAACACATACAGACAGTAGGCCACCCAGATGTCAGTGGTGTAGGCCATGACGACCAGCACTGCACAGTTCATCAGGGATATCGTTCCCAGTAGCAGTTCTCCGTATGCTGTCCGGTTGGTTGGGATCAGGCCGATAAAGAATGATGACAACGCTCCTGTAAAATGAAATCAGACACAAACTGCTCTCAGTGCCTGTGATATCGGGTCGGTGGTGTAAAAATCAACGGCCATTTATTCTCCCTGACCAACACAATCACTGTTAAAATCCAGTTTTAAAACCTAGTTCAGTTACTGGTACGTTCAATTTCTGTTTGCACAGTAAATACACAATCAAAATGCAGAGTTTTTTTTTTCACCACCCCTGACTTTGCACAACCATTACATGCATTGTACATGTACTCATTTATGCCAGCAACCTGTGGATGGTCGTGGGCTTCCTCAGGGCTCTGACTGGTTTCATCCCACCATAATGCTGGCTGTCGTCGTATAAGTGAAATATTCTTGAGTGCATATTATAGACACTTAAGGTCGAGTAAATAAATTTATTTATTTATTTGTTTATTTATTTGTTCTATTTGGTTTTCTTGTATTGTACTTTATGGAATGATCAAGAAATAATGAAATTCAAAGAACTCAAATTATATGGGAAACTGTTAAAGGACAACAGCATATTTTATAAGGCTATCACTTTACAGGAGTGGAAAACAGAAACATGACAAAAGAGTAA
This sequence comes from Acanthopleura granulata, assembly GCA_016165875.1. Taxonomy (NCBI): domain Eukaryota; kingdom Metazoa; phylum Mollusca; class Polyplacophora; order Chitonida; family Chitonidae; genus Acanthopleura; species Acanthopleura granulata. The sequence continues at coordinate 16,425,834 of JABBOT010000011.1, read as the reverse complement.
GTGCCATCAGAAGGAACATACAAATCTGTACATGCATTTAAAATATATGCACTTATTTTTATTTCTTCCCAAAATATTTTTCTGAGAAAACTCTGATGGCTGTAGTTAATTGTTTGTATTGTTAAATGGGCTTTATGGCCCATAGTCTGGTATAAGGGTGTAAAGGTTGTTCTTTATTTTCTTCATGTTAATTGCCTCTATGTAAAATCTATTCATGGATATGCATGTACACACCCCTGTTAATACTAAGCAGTTGTACATCTACGTGTAACTAAACCTATGAAACAAGTAATCTCACATTACAGACAATAATCAATTACGGTGGAATAAAATCATGATACTCTACATGTATATGTATTTGCAATATGCCAAAGTATTACACTATAATATGACCCATAAAGCCTACCTTTCACTCTATACATTTAACTGCACTTTTTTTGATAAAGAGATCATAAAAATTAGTACCACCACACTGATTTTTCAGATCTAGTTACATGTGTAAGTCTATGGTTCAATTACTTTCTTTGTGACTTAACTGTTGTAATAAATAAAACTGACAGCCCGAGATTAAATGAATCGAATATGCACTCCTGTGAGATAATTACCTAACAGCGTGGCTGCCGCCTCTATAGCACCGTTGTATTTCTTTGGATTAGCTCGATGAGGATCGACTGCCGCCCACAAATTCTGGACGTAGTTTCCCACTTGGAAATTCCCACAGGATGCAATTGCCCACCATATCGACCAAGCCAGGAGAATTTTTCAGAAGTAAATTGAGCGGAAGTCTCTCCACAGGGACAGAATTACCTCCTTGAATTTCTCACAGCATGACAGTTTGTCCTTCAGTAGATTATCTTGATCATCCCGGGCTGTTTTCATGCTCTCTGGTGGCCCGTCTATGGCAACTGATCCCAAGGAATTCTGGGAATACTGGTCGCTTTGCAAAGACCAGGCAAGGGAGCTTGTATCAACATCAACGTTTAGTGGAAAGGGGAGGTAACTGCCCCGTCCTCCATCACCTTGCAGACTGGATAGAGATCCCATGCCACTGGTTGGTGTTCTGGATCGGGCACTAACTTCCCCGTTCTGGCTCAAGCTTACTGGATTATTAGGCAAGTCTGATCTGCTTTCTCTAAAGGCTGTGTAAGACGGGTTGACCTCTCCGTCTTGACTTTGCCGAATTTGGTCAGCGCTTCTTAATTCTCGCGTGTCTCTCTCTCTGTGGTGGAAGTAGACTGACCGCTGCACTGGTGGAAGGCAAAGAGCTGCAATAAGCGAGAGAGACACACTGGACAAGGCAATAAAGTTATGGCTATACAAGTCTGTGATTTTGAAGGATATCAACAGCTGGCCCAGCACAGCTGCAATGAATTTTCCCATTATTATTGCACTACTGGTATACCCTGCAACTCTTTGGTAGTGCTGCGAATCCACCATGGCATAAATGTAAAAATAATAAGCGATCTCTGTCGCCGTGCAGAAACCGTAAATGAACTCCATCAACTGCATTGTGAGAAAACCGTGTCCAAACAGGAGCATGATCCATGTGCCTATGTAGCAGCATGCCTCGAAGATGATCACAAGTTTGTAGCGTAGCAAGTCTGTCAGCAAAAAGGTGGGTATCAAAGCCACCAGGTAAGAATACGTCCAGACTGGGTACACCTGGTTATACACCTCAGATTGCGTCAGATTGACGGGTATCTGTGTCAGGTATGGCGTCAGGTAGGGCTCTGAGGGCCGCATTGCCTTCAGAAACCCATAAACACAAACCACGGCTGCACACACTTTCCACGACGCTATGGTTATGCTAATACATCTCAATAAAGGTAGGCTACTGGTCACTGTTTCACATGTGGAAGGCTGGCTGGTCTAAAAATATTCAGGTGCAAAGCACTTGTGGCTGTTTCTTCAACACAGCCCATGAAACTTGCTGACCTTTAAGTTTCCCCCAATACGGAAACATAGAAAGGTGTTTATGACAAGTATTAAATACATTCATGTAAACAATAGTGTTGAATACATAGATTAGCCATAATAAGACGTGTCATTTTTCTGCTCAGTATCAGCTTATTATAATATTATCAAAGTAGGACTGAAACTGAAGTCCACTTCCCCCCTTACTACCCCCACCTTTCCACCTAACCACCACCACCACCCTACTCCACCCTCCACCCCCACCCTCCTTACAACAAGGTATCTCTCTAGACGCACTTATACCTCCTTCTCCAAATGATGTTGTATTTTACCACAATATCAGTTGGAAAAGGAGGTATCAGTGGGTCTACCTTATCAGCCTATGACTGCGTGACTGAGCCATATATTGCAAATAAACCCTAAAGGAATTAAGATAATACCGGAATAGAGATACATGTTGTGGTGGAAATATTTAGAGGTTTAGTATTCACGCATGTAGCTGGATCTGTTAACAGGTTAACTAAGGCTGGAATGCAGGTTGACTCGTATTTTTCCTGTTTCTATCACATCGTATTATCATTCTGCTAGAAACTAAGTATTCCTCCACGCTTTTATTTCTACTTTTTCTCATTCTGAGACAAATTGGGTGTCCAGCCTAGTATGATGTAAAACTCATAATACAGACCGTTTCGGTTATGTCACAAAATTGTACATGTAATTTCTCACTAAGATGGCCCCGATATCGCCATTATGAGGATTCTCATCCCACCCACATGTTGTCTAACTTAGAAAAGGTGGCATCAGACACTCCTTTTCGCCGTAATATAAATAAATCTATATACTGTAATGACTTACAACTAGCAAAAAAATGTTGAAGCCAAGCCTTCCCTGTTTTGTCGTGTGCACTGAGAGCTCCAGCTGGCAAGTGTTCACAGACATCTGCAATCGATCAAAATCAACAATTAATCAGAAATTCAACAACAAAATCTTTTTCGGTCATATATAAAAGACACTTGAAATTCAATAAAGCTTTGCTGCTAAACGGTTGACCTATTACGCACAGAAGTTCATCCAAACGAATTTAAAAATCCTAGCAGAGTTGTGAACTTAGTTTTGCCTGTCAAAGCCACACCATAACTGCACACACTTCCGCTGGGGTTACAGTTGTGGGTTGAGAAGTGATCGAGTAATCCACAGTCGTTTTTGTCGCATTTTAAGAATAGGTAAGTAGATCGTGTGGATCCGATATTCCTTAATTACACAGAGACCATGGAATGCGTTAATTGATGAAGAGAAGAAAATGTCTAGATATATCCACCGCTAACATGTTGGTGTGTCTCTGAAGCTGAATAGGGGGGTGTCTGCACAATGCCGACTTGGCGGTGAAGTCGGATGTCGAGAAGTATAATTAGCGACAACGCGCATTACATGGTTGAATGGTTTTTTTACCCTTTTTACTGGAAACTTCTTGAATGTTAAGCTTCACAGAGAAAATCTATGGATATGTCAGTTGTATCAAATGAAAATGCCAGATAATACTACAGGTTAAATCGAATGACACATAAACCTCTGTGTGTGTACAGGCTAATTGTCAGTCAGTGTCCTTAGCCTTCGGTATGCACGAAACACTTACTTGTTAAGTGTACATGACAAGTCTGGTGACTAGTTGGACTGAACAAGTCCACATCTTAGATTCTCTGTTTGTACATAGTTATCTTGGGCCGAGGGCTTTTCAATGACCACTTGCCTTTGTTGAATTGTCATCGAATGCCGCATGGTTTAAGTTACATTGGCATGCACAAGAAACCAATAGCCTTTTTTCCCTGTACATAGGTGTTTACAAGCACTTGTATAATATTTGAACAAGGCATTTTGCCTTCAGTACAGGACCACTGTTGAACGCAGTGTAAGATTCGACATAGGACTGCTGTAGAAGTAGTAGGCCATGTATAGATAAATAACAGTTAGAAACAGAGGAGGGATGGGGATTGTTGCACCTATAGTAGGCTACATCTAACAAACAAATGAATCAACAGCCAGATTTAATCAAATTATAGATACAAATCTTATAGAGATAAGCTAAATGTACTGTATTTTTTTCTTTTTAGCATGTATTATATACCTATTTTATTATTCCGACCCCTTTGAATTTGAGTATACATTGAGTTGAGGCCAAGCCTATAACTATCTATACGTATGGTTCAGACTCGCAGTGATATGGAGAATAGATACCCAGTATTTGAAAGAAGCACGTTTTTTTCTGAAAGCTGTAGACGAATGCTTAGGTTTGTCCTATATGTATACATCTCATGATGGGGTTTCAATGGTCTGTATAACGCATCAGGCCCGCGTACAGGCTGCATTATGCATGGTATTGATTCTACATCCTGTCTTGGTCACAGTGACTCTTGTATGTCACATTGTATAAAACCTGTCCGACTGGTTTGAATTTTGCTTGTCCTACTTTTAACACGCTATACTGAAGTTAATATGTACCCTAATCTCTCTGTATACAGGATGTATAAAGTTTCGTATCTGTCTGTGTAATATTAAAGCTCCGTTTGAGAACAAGTGCGTGTCTTGCTTTATAGCCAAGTAATTACCCGCCTTTTGCACATCAGAAGCAACCACAAATCCGTCAGTTTTAACAATGTTTAAACATTCATAATATATTGGTCTTGAATCCAAACTAGACTTTTTCACCAAGTGGTGTGGACCCTCTAATCTGCAGAAGCCGCGGCGCGTTTGTAAAATAAACTTGGCTGAAGTAAACCTGTTTTGTGCTACATGCAGCTTGGCTGTGTAGTACAACAGAAGCCGTTCACGTTCAGTACTGATTATTAAACATGTCTATGTACAAATAGATATATGTGTGTAAGTATATGCTTATTTATATATATATATTAGTCTGCAGTTTGTATAAGACATTACTTCGCACGTCTGACATCCAGACGCCGCAGAATGTTTCTAAAATATACTTAATAAGTCCGTATGTCCTTCTTTGAGGTACGCCTATACACAGTGGAACAGTTTTAGTGAATGTATAGTCAATGTCGTATTTAGAAGTTACACAACGAGCGCAGGTGTACTGGACGGAATATCCTGAATGACAGTATTCCGATTATTCTTTTGATTTATTTATTTATATTACTGATGGTTTATGCCGTACTGAGGAATATTTCACTTATACGACGGCTGGCAGCTTTGTGGTGAGAGGACCGCGAGCAGAGGCCGGGAAATACCCACAGCTATCACTTTGGCGAGAGGCACCTGGATCATTACTCTGCACTGTAGCACGCTAATGACTTGGCCACTGAGGCCCCCGAGTTCTACTTTGAGTAAATGGTGATGAACGCTAATGAAGACCCATTCAAAGACCCATTTCAAACTGCACGTCCCATAGGGGTGATTTTGCCTTGGTACATGAATGAATGATGCTCTCGAAAACTGTAACGTGCCTAGATCACCATACTTCCATGTGTACTAAACAAAGTGTATATGACCAGTGAAACAGCCTGAAGTGGTCTACTTAACGATTTACAAGATGTAAATATTAATAAGGATTTAATCCTGAGAGTTAAGTGTGATATTCGTATATGCTCTGGTAAACCTTGAAAGCAGGTTCAGTACAAGTCGATAATCGCAAGATTCATTTTCTTAACAACGTGTAGTTTTGAGTGGCGTTTTTTCCTCAGGCAAGTGCTACAGCTGTGACTGATTGGTGTGGTGCTCATGGGGTACATACATATATGGTTTGTGGTTGCTTGCATATCATGTCATGCTTTGCATGTGAGAATTTGACGGTATATATGCATCATCCAACCGTGATACCATCTGTATCGAATATATTTTGAAAAGTGTCTCCTTCACCAATGAAACTGACCACTAGCGTATAGGTGAAATTCCCAGACTATGTAGCCTTAAGCTAACAAATCAGTATATGCTTTTTTGTAAGAAGACTTTTACAAATAATTTGCAAAGCATGCCAATCAAAATTATATGTCGATAACTGCACACGTGTATCTATATTTCATTTATGCCTTTATCTTTGGATTCCAGGTCCGAAGAAACTGCGACTTCATTCAAGTCGGGAAACAGCCTGTGATCTATATATGTGGCCACCATATAAATATTCCTCTGAAAATGCGTCGCCCACATATATGGCGTATTTCTGCAAAGACTCCTTCGAAATTCCACTACTTATGTGCTTCTCTATGTAGTTTGACTTTCCAGAGAACAATATTTCACACGGCATTTAACCTTCTTCTCGTCACAGGAACCATGGCAACACAGGACCAACAACAACAACCGGCGGAGGCGAAGCCCCATGTGCCGAGTGATCTTTTACAATTAACGAAAAGCATGGCTGGATTCACATGTGACCTGTACGACCAAATCAGTAAGCAGAACCCGGATGGGAATCTCTTCTTTTCCCCGTTCAGCATCGCCACGGCATTGGGGATGGCTTTAGCGGGAGCGAAAGGAAATACCGCCAGTCAGATGATAGAGGCCATGAAGTTGATACAAGCGAGCGACGCCTTGCACTCAGCCTTCCAGAAGCTCTTTGGGGAGATTAAGACCAAGGATGCCGGGTACGCGTTAAACACCGCCAATAACATGTTCGTCGACCAGAAATTCAAAGTGTTAGACGAATATTTGCAGGTGATCCAATCGTCGTTCAAATCCCATGTCACGAACGTCAATTTCGCCCAGGATTCAGAAGGTTCGCGTTCAACAATTAATACATGGGTGGAGAAGGAAACCAACTCAAAAATTCAGGAGTTGATTCCATCGGGGATGCTCACGGAGGAGACCGTCTTAGTGTTGGTCAATGCGATATACTTCAAAGGAAACTGGGCCGAAAAGTTTTCGTCACACGTCACGCAGGCAAAACCATTCCAGTTGAAGAACGAGAAGAAAATCCAGGTGGACATGATGTACCAAGAGGCTGAGTTTCCCGTAGGCCGTCTGACAGAGTTGGACTGTCAAATCTTAGAGCTACCATACGTTCAGCACGACCTCAGCATGTTTATTTTACTGCCAAGGAGAGCAAACGGTCTGTTGCGACTGGAACAGTCTCTGACTCCCGCTATCCTTCAATCAGTCCGCAGCTTCGTCTCCGAACAAAACGTTGAAGTCCACCTTCCGAAATTCAAACTGAAAGAAGGCGCTGAGCTTTCGGACATTCTGAAGCAACTGGGGATAAAGGACTTGTTCACAGAAGACGTTGCTGACTTGTCCGGCATCGATGGCACAAGGGAGCTGGTCGTTTCCAACGTTGTCCACAAAGCTTTCATCGAAGTGAACGAAGAGGGCACTGAAGCCGCCGCGGGTACGGGCGTCGAGATCACCTATCAATGCTACAGCATCCCTCAGGAGTTCAACGCAGATCACCCGTTCCTCTTTTTCATCATGCACAATCGAACGGGCGCCATTTTGTTCATCGGACGTCTTTCACAACCTCAGGAATCAGGCAAGGCAAAAGATGAACTATAACAGTGATTTAGGCCTTGTTCTTTTTTAAAGTTTACATGAATAATATACATTCCATACATCTGAGCTTGTGGGAAGCAAATGTTGAAGTTGACAGCTTTGAGATCTTCATATAGAGAATCTCCTTAGTACAGCAAATTTTAAAGGGCTAGATGAGATAGGATTACACGACAAAGCTTACCTGGCGAAGGTAAGCAATAGCAATGATATATGAACTACGAAAGAAGGTTGTTGTGATTATGTGTTTATAGTGTAGATCGCATTATTGTAAATGCATGAGGGTTAGTGTGTTTCTAGGTAAATAATAAAGCCAATATTTTCTGACAGTAGAGCCGTGGCTCTTTTGATTTTTATTGCAGTGAAGTAAACAGTTCATGTTGACTTCCGCTCAATATAGCCATACGTGGAAAGGTCTGCATGCCAGCCATCTGTGAATGGTGCTGGGTTTTCGCAGGGTTCTGTCCGGTTTTCACCCACCATAATTCTGGCCGCCGTCGTACAAGTGAAATATTCTTGAGTACGACGTAAAGCACTATTGAAATAAATAAATATATGCAGTACAGCACTTTTGACTTTCCCTATTCTTCGAAGACCAGATATACTCAGAAAGATACAGCTCATGAATATTTCAGACTTTAAATATGCATGTATATGCAGCTGGATTTGTTCATTGTTCATTTGAGATGAGGTTTGTTTCATGGGTTTGTGCTTATCATATCCTTTGTATTTGTTACTATAATCACATGCAAAGAGATAAAACAACGATGTTCTACTACATACATGGATAGGAGAAAAGAGGCAAAATGTATGAGCTGTCAGTTACAGTTGTAAGCATGGAACCCAATGACGCCAGTCTTGTAGACGCGCATGCCCTGTGGGACTTTTGTTGTGGTAATGACCGCTATATTGATTTTTGAACTAATTAACTTACATTGCATATGAGGGACACCAACAGCTGAGTTCCACATTTTTGCACAGTTTTGTCACCTACACCGTTACCTTAAATGTACAGGGAGATACGAAAACAGTGTAACAGAGTACACGAAAACCCGGATTCTTAGTTTCCTTATGGACCTTCCATAAGTTTTCCTTAGTGACGGTTGAAGAAAGCCAATGAAAGGAATCACATCTAAAGTTTATTTTCACTTAACTAGTGTTAACGTTTTCCCTCGCAGTGTACCCCTTTTATATATACCGCCATTGCGAGTCATGCCAAGGTCGCTCATAACCCACTCTTACCTCACTATCGAGATCCCCAGATTCATTGCACTTCGGAGAGAAATTTCACTGTCCAGTCTCTCCATATATTTGTGTGAAATTGTGACATTGCTCGGTGAAAACATATAGCTACTTATCACTCAGACAGATCGATTAAGCGCAAAGATTAGACGATGTCTGACGAGTACTACCCATTAAGCAAAACACGAGGGGTCAGTCGAGATACGGTATCCGGTAATCCGAGCCAAACATCATCTGTAAATAACCATGTACACACCTCCCACTCGATGCAACGGGGTCAAAAGACCTCCCTGTGTGATTGGTTACATGTGTTTGATATGGTATATACGATGATTAAATAGACTACTATACATATGCCATGTGTGATTAGCGCGTCTGACCAATGCGTTCGCTGTGTGTTCAAGTCCAGTTCATGTTGGCTTCCGCTCGATCTCGCCGTACGTGGAAAGGTCCGCATGCCAGCCATCTCTCGATGGTGCTAGGCTTTCGCAGCGCTCTCTCCGGTTTCCACCGGACGACGTCGAAGTCCTATAGATGAAATATTCCTGAGTACGACGTAAAGCACTAATGAAATAAATAAATGAATATATCTGCTACAGAACTTTTGACATTCCATCTTCTTCGAAGGCTAGATATACTCAGCAAGATACAGCACCTGTATATCTAAGACTTTATATATGCATGTATATTCATCTGGATTTGTTAATTGCTCAGATGATTATTACATTTTCATCACTTTTCCACCACGGACACATTTCCACCTTCAACACGAATTTCACACATTGAAGTTTACGTAATGCTACATGTAATAATATCACGTGTTTGTACCTGATCCAATCTTTTGAACCCAGAGGAGATATATACATGTAGTTGTATCATTTACCGACGTCTGAGAAGAGGTTTCTAGTTTTCATTTATGTACGCCCACGGTCCTTAAAACACAGAACACGTCTGGCCACGCATCGTACATTGTATCTTTCATCTGAAATTTGAGAAATCATAATAATGCTCTGTTTTGTCACCTTTTCTTTATCAATCCACGAAAACTTGTTTTCCATGTTCCTCGTTTGCATATTTCAAGGCCAGCTTTTGTAACTTTGGCGCAAACATGAATATAGTAACTTGTAATAAGCTCACACGCTTTCGGGAAAGTGTGCGATGGTGCTGTTTTCTATTTCTGTACGTTGCCATCAACAATAAAATCACTGGTGTTTTCACACTCCTTTCAAGAAAGTAAAATTAATACCCAGTTTTAGTAATTTTCTCACAATGCTGCGAGTTGAAAAGTGCCAATGTTTTTCCAGTGAAGTCATTGTATATATGAACGACAACTTAAGATATATAAAGAGGGGCCTCTGTGGCTTTGTTGTTTAGCGTGTCAGCGCAGAGCAATGGTCCCTAAGCCTCTCACCAGTGCGATCGCTGTGAGTTCATGTTGAGTTCATGCTGCTTTCCTCTCCAGCCGGAAGATCTGGGAAGGTCTGCTAGCAACATAACGATGGTCGAAGGGTTTCCCCGGGCTCTGTTTGGTTTCCTCCCACCATAATGCTGGCCGCCCTCGTGTAGATGAAATATTCTTGAGTACGGCGTAAAACACCAATCAAATACATGTAGCTTGCACAGAATTCGCAATTATACGCAATCTGAGCGTATTCATGAATATGATTGTTAATCCGTAACAACGAAATAAGTCATTCGTTATTTTGTAATTTTATATCGTAATTACGTGATCATAAAATGACTGAGCTACCGGTAGTTGTTTGTAAAAGCGGACAGTCCACTAGTTGACACATCAAATTGGATGCATGAGTTATTCCCCCTTTAGAAGCTGGGCGCAATGTTTCGAAGTACTGAGTCAAGAGACCAATGCAGATGAAAGAGTTGTTTGAACGAACAGTAGCGTCTTTGCAATTTGTGAGTATTTTAACTTTTTATAATTACCACTGCAACTGCTTGAAGTATTCCCTGTCATAAGGACGGCCACTTGTACACAGCTCCCGTGTACGTGGTATAATGAAGCTGGGAAGATTCCACATTTGAACTTGTCCTGACATTTCGGCATTGAGTCGAACTTTTGAGCGTCGGCCTTGGTGAGAAATGCTACCAAAAGGCTGACTGTGGCTGCCCTCATTTTCAATGTTCTCTTTGGTTGTAAAACAGACAACGGTATCAAATATATTTAAAGCTGAAACAGACTTTAGACTATATGTATTACTCTGCACATTCATTTAACATTTGGTTTGATATAACTCAAAATTATTTCATGCTTGAGACATGAAGGACAAATTGACCCAAAATTCACTTCAGTGAAGGCGTAGGCATCCGGAGGCGTACATATTTACCCTATCTCCAGTCCTTTTTACAGCAAAGATTTATTTGTATAATATCTTTACTGGAGCAAATTGACAACAGAACAGATTTCAGCGGTTATGTGAGACAATTTAACAATTATCACACTGTCCTCACCGCTCTGGATTTACTCTCCAAGCTGCAGTTCTTTAGATACACACTACAGCCACTCCGCTGACCACGACCACCCGATTCAGACGCAAATATACTGTAGCTACACATTTATTTATTTTTTTATTCATCTATTTATTTAGTTATTTTATTCGTGACATCGGCCATATGCAAGACTATTTCAATTAAAGATTGACGACCAGGCTTACAGGTGAACGAAAACAGGAGGCCCGAGTCCGGTCAACTGCACGCAGCCCTCTTAATGTTACAAGCACGTACAAAGGGTAGCTACCAGGGTCCTGTTGCACGAAACGGGCTTAACGTTACGAACACGTCAATAGCGTGACTACCAGCACTGTAGGCATTGCATCGCCATGAGAGCTATACGTGCTGGTAACGTTAAGATGGCTTCGTGCAAATGGACCCTGACAAACCTACTAGGACAAATCAACTAGGACAAACCTACACGCATAAAACCACAGCGGTGACCTGATTCCAATTCGTGATCACTTTGGTCAAGGATTAGCCACTCACATTTGAGAACTCCTTGTCACAGAGTTCGGTCAGTTAGGATCTCAGTATAGCATAAAAATGTAATAAATATCTTTCTCACCTGTAATGTTGTCTTACCTCTGGCGTTAGACAGGCGCTCTGTCTGTTTATTCCTTTTAATAAACTTTGGATTTTATGATCGTTTACATCAACAGTTAGAAATGTTCGCATGACGCCATCAGTGAACCCACTGGAAGCACGAGACAGATTTTACGAGTACCTCCCAAAAACGGTTTGTCACATTGAATTAAAACTTAATATAATATACAGCCTGAAGAGTTATACTCTTCAAGTTTGGGTTATGTGCTTTTTCACTATATTTTTCTTTTTGTTTTGTTTTTATTACTTTTACTCCTTTTAATTTTCTTGATTTTAAAACATTGCGGCATTTGTGCAATGTTATGGACAAAGCTAGTATTATGATGACACATACTGAGCATGATCGGATATGAAGACAGTTTTGAATTTAATATCACAATTTACCAGATAGCATCTTCACCAAATACAACTTTTGAGAACTATTTCCCACTTATTTATATAAAACGTTATACTCCGCAGTGTCAAAGATAAATGTTGCACAATACATCAACAGGATAAGGTTCATTTGGAACTCGTCTGAAAGAAAACGCCTATCGTCTTCATAAGACGTAGCATAGTCATCTCCTAGTGTGGCCGGCCGCGGTGGTGGAAATGTGATTTGGTAAATAAAGAAACGAATAAAACACCAGTACAACATTTTATGATTAACATCTTTTGAATGCTGCTTAAGCAGTGTGAGATATCGGATTCTTGCACCATTACCCAAAAACATACCAACGATGCAAATTATTCAGTACTAAAATATAAATGGGTGTATGAATGAATGAATGAATGAAACCTTAACGTAAAGAGGGCAACTCTGTCAAATTTACATTCTGCCCTTCGCAGAGGCCTCTATGTAAACAATACAAGAACGGTTAGAAACAATATTTGTACAGTGGTATTTCTGAAACATGAAAACAGTCTAGCAATGCTACAAACATGAACATCAGTCGAAATCATAAATATGCTTGTTGTACATGTGACTGGTTGAAATAATTTAAATTAGCTCTGTTTTATATTATATACTTTCTTAGTCCTTGATGGTTTGTGTTAATTGTCGCTTTGGAAACTAGTACAGCGAACATTCACCTCGAAGCGCCCTTTTTTGTTGACGGCTGGTATGGTTGACGGCTAAGATCGGTTTCGGTACCCACAGGCCCAACGGCAGAAATTTCGTCTTGTTTCTGAGGAGACTTTGTCACTGGTAGAAGACCACTAAGAGATTAAGACTGCTTCCCTTTGAGCTCACTGTGAGATAAAAAGCTTTTATTTTGTCACACTCAGATAAAGGAACAGAACACTTTTGTTTATTCGCACGTGAAGCTGCCTTTGTATTGTTTTCGTCTTACTATTTACCTTGACAGCGTGTTATTAGTAGAGTATCTCTTATTTGAGGATACGTTTAAAATCTACCTTATCCATGATGAAATATACGTCATAACAGCAGCCTTCAAGGGGATAAAACATGTTAGCCGAGTAGAATGACTCAAAGGCATTTTACCATGGCGGGCGCTGTGAGTTCAAGTACGGTTCGAAACCAATTTCACACAAATTCGTGTGGAACCGTATCTGTTATTGCTCATGTAAGAGTGGTGTCTGATATTACTATATGCCATACGGAAAATGCCCAGTGTGATCGATTCTGTATAACTTTAGTTAGAATGCTTAATTTATTTTATGAAAATCATGTCATATGAACTAAGGGGTAGTTAGTTTATGCACTATTTCTAGTAGAACTGTTTTTGTATCTGATTTTATATTTTATAATTTCCGTGACGGCGTGTATGTTTTGATGGTCGCCAGTTTTTGTTTTACGACTGAGATACGTAGGGACTGTCGAACTCAGCTAGCGAATTAAACCAGAAAACTTAGTTATCTCTTTGAGTAACTACTGACCATGTGAGTTTAATCATGTTCTAAACTGTTCTTGTTGTCGTAGTCGGTTATCAAAGTTGGTTTCAACCCTTAAATGTGAATAAATCATTATTTTCTTCCTAATGCATTAGCGCTTCATACTGAACGAGCGTGTGCCATGTTAAAATTACATATGAATGTGTAGTAAATCTCAGAGCTTGTGTGTAGCAGTAAGCTGGCCTATTGTTTATAAAAATGTATCAGTAAACATGCTTATGATTTATCATGTCGGAAATATTGTTAATTATGAGTGTAACTAAGGTTGGAACGTTGTGATTGTAGGCTAAGCTTCACTCCAGTTCTTTGCTACCGTGTTGGCCTGAGTTGTGCCCCTTGTTCTGATGTAGCCTGTGGCCTGCTGTTTACTGTGATGTTTAGACCGTGAGCCTCACCTGATGTACTCATTCTGTCTGTATACATTTGAGGGTGAGAATTGTCTAGTGTTTAATGAATATTTTATGGTGTTTATTGTTACACTATGCTTAAACTTAGACTCATAAATTGTCATAAAAATATAGTACATGTACTTATTCATACATGTATATATATGTCTTGCTAATCATACAGTTGTGTTCTTATATCAGTTAAGTAGTTGCATTTAGTGAATAATGTGGAACTATGCAATTATTGTATTTTACTGAATTATTTAAAATTAATGGTTTGTTATTTCATTGTGACATTTAATTTTTTTTCCAATTTTCAATTATTATTTCTCATTGTTATTACGCAAAAAGCAATGGTTAAACATGGTGGTCAAACCACGGAGTACATTATTAACGTTTAAGATATAGGTTACATGGTATCAACTATAGTGTATTTGTACCTTACTGTCTAATGTTTTATTCAGATTTGTAGCTGTTTTGTGGGATGTTAGTTGAATTGAGTGTAACATGATTGTTACCATAGGTGAGAATACTTTTGAACTATAGTATAATATATATGCCTGAGTGTCATAACGAAAGATATGGTGTTAATGTCCATATCAGATAATGCAATACTTTTGTATTATAATCGATATGTGACATGAATATTACAAGCTGTAACACTTCTGTTGTGCATGTGTTTACATTTAATGGAATTGGCAATGGGACTTAATGGTCCATTGGGACTTTGGCACTAATAAACTCCAGTAACCTTACACTGGGTGTTGTGTTGGTCTATGGGAACTGGAGTATCTATCACGCTTCTTACACTCATTTAGGTGGCAGCATTTACAGAGGACAATTTCGGGGTGAAAGTTTCAGCTCTTGGGCCCCAGTTTGACTTCCTCTTCGGTCGTACGTGGGAAAGGCTGTCAACAACTAGCGGCTGGTCGCGGGTTGCCCCCGGGTTGTGCCCGGTTTCCTCCCACCACGGTCGCCGTGAAATGTTCTTGAGTAAGGTGTAAATCAGCTATAAAATATATCAAATAATACTAAGTAATTGTCTGTCGCCCTGTCCATAAGCTTTACCTTTTGGCTCACCTGACACAAAGTAGACGTCCGACAGGAAGATGGCCCAAAAGGTTTATGCTGCTGTACTCACTTAAAATCCGGGAAAGGTTTTTTTTAAGATAAGATAATGGTAATAACAACATTTTGCTTTAACTGATTAGTTATGCACTGGTCTTTCACTCTTATTAATTATTTGCTTTATTTATTTGATTGGTGTTTTGCGACGTACCCAAGAATATTTCACTTGCGGAGATGAAGCAAGCGTGTGCTGGACTTGAATTCACACCGATGGGATTGGTACCTGTGTCATTACGCAGCACAAGCGCGCTAACCTTCTCGGTACCTCTCTATTGATTATATATTACTCATAAATTTTTCACTTACATAATCGCAGTGAGTTTTATGGGTGGAGTAAACCGGTGTCCCGGGGTTACAACAAGGACTATTGGCAAGTTACAGACGAACTCTTCCCCATGTGGCGTACAGGTATGCACGCCATTTTAATTGAACACAGGGTGTTTTTAACACTATGCAAACTGCCACACGAGCTTCAGCGACCTCTTATTGACACCATTGCTTCACACACACTGAGAGAGAGAGAGAGAGAGAGGGAAGATAGACTTTGTGACCAATGATGCAATAACAACGCAGTGATCTATTGCTATTGTAAATATCTGTCCCTGTCTTAAATTTGACGTAGATCAAACTGTGTGACACAGGAGTTCTGAAAGAGAGCGTAACTTCTCCATTTTCTACTTTTGTACTTAAAAATAAGTATTTTCTCAATTATTATTATTATTTATTATTATTTATTGTTATTATTAGTAGTAGTATTTTTGGTCTCCGAATGAACAGAAACCCGGATTTCCTCTTGCCAGTTGTGTGCATTCATATTTAGAGAGAGATTCTATTGCCATACGGGATGAGAGGGTTGACGTTCTTAAGTCTTGGTACGATCCGTGTTACAATACATGAATGAAAAAAATAGACACCCAAAGCATCAACTATAATTTATTTATTCATTCATGTATTTTTGTTACGTGTTTTCATTTATACGACGGCAGCCAGTATTAGTCACTTGCACTTGTAGGGACAGGAGGGAGAGCCTGTATAGCACCGTGCCCGATGTTTCAATTACAATTTGCAAGATATCGTATTTGTTAAATGAAAAACAAAAACCTTCACAGAGTTTGAGAGACGGAAAGGCATAAAATTTATTTCCAAATATACACAATTCGGAGATATTCACGGAATTTACATGCACAAAGTCCACACGTAAATAATAACGCTTATTTGACATGCACGCACATCGTAGGTAAACAACACTAACCGACAGCACAAGTTTCAATATAATGCATCAGTATTAAAGGAGAAAACTGAGGAAGCATAACATAAATTTTGGTGAACTAAGTAAGTTTTGAAGACTTAAAAAACATCATACGAGAATTGTTTATACGTTCTCTATGTAACGTATTCTTTATCGCCTTAAGCTCACACCACTCTCAGATGACGCTGACAGTTTACCGACCCGGGAGGGCCCTTCGCTCTCCAGCCATAAAGTTTCAAGTCGGCTTCCTTCCCGTCTGTATTCGGCGTCCTGTTTGTCCAGCCAAAATCTACACCCTGTGACATCCTGCCTGCTCTTTGTTGTGTGTGCACTCACAAAAAAAGGACAGCAGTCAACCGTCCGTAATTGAGTCGATTTCGCATCCGTACATGAGTACCGTTGTCTACATTCAAAAGATAGACTGTTAATGATTTCTTGTCATTTTTGCTAATCGAGCTTTACATAATCCTGAGTTCTTATTGATCAAAATTATTTTCACAGTTACATCCCGTTTTACATTGAGGTATTTATTATTCGCGATTGGGTGAGTGATATGACCTACCTTAAAATTGTTGACCCAAACTGAAAAAGTCTAAAAGAAATTGATGGTCGTTTTTAAATCTTCAAACCGTATTCTCTTACCCTAAATTTCCCAATATTTCCCCGGTCTTCTCCTTTAAGTGTGAACTTTCTCTAAAACCATGCTATCTGAAGCATGCCATAATACAAAATCAATACGGTACTGATTGAGGACCCTTTGATACGCAAGCTGGACTCTTTAAGATTTGTACATAGAGTTTGAAATTTACGAACCAGAGACAAAAGGCACACCTAGAGGAAAACAGCTCCATGTACAAATCCACGAACCCCACAATTCAATGTATGATCAGTTCGTACACCCTGTAATGGTACATTTCTTTTGCTTAATATATAACAAACTCTTCATTCCATGGAGATATAACCCCGGGAATACAAAAGCCTGTGATTCAAACAGCGTGCATGGTTCATATGCTTAAGCATATGCTTAAAAGGAAAACAGCTCCATGTACAAACCCACAAACCCCACATTTCAATGTATGATCAGTACGTACACCTTGTAATGTTACATGTATTTTCTTAATATATAGCAAACTCTTCAGTCTATGCAGATATAACCACGGGAATACAAAAGTCTGTGATTCAAACAGCGTGTCTCCGGCCGTATGTGGGAAGGTCTACCAGCAACCTGCGGATGGCCGTGGGTTTCTCCTGGGCTCTGCCCGGTTTCCTCCCACCACAGTGCTGGCCGCATTATGGAAAGTGAAATATTCTTGGGTACGGCGTAAAACACCAATCAAATAAATAAATAAATCAAACAGCGTGCATGGTTCATACGGTTAAGCTAAATTCTGTTTTGAACACTGTTTCCTGTGTGACTGTCTTTCATGAAACACCGCCCATCCGCTTTCTGCCTTGTTGTTCTCTGCCCGGTTTGAACCTAATAGGTAAGCAACTAGGAATAGGAGGTATTCGACTCATGAAAATTAATGGGTCCAAACATGTGTTTCCCATGTACAGAAGAAAGAGGGAATTGGCTATGATAACGGACTCTTCCGTGAGAGCATATCCTCTTGCACTTCAGTAAAAAGCGAAAATAAGGATCAGAAAGATGGAGATGTAAACCGCAAAGGAAAACACATTTGCGCCAGCTAACAAAGTGTCTAAGGTTTCTGAACCTGACATCTTCATATAGGCGTTTAGCAAGTGTCAGCAAAACATGGGAACACCTGGAATTACCGACTCAGACAAACTTATAAAAAGTTGTAAGCACAGAGGTAACCCAGACGGTTATGCCAAAGAACCAAGGCAGTATCAGGATGCATATCTTTGTCGGTCCAGTGTAACCAATAGCGCTGTAGGTCAGAGGTCAAGCCACGCCATAAATGCGATCGCTAACCAGGCCGAGGACAGAAGCGACCTGTGTACAGATAAGAATTAACCCGACCGTAGCGTACACGCCAAGCACACAAATGTCAGATAAAACAAAGTTTCCCTTCATATGTATCATTGCTGATATGAAATACGGATCTAGTGCCACAAGGATTGGCAACATCATATTTACAATGCTCAAGCTTATGATGAACCGTTTTGGCTTCAGTTCGGAGTTGTCTACCCGTGTAATGCAACACAAGAGAAGAGAGTTGACGAAGATGAACGCCCACGCCATAGCGATGTTAACCGAAGAAATGACCGACGAAGCAAGAGTAAATCGGAACGCCAGTGCAGCCGGCGATCGCCGAGCTGGCGTCAATACGTCAGGCCAACAGGAGGCATTGCTGTTAGAGTCGTTGAAAAAGATCCCGTCCCAATACGACATGTTAATCATATCTGTTTCCGCCATTGGAGCCCGATAACACACTTGTAAACAGAAGGAAGACCAGAGTTAAAAGCCTAGCGTTAATATCTTATTTCAGGTGGATTGTTCCACAATTTACCTAGCAGAAATGACGCAATTCTAAGATTATGGTTCCTTAGTTCACATAACGAATTTTAATGCGTCCTTTTTTGAGTCGACCAATTGAAAGTTACAATTAACATCTTGTTTAAAGTTGGTGTGTAAGTTAATTTAGCAGACACAATTTTGTAGACTGACATTTAAACAGTTGAATTTTTATACTGTTTTAGGTTGACCATAGAGTTTTCGTTAGCAAGTTTTCCACTGACCTGTGGACTGTTGTACAGTATGTATGATGTTATAGGTTAGCACGCCAACCGTTTTACACACAATATGATTTTTTTCTATTGACGTGTGCTGTTGAACAGTTACTGTGATGTTCTATGTTTACAAGTCAACAGTTTTTCATACAGTATGATGTTATTTTGTTCACATGTGTTCAAATGTACAGTAGTATGATGTTTTAGGTTGATATGTAGAAGGTCGTACAATTAGTACATGCATGATATAAAAGACTACAGGCTAGACAATAAAACAAGAGCATCGACGACATTGGGATAGTTGCCAAATAGCCGCATGTAACCGAACTAACGGTCAGTGGACCTCAGTTATAGGGCTTCGTTCCAACGGTCTATGTAAATGCGTAAACGGCACTATGGCTGAGTCATAATGAGGTGAAAAAAAAGTGCAGGGATGTTAATTGCAACTTATTTGACGTCAGTGGTCTAGGATTTCTTAAAATGCTGTGTGGTCATCCCATCAAGGGATATTAACTGTGGCGCGCGGTATCTTCTTTATCGCGGGAATGGCTTTTGGTATAGGTCTATAGTCGCAAATTTGCTACAATGAAAAACTGTTTTTATCAGCCTATGTTTGTCCTTGTCGTTATCTGACTGTTTCTCGCTAATTTTACCGAAAAAATAAGCACATGTTGGCCTTTAGCAAATTGCCAATGCGTTAAATTTTGCTGGTGGTTGGGGTTGAGATATGGGTACAGGAAGTTTTTTAGACGATTACTAATCAGTGAAAATAGAGCAGAAATATGCAACACTCTATGTTTCTTTCCATTCTGATTTATTGGCGAAAGGATACAGTATGGAGAGAACCAAGACTCGCCCATGCACCTGAAAAACTGTCCAGCTTCAACCAGAATCAAACTCGCAAGTGCAGGATTCGAAACTGTGACCTCGTTTTTCAGTGACTAACCACGCTTTATTGACTGAGCGATAAGGAGGCTACATGAATTCGCATATTAGTGTTTAGTAGTTCGGATTGACGGTAATTATCGTATTGTCTCGCATAATATAATGTAATATAATATCATAAATATCATATGATATAATGTAACATAATGTAATATAATTAATGTGATGTGACGTGACGCGACGCGACGCGACGCGACACCACACCACACCACACCACATCACACCACACACATCACACCACAACACACGACAGAAGAGAAGAAAATATAATATAATATAATATAATATAATATAATATAATATAATATAATATAATATAATATAATATAATATAATATAATATAATATAATATAATATAATATAATATAATATAATATAATATAATATAATATAATATAATACAATACAATACAATACAATACAATACAATACAATACAATACAATACAATACAATACAATATAATATAATATAATATAATATAATATAGAGGATTCGAAACAATATTTATCACTGTTAGCGATTCTTTGTCTAAACACGAAATCCATTTCTTGTCCAAATGAACATATCAGTTCAAGCACGAAACCTGATTGTTGATCAAATGAACAGATCTCTTCAAATGCCGAAATGGTACCACTTGTGGAAAGGAAATGGGAAAATGTTCGAGAATCATGTGAGTCTGTCTCTTTATGCGATTGTGTATTAAAGATGAGTTTAGTAATTCTACACCAATGGTTTCTAATAAATTTCAATAAACACCAGGGCAAGTATTTATTTTGGACCTTATTCTGCTTGTGTCTGGAAGTTGTTACTTTTAAAACATTTACATGAACAGTTAAAATTAAACCCAAACTGAGGTAAACTGACAAGACGGCGTACTTCACCGGTTAGGTGTAGGGTATAGTTTACCCTTTGTAAATTATCACATTGCAATCGCTGCTTTGGTTTTACTCTTTGTGCTGTAGTCTTTTATATTGTATCCTTTCTGTACCTAGATCACCGAAGAAGCAAAGTTATTATGCTTAGGTGCAGTTTGGGCGAGGGTAGGTAATCACAATAAAAATGTAAAAATAAAAGTCTTTATTTCTAAAAAATATGTAAAAAAATTCTTTACTTGATAACGCTTGACATTAACCTGCCTGACAGTTTCTGAAGTAATAGTTCTAGAAAAAAGTTCCAGTTGGAGGAGTCCTGAATCCGTTCTGGTTTCTTGGCTTCTTTGTACTACTATCTTTACCGTTCAAAGTGACGCTGATCGACCTGAAGAGACCTTTAGCTATGAACACTTTCAAGCTCACGATATATCTTCACTAATTAACATCTTGTACTTATAGACTACGCACACTCGGTCGATTCATCAAAAGCTGATAAGAATAATGATTGAATGGTGTGATTGTCCAATCACAGAGCAGCGTCTGAGAGATCGAAGCCGGAAGCAGCGGTAGGGCGCGTCCTGCGTGTGTATGGCGTACAAGTTCAGTGACAGCTCTGTTACCAGTTTAATCGTGTACATTAGTTGTGACAAGCTGGCCACTTAATGGAAAACAAAGATTTTGGTGCAAATTATGCCATTAAATGCGACGTCATTAATTCTCGGCGTTTTCTAGATACCAGGATTTTTGTTTTCATGTCACGTGACATGTTAAGTCGTGCAGATGTCTTTGTAGTCCAAGATTGTTCTGACGTTGGGATTTGCATTGGAAATGACGCGGTCGCTCAAATACTCACATCAGAGAACCCTAGTATGAGAGACGTGGTGGCTTAGCAGTTGCATGGAGAAAAAGCACTAAACATACCTCTAGCTGGTCAAATCCTCATCGTAAAGTTTCCCTTTCCCATCGCCACGCATAATTTTGTAAGGGTCATTCAATAAAGTTTGCTTTCTCGCAAAACAGCCTCCAACTTACACTGCTGCCATATGTTTAGAGAAGTCCACCATTTCCCCCGTCGTTTCAGTGGTTGATGCACGTGAACAAGAGGTTGAAGTGGTTCATGCAAGAAAAAAAATCCAGGAGAGTAAAAGAAAAGACCATATGTTGAAAAAACTATTACACACATCCGCTCATGGGCCCTCTCCCAAAATTGCTTTTACCGGTTTACTCGTGTGGCGGTCGTCTTGAAACATCTTAGTACCACAGAGCTTGCATGTTTTCTTCTTATAAACGATACTCGATTGGATTATCCCCACAAAATTATATGTGGTGAAAGGAAGGGAAAAGGTCTCTCACTCTAGGCTGCTCTGATGTGGGTATTTGAGCGACCAACTCATTTCTAAATGCAAATCCCAACGTCAGAGCAATGTCGGACGACTATTTTTGTTGGAGTGGATGAAATGATTTAGGAGGCTGTGAGATTGCGCGAGAGGTAGCCAAGTATAAAATATGTGCTACAACGCCATGGTCAAGTGCTACTGGTAGCCCATGAGGCCCTGTTCACAACCTATCGACGTTTTTAAAATTTTTATTCATTCACATGAAATTGGTCTTCTAGAAAATCATGATATTTGTTTGAAACAGACATCCCTACGGTCATCTCTTTACCTGGAATCAGCAAGCTTTTGAGGTATCAAGAGCAACGCGCTACTAACACCCGGGAGTTCAAGTTAGATCGTAAAGAACTGCGCCTTAGGATGATATACCAGGGTAATTGTCATCTAAGTAATCGATTCCAAATATTACCAAGTAATCATATACACTGGACTCTTAACTTCATCTTCACATGACTCACATCGACCAACATTTGGGCCTTATCCAGGCCATCAGCATACAGGAGCCTTCGAGATGACAGCTTCCTAGCAGTGAGGTGAAAGAAGCTTTAATCTGTTCGACATCTCTGGCGAATGTCCATGCGTTTACCCAACACCATTATGATCTTCTGCAGTTGGGACACAGGTTTAATTTTTAATGCATAACCCATTCAATAGATGATGTGCATTTTGCACATGTATGTACGATCCGCATTATATTTGTCATTTCATAACGGCCTAAGAAACAGTCTCCGACACACCGTTTAATAAACACGAAGAACAAAGTGCCCGGTGTCCGAGGTGTTAGGAAGTTTGGCTTTCAAATGCTTTCGGTATTGATCATCAACGCCTGCCTTGGACATAGAATTTGGAATATTTTTACGCTATTGGAGCCATTTGTACAGACGAAGACGATTTGCTTCCAGCATGGTGTGTAAAGCTGTATGTCACAGGAACGCTTGTCATTAACTTACCAAGGCCCTGTGGTTTACTTCACCCTCGACTGTCATGGAATCATGGCAAAAGTGTAAAACGGAGGTGTCAATGTCTATGTACTTTCTAATTCCAAATGACACTGATGATTATACTTCCAGTTGGCAGCATTCTGCTGGCAATCCACATGACAAGGGAATGAATCGTTTCTCAATGTTCTTGACTCGTGGTGGTTAATATCAAAAAGAAAATGTTTTTCTTTTACTCTATGGTAAGAATTTCACGTAAGGTCACATAAATTGCTCTTGGACGTTGTCGACCACAGATAATGACGAGGACCAAAGAAAAGTCAAGGTGGAGCATTTCCCCGGAACCCTGGGGTGCGAGGGCTTGAGACTGACCCAGCATTTAAAAGACTAGCATGCTGAGATACTCCCACCTTTCACCACTGACGGTTTTACCGCTTCCCTTGCTGTTACGTTAATCGCCGATAGCAGCTCATATTTCTAACACAGAAATAAGTGTAGTCACACATGCACCTGTAATCCTAAGGCCCGCGTCGACATCTGCGACTACACTGTTTTCAACAAGGGTTATCAGCTTTATTATCATCTGCACTAATGGGGGGTGGGGGTGGGGGTCGGGGGTTGGGGAGGTACAGCCTTCTACAAAAACTTAGACCAATAACTTCAACAAAATGTCAACCAAATCTTATCAATAATTTCTTCCTGTATTATTTCTCACTAGGACATGTTCAGTTCCTCTCCATTGTATTTCTGATTTGTGATTTTAAAACTCAAAAATATTTATCTGCACATGGCAACAGAGTTTCGAGCTTCGACACAGGTTGTCCATATTAAATGTCAAATCCCCTCGCTTAATTTTTTCTGAGCCATGAAACACTTTTAGTAGAACATTTCCGTATGTGGGCAGCATCAACAGTGGTCAGACTTGAATCCGTGGTTCTCTTGATATTAAATTTCTGTCTTCAGCTGCAGGCACATGTTTTATGGTATACGGGGGCGTTGCTGCTGTTGTTGTTGTCTTATTGTTGCTGAGAGGAGTTTTTTCTTCTTCTCTTTTTGTACTTGGTCGTGAGATACATTTTGAAATGCACACGCATCGTAGTTTGTAAGGACACACTAGTCTTTATATCATCTTCACTGAAGAATTGTCCACTAAAATAGCATTTATATCTCAGTATTCAATGAAAAACTCCGACTACACAAATAATGTAAAGGGTTTGAATGACAGTAAAACACATCGTTTCTCCCTGTGATGTTGCAACGCTTGTGTACTACCGGGGCGTTTCATAAATACATCAACACGTACATGACTAAAGTACTTCAGGATAGAGCAAAATGATACACAGGTTTGGGTAGTTAAAGTTTGTTAAAGGCAAGTTGGGTTTCTCGATAATACTCCGTCTTCCCGGCTGTCCATGGCAAACTGTTGAGGGCGGACAATCTAAAGTTACTAACGGACAGTCGCGGTAGAGCGTCGGCTAAATAACCCGTCCGGCTGGAAATCTCCGATACCCTTCTAGAAATCGTTTGAAAGTGCTTGAGCCTCTTTTCCTCAAAATGTCAATAAGATGTGTAACTTGGTCCAAAGTGGCCATTTTCTGTAATAAAAAAGAATATCTGCGATAAGTTTAAGTATAACTCTATATAACTTGATTTTAGTACCACGGACACCGTGTACCCTCACATTATATGCATTGATGTCTTATATATGGAGTCATTTTTTCTCGTTCAATGAAATCACGCTGGTTGGGATCTCGGCCTTTCTATTACGATACACTCGTAACGGAACGGAATATTCGTTAGCTGTATACAACTAGGCAATGCTATGAGTTCGTTCCAGACACTTTCAGACATTTCACACCAGCAGATCTAAACACTGGTTATTTCAAACGTTTCTACATGGACAGTTTTCTCCATTTACCACGATTATATCAAAGAAATACTTAGTCACGAATCGCAAGCATACAATTCTGTGTAACATGATAAAGAAAAAATGTGTCACAAGCCCGAATAAGTGAAAGAAAGGGTATATACATGAAGCAAACGAGGTGGAGATATGTAGGTATGTTTTTATAGCCAGAGACTCATGATTCTGTCATTTAACAGACTCGAGTGATATCCATCGCAACACCGTGTAACCTCTATGTATATATGTTTTGTATAATATCTATATTTATACATATACCAAAACTTTCTGGCATTCTAACAATGTTTGATCGTTTGATGTTTTACGCCGTACTCAAGAATATTTCATTTATATGACGATGAGCAACATTGTGGGGAGAGGAAATCGTGGAGAGCGAGGCCAAAACCCACGAACATCCGGTGGGAAGGTTTTAGGTCATTGTGCTGCATTAGCGCGCTAACCCACTGAGCCACGGGAACCTTCTAACAATGAAACAACTTTCTAACAATCTGCTTACTTCAAAAAAGCAAACCACATCATCCTGTATACCTCCATATTTCTTCTGGTAGTTTCCGAGATAACGTCCTCGGCTCTCAGCAGATCTAAGACTGTAGGTGACAGGACCAACTGACGGCGGATCAAGGACTTGGAAGTATCAAGAACTTTCCCAACCGCCTCAGTGTCCATCTTGGATAATGTTTTCGTTTACTGTTGTGGTTTTTATCGCTGTGGATTCCTGTCCTATTGTTGGGGTAGCACTGACTGAAACCTAACAATGGTAACACGTTTAGGTTATGAAGGGTGTGATCCAACCTGTTAGCTTCGACAAAAGTCCTTTAACAATGCAGGTGGTGGGGGGCTCAAATCCGGATGTTGTTAGTTTGGTTGCAACTTTAACTCAGAGTATTAGTCTGACACCCGGAGAGGTGCTGTAGATATCTAAATGCTCTGCCATGAGCGCCTGGACTTGTGAAATATTCTTGAGTACCAGATCACCAATGAAATATATAAATAATTTAATAAAAATATATCTATATAATAAATAAAATATCCTCGCTCGAGCGTGTACTGTATAAATGTAGGGTATTTTTGTGGCAGTGAACATGGAACAAATTTAAAACTAACGAAGCAATGGCTCGATTCACAATGAAAGTCAAACACGGTAATTACAGATTAATTACTTTGCTCACAGAAGTAAAGCATAGACTAGTATAGCAGTGTATTTATATAACCATTTTATCGACACATAGCGCTCCGGTAGCTTAAATGCTGAACCTTGGAGATGTTCCTCATATAGACTGAAACATTCAAGGTAAATACTCCCCTTAAGATAGATGTATTTAAATATATTCCTCTATAAATCAGAAATATGAATGTAGAGATGCCAGTATTTATTTATTTATATATTTATTTATTTGATTGGTTTTAAGATTATTTCACTTATAGGACTGCGGCCAGCATTATGCTGGGAGGAAACAGGACAGAGCCCGCTTGAAACCCACGGTCATCCGCAGGTTGCTGGCAGACCTTCCCACGTACGGCCGGAAAGGAAGAGCCAGCTTAAAGATACTGGTAAATTCATGATAACTATATTTATGACCATAACATGACGACTTGGCTGTTAGATTTAGGCTTTTATAGGCCCGTATCCCAAGGGGTATTTTGTGGATTCATCCACTTCTACTGTATGTGAGGCCCTGGTGACGGTGGGCAAAGGGCGTGTGACTTTTTGCGCATCAAGATGTTTTGTCTTCACCAAGATGGCGTATGAGTGGGCTTATCGGTAACTAACAGGTGGGAAAGTTCAACAGCCCAGTAACTTGCCAAAGATCCTGTTTCCTCCAGGCGAAAGCAATGTCATCAGCAACGGCATGAGTGAAACAGTGATGCTTATGGCGTTAAACATCAGTCAAATAAGTAAATAAGTCCGACGAGGAATAGTGAGTTATGGGTAACGTGCGACCATTTCCCGACTGCCACACTGCCGTTGCTGTTCTGGCATTTGCTTTCTGTGCTGTTGTCTTTCACAGTACTGTTCATGGGCCTCTGTGGCTCAGTGAGTTAGAGCACTAGCACAGTGCAATGACTCAGCAATCTCCCACCAATGCGGTCTCAGCTCATGCTGGCTTCATTTCCCGCCGTACGGAAGGTCTGCCCTTCAACCTGCGGATGGTCGTGGGTTCTGTCCGGTTTCCCTCCACCATAATGCTGGCCGCGTCGTATAAGTTAAAATACTCTCTCTACGTATGGCTTAAAACACCGATCAAATAAATAAACATATAAAGAAAGAACTACATCACTATACAAACATAACTGATCTGTCATACAGGCAAACAGTTGTTCACATACCTGTATGTCAGGTTTCTCCTTGTCCTAAATTATATAATCAAACCACGCCTGTTTCCAGATTATGTCAAAACACACACTTATACAGGAGTAGACTGAAACGCTATTCTGAACTTATTTGACATATATCAATATACATACATATCTTAATGTGTCGTCGTAGCTAGGTGAGCTGATATTGAACCTTCGACATTCCATTCCGTTCGGCTGTCGTCCTGCTTACAACTTTGCAGTCTTTTACAGCTGAGAGTCAATTGTGTAAAGGTTGTGATGTCAACAATTCGAAGAGCGAATGACTTTTATTCGGCCGTTCCACCTCAGGGATTTCTACTATCACTATCCTATATTTCCTGCACTGGAACGCTTACAGGTTGTATGTATATTTGCACACAATTTTAAAGTCAACTTGATATGAGCGCCAGTCTATTCGACCAGGAAATTACCCATGGGCTACGCCAGTTTGAACTTTGAACTGAACGTCATGCCTTCCCCGTATCACTGAACACTGTTCGCTGTTTCTCTCTTACAGCTTACACGACTAGTACGTACTACATATACATAATATTTCTATACATATATATTCCTTTGGGAATCGGTGATATCGGTTGATTTGGAATAGGGTCTTGCGATTTTAGACTTGGAACATCCCCTTTATGGATACAAGTGGTATACAATTGTCGGATTTGATACCTGGTGCTTATAATTCTATGAACACTTTCATTTAGCCAGTGCCTAAGAGAAGTCTGACCTTTATATATAGACAAGTGTCGTTATTCTCTTATTCGTGCCTTGTTTGATCAATGAGGTCACAAGCTCGAATCCAGCTTGATCATGGGACTTTTAGATCATGCACATCACAAAGAGTGTTTGTTTCCTCCGGTTTTTATATGGCCCGAAACAGAATCACCGAGCACGGTAATACTGATGGAAGCAACATAAAGTAATAACAGCTCCCTGTATATGAACAGAATAATATTTTGCAAATTGATATTCAACAAGATTTCAGTCATATTTATCTATTTATTTCGTAAATGGTTTTACGTCGTACTAAAGAATATTTCGCTTATACGACGGTGGCCAGCATTATGGTGGGACGAAACCCGGCAGAGCCTGGGGTAAATCCACGAGCATCCATGTGCATGGTGGCGCTGAGGTGGTTGGGAGAATCTGTACACTGTAAAATGACCAACGCCCAACGCATATAATGGGCGATAAAACTTCAAACAAGCGTGTTTAAACATACACCTATATTTATGTTTTCAACATAAGTGTCTAAAACATGCATATAGGCCTATGCTATAATGTTATAATCTCAATAGTATTTCATGTCTGATGCACAAAAGTGTTTATAAGTTAAACATCGAAATTTACGTTGTACCGTCTTGAGAGTCGGGTGGAAACCACTGCCCTTCCCATGGTACCAGACAAACCTCCAGACTTTAGGGATCAGCAGAAAGGGCAGCATTCTAGCCACCCAGAGAAGGTATCCAGTTAGGGAGAACTAGATTTGACCCGCGACCTTACTGGCAATGTGACAGTGATTAATTGATTTATTTGATTGGTGTTATAGGCCATAATCAAGAATATTACACTTATATGACGGTTTCCAGCATTATGGTGAAAGAAACCGGCAAAGTAACAGGAATTCCGAACAAAGGCCATAAAGGTCACTCGACAAGTGACGGTACCTATTTAAAACGCAAGGAGCACATTGTAGTTGGACATTGTGGGGGCTTCTCCAGTACTTTGTTAAATATTGTGCCAAATTCATAATTATTTATTCGTTGATCGGTGCATGTTCGGCAAGTACAAGCATAACTGGTCATTACCACAGTGTATATTGGTGTACAAATAACTGAGCGTGCGCTTACAATGGTCGTCATCTAACCGTCGGCATTATCGTTATTTATTTATTTATTTATTCATTTTTTTGTAAATTGTTGAAATATTACCCACGGTTCTGTTGGCCGTAATTTTGTATTTTAAAAGGCTAGGAGGCAAAGAACAATACAGCCCACACAGGAAACGTACGGTATTTATCTATTTCTTTATACGTTTGCTGCAAAACTTGATTTCATACCTAGGTTAAACAGCACACCTCAAATACCGAACACTTACTGAACAGTACATTTTAAAATGTACAAAATATAAAATGACGACGCGCATTGGAGAAACAAAATAACAAACAATGTCAAAAATAACAACAAAATCATCACCATTCCACCACTGCTGGTTATAAACATACATAATACCTCAGTATGCTTTATTTCTTTGAATTTAAGGGCAAAATATTCGCTGAACTGGAAATTTAGGGTTTTCACGCATCTTTCAATTTGGACATCAATAAAAGATGAAAACTGTCCTCATAATTTTTAAATTAATGCAATCCTGAGTGCATATACAAAGATCACCATATATTATTATTATTAACACGACGAAATGGTGACAATATAGCAAAATGGTATATTTATTTGATTTCACTTGTGTTTTATGCCATACTCAAGAATGTTTCACTAAGACGATCGCGGTGAGCATCATGGTGGGAGCAAACCAGGCAGTGCCCGGGTAAAAACCCCGCAGATTGCTGCCAGAGAGGAAGTCAGCATAAGCTGGACTTAAACTCAAAGCGATCGCATTAGTGAGAGGCACCTAGGCCAATGCACTGCGCCAGCGCGCTAACCAACTAAAAAACCGAGGGCAAGCTTAACAAGCTTAATACATGTGCTGGTACAATGTGTATGGATACATAAATTGTATAATTCAAATACATACTTATTTTTCAAAAAACAGTGAAAGTACACAAAGACATACATAAAACAAGACAGCATAAACTAGTCATTATCGGTCATTAACGTTATGCATGATTCAACCAATTCTGACAACTTGCATGGAAGTATAATCATAAAGATTTTATTAAGTACACTGATCAATGAATTAAATGGATTTATCCAGTATATATCACATGCGTATAAAACAAAATATATACATACACAGTCCTGAATTCTTTTGTATTTAGCACTAAGTATCAAATAACACGCCAACATGAACAGTGTTTCATAGTGTACAGTATACTGTGGCAGTTTTGTAGTTCTGGGATTTCAAAAAAATATATGAAAGTATAACAGGCAACACAAAACTATGCAAACTAATACTGGAATAGCTTATAACGGCCAACAATGAAAGGAATGTTGACACGGTGGATGCCAAAACGTACAACTATTTTTTTTAATTACAGTTGTCACCCCTTTCAATACAGATATACATGTGTTTCCGTCCAATACATCATAACTGTTCACTCTGTGTTACCTGATCAAAACACGCACTGTACCCTTTATCCCAGACTCTCAAATATTATCACAGACTGAAATTTTGGATAATAGCATCATAACTTTCAATGAAGGGAGAAAAAACGACAAATGCTCGAGCCTATATATGAGCCCAAAATATATATCCCCGACCTCCCCCTACCCTTCCTTATGCCACTTCCGCTTCCCACTGCACAGAATACGAACACTTTATACACCATGTAGTTGTAGTCATAAAACTGTAATGCTTGAAGTCTGTGATATGGCGCTGTGAATATTCGTAATGCCAAAATCGGAGGTGAGCAAAGGTGGTCCAGTGTATGTTGGCATCTCGGGGAGAGAGGAATGTAAACATAACCAAAACCGAAGAAATGGTAGATTCGGAAGGCAGTGTCTACATCGCAAAGAAAAGTACCACATTACACTTTCATCAAGGAAACACGGCTAATTGTCATAGATTTATAAAAAAAAAAGATAAAAATAAAAATAAAAAAAACAGAAGCTACAAGAAACACGGCTGATTGTCTGGGATTTATAACAGTAGTTTGATGTGTTTTACGTTGACGCTCCCACGCGTTCTACCGCTGGTACTTCTTCCATTCGACAGCTCACACAGCCTCTCCTTGACAAGTTCACGACAGCGGCGATGAAGAACACAAGTCCCATCACACCAAAATAACCGCCATTTACGGCAAACTGCAATAACAGGAAATTATAAAAGATTGATTGATTGACTTCTTGATTGTTGTTTAACACCGGGAACAAGAATTATTTGTTCATAGCAGTCAGGTTTATGGGTGGAAGAAAAAGGATTATCCAGAGTGAACTATCAACTTTTCAAAATCTCCTGACTTAAAGCTGCAGCCCAAGCAACGCGGGTTGGATTTGAACAAGCATCCTGATTATTGCAGCAACTTACTGCACATGGTTTACAGCCAGCTCACAGCTAACATGACTTACAAACACACTTCATTGAAATGGTGGCATAGCACACTCCTGGACCATGTCAAGGTAATCATTCCTTTAAGTTTTCACAAACGACCATGAGAACATTAGAGTTATTTCTTTATAGCCAATATGGGACGGTGGATATGATCTGGAAGACAACAGCTTAAAAATCACCCCTCAGTTAAAAAGAAAGACGTCGTAAAAATGAAGTCAGAGTGAGTGAAAAGGCGATTATAAATTGCACATGAAAATAGCTTCACTGAATTTCTTAGATTCTTTTTCACCAAAAATACACAAAGTCAAATGTTTTGATTGAATGATGGCTTTTATGGACCATCCTGATGATGCACATTTTTCGCTTAAGGATTAGTCAAAAAGTGTTTACATATCTCTGGCCTTTGTTAGCCACTGGAGTATACATCATGTACATAACTGTGTTATGGGATGGTTGTTTAGAGGAGGAGCTTACATATACCTGTGTTATTGGATGGTTGTTAAGGGGAGGAGTTTTCATACCTCTGTCATGGCATGGTTCTCAAGGGAAGTATACATACCACTGTTTATCCTAAGCAGTCATCACGGGGAGCCGCTTACATACCTGTGATGTGGCATGGTTGTCAAGGGGAAGAGCTTTCTTACAGGTGTTATAGCATCACATGCATGGGGAGTATACATGCCCCAGTTTTTACCATGTTTACTAAGCAGTTATCGAGGGGAGGAGCTTACATACCTATGTTGTTATATGGGCATTCAATCCTCCCTTGTCTACCACAATGACAGTCAGGAGGGTTTCCAGTAACAAAGCTATAAATGTGTTAAAGCCATAAACAAGACCAAATATTTGAGCCTCCAGTTAACGGGCTATCTGAAAGCTAATGAAGAAAGTTAGATCAAAGTCAGAAGAATCAAAAAATTGCAGATGGTCGTGGGTACTCCATAGGCTCCAACCACTTTCTTCCCAGCATGATGTTGGCTGTCTTCCAGTTGAAATACTCCTGAGTACAGTTTAAAACCACAATCAAATAAATAGATCAAAATTCGGACTTCTCTGTTACCATGCCTGATACACTGGGACTTCTCCAGTAACATGTTTGGTACCTGGTGCACTACCTCTTCTCCAGTACCATGCCTGGTGAACTATGACCTCCAGTACCATGCCTAGTGCACTGGGACTTCTCCAGTGCCACACCTGGTGTAGTAGGCCTTTCCCAGTGCCATACGTTGTGCACTTGGACATCTCCAGTAGCATGTCTGGTGCACTAGGATTTCTCCAGTGTCATACCTTGTGAACTGTGACTTCTCGAGTACCATGTTTGGTGCACGGTTCCTCTCCAGTCCCATGCCTGGTGCACTAGGACTTCTCCAGTGTCATGCCTGGTGTCAGGTGTCAGGTAAAAATTAGAAGTGCCTGGGGTATCTAACGTACATGTATACATGGATGCATTTATGATTCAGAGCATGAATACTCACGTGGCCACTGTTATCACCATTTGATACGCCGCTCTGAAGAACACATACAGACAGTAGGCCACCCAGATGTCAGTGGTATAGGCCATGACGACCAGCACTGCACAGTTCATCAGGGATATCGTTCCCAGTAGCAGTTCTCCATATGCTGTCCAGTTGGCAGGGATCAGATCGATAAAGAATGATGACAACTAAACTAAAATCAGACAAAAATTGCTCTCAGTGCCTGTGATATCGGCTCGGTGGTGTAAAAATCAACGGCCATTTATTCTCCCTGACCAACACAATCACTGTTAAAATCCAGTTTTAAAGCCTAGTTCAGTTACAGATACGTTCAATTTCTCTTTGCACAGTAAATACACAATCAAAATGCAGAGTTTTTTTTTTCACTAAGCAGTTGTTAACACTAAGCAGTTGTACATCTACGTGTAACTAAACCTATAAAACAGGTAATCTGATATTACAGACAATAATCAATTATGGTGGAATAAAATCATGATACTCTTCATGTATATGTATTTGCAATATGCCAAAGTATTACACTATAATATGGCCCATAAACCCTACCTTTCACTTTATACATTTAACTGCACTTCTTTTGATAAAAAGATCATAAGAATTAGTACCACCACACTGATTTTTCAAATCTAGTTATATGTTTAAGTCTATGGTTCAATTACTTTCTTTGTGATTTAACTGTTGTAATAAATAAAACTGACACCCCGAGATTAAATGAATCGCATATGTACCCCTGTAAGATGATTACCTAATACCATTGCTGTCGCCTCTATAGCACCGTTATATTTTTGGGGATTAGCTCGAGGAGGATCAACTGCCGCCCACAAATTCTGGATGTAGTTTCCCACTTGGAAATTCCCACATGATGCAATTGCCCACCATATCGACCAAGCCAGGAGGATTTTTCGGGAGTAAGTTGAGTGGAAGTCTCTCAACAGTGACAGAATCACCTCCCTGAATTTCTGACAGCATGGCAGTTTGCCCTTCAGTAGATTATCTTGATCATCCCGTGCTATTTTTATGCTCTCTGGTGGTCCGTCTATGGCAACTGATCCCAAGGAATTCTGGGAATACTGGTCGCTTTGCAAAGACCAGGCAAAGGTAGCTTGTGTCAACATCAACGTTTAGTGGAAAGGGGAAGTAACTGCATCGTCCTCCATCACGTTGCAGACTGGATAGAGATCCCATGCCACTGGTTGCACTGACTTCCCCGTTTTGGCTCAAGCTTACTGGATTATTGGACAAGTCTGATCTGCTTTCTGGAAAGGCCGTGTAAGACGGATTGACCTCTCCGTCTTGACTTTGCCGGATTTGGTCAGCGCCATTTAATTCTCGTGTGTGTCTGTCTCTCTGGTGGAAGTAGAAAGGTATAAAGTACATGTAGCTGTTTCTTCAACACAGCCTATGAGACTTGTTGACCTTTAAGTTTCCTCCAGTACTGAAACATAGAAAGGTGCTTATGACAAGTACTAAATACATTCATGTTAACAGTAAAGGTGAATGCATAGATTTAGCCATATTAAGATGTATCATTTTTCTGCTCAGTATCAGCTTAGCATCCAAGATTCAATGGTAATATTATTAGAGTAGGACTGATCCTGAAGTCCACTTCCCCCTTACCACACCGCCAGATCCAACTAAACCACCTTTTCACCTCACCACCACCACCCTACCCTACCCCACCCCACCCCACCTTGCTTACAACCAGGTATCTTTCTTTTCCAACTGATGTTGTACTGTACTAGAACATCAGTTGGAGAAAGGGGTATTAGTGGGTCTACCCTATCAGCCTATGACTGCGTTACTAAGCCATATATTGCAAATACACCCTAAAGGAATTAAGATAATACAGGGATAGAGATACATGTTGTGGTGCAATTTAGCCATATTTAGAGGTTTATTATTCCCGCATGCAGCTGGATCTGTTAACAGGTTAACTAAACTGAAATGCAGGTTGACTCGTATTTTTCCTGATTCTATCACATCGTATTATCATTCTGCTAGAAACTAAGTATACACTTTTATATATAAGCGTATAGTATACACTATACGCTTTTATTTCTACTTTTTCTCATTCTAAGACAAATTGAGTTTCCAGTCTAGTATAATATAAGGTTCATAATACAGACAGTTTTGAGTTATGTCACAAAATTCTACTTGTAATTTCTCACTAAGATGGCCCCGATAACGCTATTATGAGAAATCTCATCCCACCCACATGTTGTCTAACGTAGAAACGGTGTTATCTGACAATCCTTTTCGTCCTAATATAAATAAATCCATACACTGTAATGGCTTACAACTAGCAAAAAATTGTATTCCCTGTTTTGTCGTGTGCACTGAGAGCTCCAGCTGGCAAGTGTTCACAGACATCTACAATCGATCAAAATCAAAAAGTAATCAGAAATTCAACACTAAAATCTTTTTCTGTCATATATTAAAGACACTTGAAATTCAATTAAGCTTTGTTGCTAAACGGTTGACTTATTACGCAAAGAAGTTCATTCAAATGAATTAAAAATGCTGGCAGAGTTGTGAACTTGGTTTTGCCTGTCAAAGCCACACCACAACTGCACACACTTCCGCTGGAGGTACAGTGGTAGCTTGAGAAGTGATTGAGTAATCCACAGTCGTTTTTGTCGCATTTTGAGAACAGGTAAGCAGATCGTGTGAATCCGATATTCCTTAATTACACAGAGAACATGGAATGCGTTAATTGATGACGAAGAGAAAATGTCTAGATCTGTCTACCGCTAACATGTTGGTGTCTCTCTGAAGCTGAAAAGGGGTGTGTCTGCACAATGCCGGCTTGGCGGTGAAGTCGGATGTCGAGATGTATAAGTAGCGACCAGGCGCATTACATGGTTGAATGGTTTTGTACCCTTTTTACTGGAAACTTCTTGAGTGTTAACCCTCAGAGAGAAAATCTATGGATATGTCAGTTGTATGAAATGAAAATGCCAGACAATACTACAGGTTAAATCGAATGACACATAAACCTGTGTGTGTGTACCGATAAGTGTACAGACTAATTTTCAATTAGTGTCCTTAGCCTTCGATATGCACGAAACACTTTCTTGTTAAATGTACATGACATGTCTGGTGACTAGTTGGACTGAACAAATCGACCTGTTAGATTATCTGTTTGTACATAGTTATCTTGAGCCGAGGGCTTTTCAATGACTACTTGCCTTTGTTGAATTGTGAACGAATGCCGCGTGGTCTAAGTTACTATCGACATGCACGAGAAACCAATAGGTTTGCTCCCGTGCATTTAGGGTTTTTACAAGCACTTGTATAATATTTGAACAAGGCATTTTGCCTTCAGTGCAGGACCACTGTAGAACCCAATATAAGATTCGACATACTATTGCAGTAGAAGTAGTAGGCAGTGTATTGATAAATAACAGAAGCAGAGGAGGGATGTTGATTGCTGCACCTATAGTAGGCTACATCTAACAAACAAATCAATCAACAGCCAGATTTAATCAAATTATAGACGCAAATCTTATAGGGATAAGCTAAATGTACTGTATTTTTTTCTTATTAGCGTTTATTACATACTTATTTAATGATTCCAACCCCTTTGAATTTGAGTAGACATTGAGTTGAGGCCAAGCCTGTAACTATCTATACTTATGATTCAGACCTGCAGTGATATGGAGAATAGATACCCAGTATTTGAAAGAAGTACGTTTTTTTTCTGAAAGCTGTAGACGAAAGCGTAGGTTTGTCCTATATGTATGCATCTGATGATGGGGTTTCCCTGGTCTGTATAACGCATCAAGCC
The DNA here is from genome assembly GCA_016165875.1 of Acanthopleura granulata. Lineage (NCBI taxonomy): Eukaryota > Metazoa > Mollusca > Polyplacophora > Chitonida > Chitonidae > Acanthopleura > Acanthopleura granulata. Next base: position 16,388,798 of record JABBOT010000011.1, on the reverse strand, counting down.
CGCGTACAGGCTGCATAATGCATGGTATTAATTCTACATCCTGTCTTGGTCACGGTGACTCTTGTATGTCACATCGTATAAAACCTGCCCGACTGGTCTGAATTTTGCTTGTCCTACTTTTAACACGCTATACTGAAGTCAATATGTACCCTAACCTCTCTGTATATAGGATGCATCATGCTTCATGTCTGTCTGTGTAATATTTGAGCTCCGTTCGAGAACAAGTGCGTGTCCTGCTTTATAGCGTGGTAAATACCCGTCTTGTTGACAACAGAAGCAACCACAAATCCGTCAGTTCTAACAATGTTTAAACATACATAATATGTTGGTCTTGAAACCGAAGTAGACTTTTTCACCAAATCGTGTGCACTCTTTAACCTGGAGAAGGTTAAAATAAATCGTGTTTGTAAAATAAACTCGGCTAAAGTAAACCTGTGTTGTGCTACATGTAGCTTGGCTGTGTAGTACAACAGAAGCCGTTCACGATCAGTACTGATTATTAAACATGTCTATGTACATATACATATATGTGTGTAAGTATAGGCTTTTTTATATATACTTGTCTGGAGTTTGTATAAGAGATTACTTCGCATGTTTGACTTGCAGACGCCACAGAATGTTTGTAAAATAAACTTTGTAACTCTGTACGTCCTTCTTTAGCATAGGCCTATACTCAGTGGAACAGTTTTAGTGAACGTATAGCCAGAGTGTCTTATTCAGAACTGACACAACGACCCGAGACGCACTGGACGATAGATCCTGAATGACAGTAGTCCGATTATTCTTTTGATTTATTTATTTATATGACTGGTGGTTTACGGAATATTTCACTTACACGACGGCTGGCAGCTTTGTAGTGAGAGGAAAGCGAGCAGAACCCGTGTTAAAGTCACAGCTATCACTTCGGCCAGAGGCACCTGGATCATTACTCTGCACTGTAGCACGCTAACGACTTGGCCACAGAGGCCCACGAGTTCTACTTTGAGTAAATGGAGATGTAGACCCATAATGAAGACCCATTCAAAGACCCATTTCAAACTGCACGTCCCATAGCGGTGATTTTGCCTTGGTACATGAATGAATGATGCTCTCGAAAACTGTAACTCCAATCGATCACCAAACTTCCATGTGTACTGAACAAAGTGTAGATGAACAGTGAAACAGCCTGAAGTGGTCTAATGAACGGGTTACCAGAGGAAAATATTAATAAGGATTTAAACCTGAAAGTTAAGTGTGATATTCACATATGTTCTGGTAAACCTTGAAAGCAGGTTCCATGCAAGTCGATAATCGCAAGATTCATTTTCTTAACAACGTTTTAAAGTATAGTTGCCTATTTTTTTTTTATATATTTTATCCTTCTGATTTACGGCGTACTCAAGATTATTTCACTGACACGACGGCGATCAGCATTATGGTGGGAGGAAACTAAACTGAGGTGTAGGAAACCCACGACCATCCGCAGGTTGCTGGCCGATCTTCCCTCAGAATAAGCCAACTTGAGCTAGACTTGAACTCAGAGAGATCGCATTTGTGAGAGGCACCTGCATCATTGCCCTGCGATGTACATTCATTGATTGGTGTGGTGCTTATAGGGTACATGCATATATGGTTTGTGGTCTCTTGCTTATCATGTCATGCTTTGCATGTGAGAATATGGCGGTATCTATGCCTCATCCAACCGTGATACCATCTTTATCGATGATATTATGAAAAGTGTCTCCTTCACCAATGAAACTGACCACTTGCGTATAGGTGAAAATTCCCAGACTATATAGCGTTAAGCAAAAACTCAGTATATGCTTTTTTGTAAGAAGATTTTTACAAATAATTTGCAAAGCATGCCAATCAAAATTATATGTCGATAACTTCACACGTGTATCTATGTTTCATTTATGCATTTATCTTGTGATTCCATGTCCGAAGAATCTGCGACTTCACTCAAATGGGGAAAGAGCCTGTGATCTATATATGTAACCACCATATAAATCTTGCTCTGCAAATGCGTCGCCCACATGTATGGCGTATTTGTGCAAAGACCCCTTCGAAATTCCACCACTTATGTGCTTCTCTATCTAGTTCCACTTTACAAAGAACAATAATTCACACGCCATTTAACCTTCTTCTCGTCATAGGAACCATGGCAACACAGGACCAACAACAAAAACAGACGGAGGCGAAGTCCCCTGTGCCGAGTGATCTTTTACAATTAACGAAAAGCATGGCTGGATTCACATGTGACCTGTACGACCAAATCAGTAAGCAGAACCCGGATGGGAATCTCTTCTTTTCCCCGTTCAGCATCGCCACGGCATTGGGCATGACTTTAGCGGGAGCGAAAGGAAATACCGCCAGTCAGATGATAGAGGCCATGAAGTTGACACAAGAGAGAGACGCCTTGCACTCAGCCTTCCAGAAGCTCTTCGGGGAGATTAAGACAACGGATGCCGCGTACATGTTAAACACCGCCAATAACATGTTCGTCGACCAGAAATTCAAAGTGTTAGACGAATATTTGAAGGTGATCCAATCGTCGTTCAAATCCCATGTCACGAACGTCAATTTCGCCCAGGATTCCGAAGGTTCGCGTTCAACAATTAATACATGGGTGGAGAAGGAAACCAACTTAAAAATTCAGCAGTTGATTCCATCGGGGATGCTCACGGAGGAGACCGTCTTAATGTTGGTCAATGCGATATACTTTAAAGGAAATTGGGCCAAGAAGTTTTCGTCACACGTCACGCAGGCAAAACCATTCCAGTTGAAGAACGGGAAGAAAGTCCAGGTGGACATGATGTACCAAAAGGCTGAGTTTCCCGTAGGCCGTCTGACGGAGTTGGACTGTCAAATCTTAGAGCTACCATACGTTCAGCACGACCTCAGCATGTTTATTTTGCTGCCAAGGAGAGCAAACGGTCTGCTGCGACTGGAACAGTCTCTCACTCCCGCTATCCTTCAATCAGTCCCCAGCTTCGTCTCCGAAGAAACCGTTCAAGTCCATCTTCCGAAATTCAAACTGAAAGAAGGTGCGGAGCTTTCGGACATTCTGAAGCAACTGTGGATAAAGGACTTGTTCACAGAAGGCGTTGCTGACTTGTCCGGCATCGATGGCACAAGAGAGCTGATCGTTTCCAACGTTGTCCACAAAGCTTTCATCGAAGTGAACGAAGAGGGTACTGAAGCCGCCGCGGGTACGGGCTTCGTGTTCCTTTGTTTGCCTGAGCAGTTCAACGCAGATCACCCGTTCCTCTTTTTCATCATGCACAATCGAACGGGCGCCATTTTGTTCATCGGACGTCTTTCACAACCTCAGGAATCAGGGAAAGCACAAGATGAACTATAACATTTATTTATTCTGTGTTCTTTTTTAAAGCTTATATGCATAATATACATTCCATACAGCTGAGCTTGTGTCAAGCAAATGTTGAAGTTGACAGCTTTGAGATCTTCATATAGGGAATCTCCTTAGCAGAGTAAATCTTAAAGGGCTAGTTGAGATAGGCTTCCACGATAAAGCTTACCTGGCGAAGGGTTGGATCAAATCTATACTCCAATATGCTATGCGGCTTGTTGAAAACTCCTTGCCCGTTTTATTTACTCATTAGCAATGACATATGAACTACGAAAGAAGTCTGTTGTGATTATGTGTTTATAGTGAAAATCGCATTATTGTAAATGCATGAAGGTTAGTGTGTTTGTATTTAAATGATAAAGCCAATATTGTCTCCCAGTAGAGCCGTAGCTCTTTTGATTTTTATTGCAGTGAAGTAAACTGTGTGTTCAAGTCCAGTTCATGTTGACTTTCGCTCGATATAGCCATACGTGGAAAGGTCTGCATGCCAGCCATCTGTGAATGGTGCTGGGTTTTCGCAGGGTTCTGTCCGGTTTTCAAACACCATAATTCTGGCCGCCGTCGTACAAGTGAAATATTCTTGAGTCCGACGTAAAGCACTAATGAAATAAATAAATATATGTACTTCAGCACTTTTGACTTTCCCTCTTCTTCGAAGACCAGACATACTCAGAAAGATACAGCTCATGAATATCTCACACTTTATATATGCATTTATATGCAACTATATTTGTTCATTGTTCATTTGAGATGAGGCTTGTTTCAATTTTTTGTGCTAATCATATCCTTTGTATCTCTTACTATACTCACATGCAAAGAGATAAAACAACGATGTTCTACCACATACCTGGATAGCAGAAAAGAGGCAAAATGTATGAGCTGACATTCTCTTAGAAATACAATATCTTACAGTTGTGAGCATGGAGCCCAATGACGCCAGTCTTGTGGACGCGCATGCCCTGTGGGACTTTCATTGTGGTAATGACCGCCATATTGATTTTTGAACTAATAAACTTACGTTTCATATGATGGACACCAACAGCTGAGTTCTAGATTTTTGCGCAGATTTGTCACCTACACCGTTGCCTTAAATGTACCGGGAGATATGAAAACAGTGCAATAGAGTACATGAAAACCCGCAATCTTAGTGTCGTTATGGATCACGTTGCTGAGGGGTTAACGTGCTAGCAGAATAAGCCTCTCACCAGTGTGTGCAGGTCTAATAACAACCTGCGGATGGTCGTGGGTTTCACTGTGGCTCTGCCTAGTTTTTTGACCAGTGTTCGCCCATTCAGTATATAATACTGGCCACAGTGAAATATTCTTGGGGAATGCGTAAAACACCAACTGGACAAAAATAATGTTGTAAGTTCAGAGACAGCACGCCACAATAACAGGAGTGAGTAAAGTTAGTTCAAGCTCCCGACGAAAGGCCTGAATTACATTCTCTTAGTGACGGTTGAAGAAAGTCACTGAAAGGAATCAGATGTAAAGTTCATTTTTACTTACCTTGTCTTAACGTTTTCCCTCGCAGTGTACCCCTTTTATATATACCGCCATTGCGAGTCATGCCAAGATCACTCATAACCCACTCTTACCCTACTATCGAGATCCCCAGATTCATTGCACTTCGGAGAGACATTTCACTGTCCAGTCTGTCCATATATTTGAGTGAAATTGTGACATTGCCTGGTGAAAACATATAGCTACTTAACAATCAGACAGATCAATTAAGCGCAAAGATTAGACGATGTTTGACGAGGATTTCCCAATAAGCAAAACACGATGGGTCAGTCGAGATAAGGTATCGCGTAATCCGAGCCAATCATCATCTGTAAATAACCATGTACACACCTCCCACTCGATGCAACGGGGTCAAAAGACCTGCCTGCGTGATTAATTATATGTGTCTGATATGGTATATACGATGATTAAATTGACTACTATATATATATGCCATGTTGCTGTGTGTTGGAGCCCAGGTGATGCTGCTTTCCGCTCGATCTAAAGGTACGTGGAAAGGTCTGCATGCCAGCCATCTCTCGATGGTGGTAGGCCTTCGCAGGGTTCTGTCCGGTCTCCACCGGACAACGTCGACGTCGTATAGGTGAAATATTCCTGAGTACGACGTAAAGCACTAATGAAATAAATAAATGAATATATGTGCTACAGCACTTTTGACATTCCCTCTTCTTCGAAGACCAGATATACTTAGCAAGATACAGCACATGTGTATCTAAGACTTTATATATGCATGTATATTCAACTAAATTTGTTCATTGCTCTGATACCTATTACATTTTCATCACTTTTCCACCACGGACACATTTCCAACTTCAACACGAATTTCACGTCAGGAAAGTTTATGTAATGCTACATGTAATAATATCACGTCTTTGTGCCTGATCCAATCTTTAGAAGTCAAACGAGATATATACATGTAGTTGTATCATTTAAAGACGTCTGAGAAGAGGTTTCTAGTTTTTATATATGTACGCCCAGAGTCCTTAAAACACAGAATACCTCTGTGTTTCGGGAAGTTGTCGGAAGACGCTGTTTTCTATTTCTTTACCCTCCCATCAACAATAAAATCACTGGTGTTTTCACACTCCTTTCAAGAAAGTAAAATGAATATCCAGTTTTAGTAACTTTCTCACAATGCTGTGAGTTGAAAAGTGCCAATTTTTTTCCAGTGAAATCATTCTATATATGAACGTCAACTTAAGATATATAAAGAGGGGCTTCTGTGGCTTTGCTGGTAAGCGTGTTAGCGCAGGGCAATGGTCTGTGAGCCTCTCACCAATGCGGTCGTTGTGAGTTCATGTTCAGTTCATGCTGGTTTCCTCTCCAGGAGGAAGATCTGGGAAGGTCTGCCAGCAACCTGAGGATGGTGGTGGGTTTCCCCCGGGCTCTGCCCGGTTTCCTCCCACCATAATACTGGCCACCCTCGTGTAAATGAAATATTCTTGAGTACGGCGTAAAACACCAATCAAATACATGTAGCTTGCACAGAATACGCAATTATAGGCATTCTGAGCGTATCCGTGAATATCATTGCTAATCCGTAACAACTAAATAAGTCATTCGTTATTTTGTTCTTTTATATCGTAATTACGGGATTATAAAATGACTGAGGTACCGGGAGTTATTTGTAAAAAATTTGTAAAATTTATATTTGTAGTTTTTTGTTATTTGTATTTCCCCCTCAGAAGCTGGGCGCAATGTTTCGAAGTACTGAGTCCAGAGACCAATGCAGATGAAAGAGTTGCTTGAACGAGCAGTAGCATCTTTGCAATTTGCGAGTATTTTAGCTTTTTATAATTACCACTGCAACTGCTTGAAGTATTCCCTGTCATAAGGACGGCCACTTGTACATTGCTCCCGTGTATGTGGTATAATGAAGATGGCAGAATTCCACTTTGAACTTGTCCTGACATTTCGGAAGGAAGTCCCAATTTTGAGCGTTGGCCTTGGTGAGAAATGCTACAACAGCCTGACTGTAACTGCCCACATTTTCAGTGTTCTCGTTGGTTCTAAACGGTATCAAATATATTTAAAGTTGAAACAGACTTTAGACTATATGTATTACTCAGCACATTGATTTAACATTTGGTTTGATATAACTCAAAAGTATTTCATGCTTGAGACATGAAGGACAAATTGACCCAAAATTCACTTCAGTGAAGGCGTAGGCATCCGGAAGCGTACATATTTACCCTATCTCCAGGCCTTTTTACAGCAAAGATTTATTTCTATAACATATTTGCTGGAGCAAATTGACAACAGAACAGATTTCAGCGGTTATGTGCAACAATTTACCAATTATCACACTGTCCTCACAGCTCTGGATTTACTCTCCAAGCTGCAGTCCTCTGGATACACACTACAGCCACTCCGCTGACCACGACCACCCGATTCAGACGCAAATATACTGTACCCACACCTTTATTTATTTATTTATTTATTTATCTATTTATTTATTTGTTTTATTCGTGACATCGGCCATATGCAATACTATTTCAATTAAAGGTTGACGACCAGGCTTACAGGCGGACGAAAACAGGAGACCCGAGTCCAGTCAACTGCACGAAGCCTTCTTAACGTTAAAAGTACATACAATGGATAGCTCGCAGAGCCATTGTAGGCATTGCATGACCATGACAGCTATACATGGTCGTAACGTTAAGATGGCTTCGTGCAAAGTGACCCTGACAAACTTACTAGGACAAACTTACAAGCATAAAACCACAGCGATGACCTGATTCCAATTCGAGATCACTTTGGTCAAGGATTAGGCACTCATCTTTGAGAGCTCATTGTCACAGAGCTCGGTCAGTTAGGATCTCAGTATAACATAAAAATGTAATAAAATATCTTTCTCACCTGTAGTGTTGTCTTACTTCTGGCGTTAGACAGGCGCTCTGTCTAACCCCTTACCATATCATTTGACTCGGGTATAAAGTTTTGTGTCCGACACAGGTCAGTTTGCTCATGCCAGAAACTGACACTTCTACCGGGTACTGAAAACGCCACTGATTTAACGCAGGCCAGCATGTGCAGTGTCTGTTATCTAGTGTTGTCAGTCCTACTTACTGTAAGTCGAGTCACGGAGGATACAGGGGCTCTGTGTTCACCTTTAGTGAGGTAGCCATTGCCTGATATAGTATAAGGAAGTTAACAACTTAACGCGTCCATTAACGCTGCTGGTCGAGTGGGCATGACTCGTGACAACTCATCGGGAATTTCCACTTCAGTTCGCATTTCACCGCATGCACCAATGTAATCACAGCGAAAACTTTTGAATTTGGACGACTTAAGCATATTTTTTTTCAATACGTTTTCTCCTTTTTAGCGCACTGAACTCAAGATACATGAAACGGAACTCGAAAGCTAAAATTACAGTTTTAAGGAAAATGAAAAAGTTATGCCAACCTCCCTCTCCTCCGAAAAAAAAAAACAACAAAGAAATTCATACTTTATGCCTTTTAATAAACTTTGGATTTTATGATCGTTTACATCAATAGTTAGAAATGTTCGCATGACGCCATCAGCGTACCCACTGGAAGCACGAGACAGATTTTACGAGTACTTCCCAAAAACGGCTTGTCACATGGAATTAAAATTAATATAATATTAAACCTGAAGAGTTATACTGTTCAAGTTTGGGTTTTTTGCTTTTTCCCTTCATTTTTCTTTTTGTGTTGTTTTTATTAGTTTTACTCCTTTTATTATTTTTTTATTTCAGGGAATTGCGGCATTTGTGCAATGTTATGGACCTTGACAAAGCTAATATTATGATGACACATACCGAGCATGATCGGGTATGACGACAGTTTTGAATTTAATATCACATTTTACCAGATAGCATCTTCAACACCAATTACAACTTTTGAGAACTATTTCCCACTTATATATATAAAACGCTATATTCCGCATTGTCAACGATAAATGTTGCACAATATATCAACAGGATAAGGTTCATTTGGAACTCGTCTGAAACAAAACGCCTATCGTCTTCATAAGACCTAACATAGTCATCTCCTAGTGTGGCCGGGCACGGTGGTGGAAATGTGATTTGGTAAATAAAGAAACGAATAAAACACCAGTACGACATTTTATGATGAACATCTTTTGAATGCTACTTAAGCAGTGGGAGATATCGGATTCTTGCACCATTACCCAAAAACATACGAACAATGCAAATCATTCAGTACAAAAATATAAATGGGTGTATGAATGAATGAAACCTTAATTTAAAGAGGGCAACTCTGTCAAATTTACATTCTGCTCTTCCCGGAGGCCCTCTATGTATACAATACAAAAACAGTTCGAAACAATATTTGTACAGTGGTATTTTTTTTAAAAACAGTCTAGCAATGCTACAAACATGAACATCAGTCGAAATCATAAATAGACTTGTTGTACATGTGACTGGTTGAAATAATTTAAATTGGGTCTGTTTTATTTCATATACTTTCTTAGTCCTAGGCGGTTTCTGTTAATTGTTGTTTTGGAAACTAGTCTAGCGAACATTCGCCTCGAAGCGCCCATTTTTGTTGACGGCTTGTATGGTTGACGGCTAATATCGGTTTCGATGCCTACAGGTATTACGGCAGAAATTTGGTCTTGTTTCTGAGGAGAGTTTGTTACTGGTTGCAGACCCCCAAGAGATTAAGACGTCTTCCCTTTAAGCTCACTGTGAGGCCAGGAGCTTTTATTTTGTCACACCCAGATAAGGGAACAGAATATTTTTGTTTATTTCTATGTGAAGCTGCCTTTGTATTGTTTTCGTCTTACTATTTACCTTGATCGCGTGTCAAGGCGTTATTAGTAGAGTATCTCTTATTTGAGGATACGTTTAAAATCTACCATATCCACGATGAAATATACGTCATAACAGCAGCCTTGAAGGGATAAAACATGTTAGCCGAGCGGAATGACTCAAGGGCATTTCACCATGGCGGTCGCTGTGAGTTCACGTACGGTTCGAAACCAGTTTCACACAAATTCGTTAAGAAGGTTTTCTCCGTAAATATCTACCGTATCTGTTATTGCTCATGTAAGAGTGGTGTGTGAGATTACTATATGACATACGGAAAATGCCGAGTGTGATCGATTCTGTATAACTTTAGTTAGAATGCTTAATTTATTTTATGAAAATCATGTCATATGACTTAACGGGTAATTAGTTTATGCACTATTTCTAGTAGAACTATTTTTATATCTGATTTTATATTTTATAATTTCCGTGACGGCGTGTATGTTTTGATGGTCGCCATTTTTTGTTTTACGACTGAGATACGTACGGATTGTCGAACTGAGCCAGCGAATTAAACCATTGTTTTTTTTCTGTAAGTAACTACTGACCATGTGAGTTTAATCATGTTCTAAACTGTTCTTGTTATCGTAGTCGCTTATCAAAGTTAGGTTCAACGCTTAAATGTGAATAAATCATTGTTTTCTTCCTAATGCATTAGCGCTACATACTGAACCAACGAGTGCCATGTGAATGTGCAGTAAATCTCAGAGCTTGTGTGTAGCAGTACCCTGGTCTATTGTTTATGAAAATGTATCAGCAACATGCTTATGATTTATCATGTTGGAAATATTGTTCATTATGAGTGTAACTAAGTTAGGAACTTTGTAATTGTAGGCTAAGCTTCACTCCAGTTGTTTGCTACTCTGTTCGCCTGAGTTGTGCCCCTTGTTCTGATGTGCCTGTGGGCTGCTGTTTACTATGATGTTTAGACCGTGAACCTGATCTGATGTACTCATGCTGTCTGTATACATTTGAGGGTGAGAATTGTCCAGTGATTAATGAATATTTTATGGTGTTTATTGTTACACCATGCTTAAACTTACACTCATAAATTGTCATATAAATATGCTACATGTACTTATACATACGCACATATATATGGTTTGCTAATCATACAGTTTGTTCTTATATCAGTTAAGTAGTTGCATTTAGCTGAATAATGTGGAACTAAGCAATTATTGTTTTTTACTGAATTATTTGAAATTAATGGTTTGTTATTTCATTGTGACATTTAATTTTGTTTCCAATTTTCAATTAATGTTTCTCATTGTTATTACATAAAAAAACAATGGTTAAACAGGGTAGTCAAACCCATGGAGTACATTATTAACTTTTAAGATATAGGTTAGATGGTATCAACTACAATGTATTTGTACCTTACTGTCTAATGTTTTATTCAGATTTGTAGCTGTTTTGTGGGATGTTAACTGAATTGAGTTTAACAGGATTATTACTATAGGTGACAATACTTTTGAACTATAGTATAATATATATGCCTGAGTGTCATAAGGAAAGATATGATATTAATGTCCATAACAGAATATGCAATACTCTTGTATTATAATCGATATGTGACATGAATATTACAAGCAGTAGCACTTTTGTTGTGCATGTGTTTACAGGTAATGGAATTGGCAATGGGATTTAATGGTCCATTGGGACTTTGGCACTAATAAACTCCAGTAACCTTACACTGGGTGTTGTGTTGGTCTATGGGAACTGGAGTATCTTCTTACACTCAGTAAGGTGGCAGCATTTACAGAGGACAGTTTTTGGGTGAAAGTTTCAGGTCTTTGGCCCCAGTGTGACTTCCTCTGGGGTCGTGAGTGCGAAGGGCTGTCAACAACTTGCGGCTGGTCGTGGGCTGCGACCGGGTTGTGCCCGGTTTCCTCCCACCACGGTCGCCGTGAAATGTTCTTGAGTAAGGTGTACAACACCTATAAAATATATCAAATAATACTAAGTAATTGTCTGTGGCCCTGTCCATGACCTTTACTTTTTGGCTCACTTGACACAAAGTAAACGTGTGACAGGAAGATGGCCCAAAATATTTATGCTGCTGTACTTACGTAAAATCGGGGAAAAAGTTTTTTAAAGATAAGATAATGGTAATAACAATATTTTCCTTTAACTGATTATTTTTGCACTGGTCTTTCATCAATGATTATTTATTTACTTTATTTATTTGATTGGTGTTTCGCGCCGTACTCAAGAATATTTCACTTGCGGAGATGACGCAAGCGTGTGCTCGGCTTGAATTCACAGCGATGGCATTGGTAAGTAAGTTTTGAAGACTTAAAAAACATCATACGATAATTGTTTATACGTTCTGTATGTAACGTATGCTTTATCGCCGTAAGCTCACGAAGCTCTCAGAAGACGCTGACAGTTTACCGACCCGATGTTGGTTGATTCATCTGAATCGGGCCCTTCGCTCTCTAGCGATAAAGTTTCAAGTCGGCTTCCTTCCCGTCTGTATTCGGCGTGCTGTTTGTCCAGCCAAAATCTACACCCTGTGACATTCTGCCAGCTCTTTGTTGTGTGTGCACTGACAACAAAAATGGCTGCAGTCAACCGTCCGTAATTGAGTCGAATTCGCATCCGTACATGAGTACCGTTATGTACATTCAAAAGATAGACTGTTAATGATTTAAGGGCCCAATTCATGTCATTTCTGCGAATTGAGCTTTACATAATCCTGAGTTCTGATTGATCAAAATTATTTTCACAGTTACATCCCGTTTTACATTGAGGTATTTATTATTCGCGATTGGGTGAGTGATATGACTTGTCTTCAAATTGTTGACCCGGAACTGAAAAAATTCTAAAATAAATTGATGGTCGTTTTTAAATCTTCAAACCGTATTCTCTTACCACAAATTGCCCAATATTTCCCCGGTGTTCTCCTTTAAGTGTGAACTTTCCCTAAAACCATGCTGTCTGAAGCATGCCATAATACAAAATTCATACGGTACTGATTGAGGACCGTTTAGTACACAGTCTGGTTTCTTTAAGATTTATACATAGAGTATGAAAGTTACGAACCAGAGACAAAAGGCACACCTAGAGGAAAACAGCTCCTTGTACAAATCCACAAACACCACAAATCAATGTATGACCAGTTCGTAGACCCTGTAATGTTACATGTATTTCTTAATTTATAGCAAACTCTTCATTCCATGCAGATATAACCCCGGCAATACAAAAGCCTGTGATTCAAACAGCGTGTCTCCGGCCGTACCTGGGAAGGGCTGCCAGCAACCTGCGGATGGCCGTGGGTTTCTCCTGGGCTCTGCCCGGTTTCCTCCCACCATAATTCTGGCCGGCGTCGTGTAAGTGAAATATTTTGAGTACGGCGTAAAACACCAATCAAATAAATAAATAAATCAAACAGCGTTCATGGTTCATACAGTTAAGCTAAATTCTGTTTTGAACACTGTTTCCTCTGTGACTGTCCTTGATGAAACACCGCCCATCCGCTCTCTGCCTTGTTGTTCTCTGCCCTGTTTGAACCTAATAGGTAAGCATCTATGAATAGAAGGTATTCAACTCATCAAAATATTGGGTCCAAACATGTACAGAAGAAGGAGGGAATTTGTTATGATAGCGGAATCTTCCGTGAGAGCATATCCTCTTGCACTTCAGCAAAATACGAAAATGAGGATCAGAAAGATGGAGATGTAAACCGCAAAGGAAAACACATTTGCGCCAGATAACAAAGTGTCTAAGGTTTCTGAACCTGACATCTTCATATAGGCGTTCAGCAGGTGTCAGCAAAACATGGGAACACCTGGAATTGCCGACTCAGACAAACGTATAAAAAGTTATAAGTACAGAGATAACCCAGACGGTTATGGCAAAGAACCAAGGCAGTATCAGGATGCATATCTTTGTCGGGCCAGTGTAACCAATAGCGCTGTAGGTCAGAGGTCGAGCCACGGCATAAATGCGATCGCCAGCCAGGCCGAGGACAGAAGCGACCTGTGTACAGATAAGAATTAATCCGATCGTGGCGTACACGCCAAGCACACAAATGTCAGGTGAAAGAAAGTTTCCCTTCATATATATTATTGCTGTTATGGAATACGGATCTAGTGCCACAAGGATTGGCAGCATCATATTTGCTATGCTCAAGCTTATGATGAACCGTCTGGCCTTCACTTCGGAGTTGTCTACCCTTGTAATGGCCCACAGGAAAAGAGAGTTGACAAAATAGTTGCCAAATAACCGCATGTAACAGACCTAACCGTCGGTGGACCTCAGTTATAGGGCTTCGTTCCAAAAGTCCATGTAAATACGTAAACGGCAGCAACATACACGTCCCCGTGCACTATGGGTGAGGCATAATTAGGTGGAAAAAAAGTGCAGAGATGTTAATTGCAACTTATTTGACGTCAGTGGTCTAGGATTTCTTAAAAGGATGAGTGGTCATCCCCTCAAGGGACATTAACTGTTGCGCGCGGTATCTTGTTTATCGCGGGAATGGCTTTTGGTATAGGACTATACTTGTAAATTTGCTACAATCAAGAACTGTTTTTATCAGCCTATGTTTGTCGGTGTCGGTATCTGACTGTTTCTCGATTATTTTACCGAAAAAATAAGCACATGTTGGCCTTTAGCAAATTGCCAATACGTTAAATTTTGCTGGTGGTTGGGGTTGGGATATGGGTACAGGAAGTTTTGTAAACGATTACCAACCAATGAAAATAGAGCAGAAATATGAAACACTCTATGTTTCCTTCCATCCTGGTTTATTGGCGAAAGAATACAGTATGGAGAGAACCAAGGCTGTTCGTCTCGCCCATGAGACTTCGACAGAGTCAAACTAGCAAGTGCAGGATTCGAAACTGTGACCTCGTTTTTCAGTGACCAACCGCCGTTTATTGACGGAGCGATAAGGATGACTACATCAATTCGGATATTAGTGTTTGGTAGTTCGGATTGACGGTAGTTATCGTATTGTCTCGCATAATATAATGTAATATAATATAATAAATAGCATGTGATATAATGTAACATAACATAACATAATTAATGTGACGTGACGTGACGCGACACGACACGACAGAACAGAATAGAATAGAATAGAATAGAAAAGATTCGAAACAGTATTTATCACTGGTAGCGATTCTTTGTTTAAACTCGAAATCCATTTCTTGTCCAAATCAACAAATCAGTTCAAACACGAAATCTGATTGTTGATCAAATGAACAGATCTCTTCAAATGCCGAAATGGTACCACTTGTGAAAAGGAATTGGAAAAATGTGCGAGAATCATGTGAGTCTGTCTCTTTATGCGATTGTGTATTAAAGATGAGATTAGTAATTCTTCACCAATGGTTTCTAATAAATTGCACTAAATACCAGTGCAAGTATTTATTTTCGACCTAATTCTGCTTGTGTCTGGAAGTTGTTACTTTTAAAATATTTACATGAACAGTTAAAATTAGTGAGGTAAACTGACAAGACGGCGTGTTTCCCCGGTTAGGTGTAGGGTATAGTTTACCCTTTGTTAATTATCACATTGCCGTCGCTGTTTTGGTTTTACTCTTTGTGCTGTAGTCTTTTATATTGTATCCTTTCTGTATCTAGATCACCGAAGAAGCAAAGTTATTATGCTTAGGTGCAGTTTTGCCGAGGGTAGGTAGTCACAATAAGAATGAAAAATAAAAGTCTTTATTTCTAAATAATACACAAAATCCTTTACCTGACAATGCATGACAATAACCTGCCTGACAGTTTCTAAAGTAATAATTTTTCGAAAAAAAAGTACAAGTTGAAGGAATCCTGAATCCGTTCTGATTTCTTGGCTTCTCTGTACTACTATTTTTACCGTTCAAGTGACGCTGATAGACTTGAAGAGGCCTTTAGCTATGTCTTGAACACTTTTAAGCTCAAGATATATCTTCACTAATTAACATCTTGGACTTATAGACTACGCACACTCGGTCGATTTACCAAAAGCTGAAAAGAATAGTGTGATTGTCCAATCATAGAGCAGCGTCTGCGAGATCCAAGCCGGAAGCAGCGGTAGGGCGTGTCCAGTGTGTTTATGGCGTACAAATTCAGTGTCAGTTCTGTTACCAGTTTAATCGTGTACATTAGTTGTGACAAGTTGGCCACTGAATGGAAAACAAAGAGCTTGGTGCAAATTATGCCATTAAATGTTACGTTATTTATTCTCGCCGTTTTCTATATATCAGGATTTTTTTTTCATGTCATTTGACATGTTAAGTCGTGCAGATATTTTTGTAGTCCGAGATTGTTCTGACGTTGGGATTTGCATTGGAAATGACGCAGTCGCTGAAATACGCACGTCAGAGAGCCCTAGTGGGAGAGACGTGGTGACTTAACAGTTGGCATCAAGAAAAAGCACTCAACATACCTCTAGCTGGTCGAATCCTCAGCGTAAAGTTTCAACTCCTCATCGCCACACATAGTTTTGCAAGTGTCATTCAATAAAGTTTGCTTTCTCGCAAAACAGCCTGCCAGTTACACTGCTGCCATATGTTCCGAGAAATCCACGATTTCCCGCCTTGTTTCAGTGGCACGTGAACATATGAATCGTGAACTTCTGAACTACATAATTCACAGTTGACTTTCCTTCATATAGTGCAAAACAACAATTCTATAAGTAAAAATTAAAAATACTTCAAAAGTTCATTGCCAAAAAAACGAAATGAAAAAAGAAAGAAAAAAATTCAGGAGAGTAAAAGAAAACAACATGTGTTGAAAAAAACATTACACACATCCGCTCATGGGCACATTCCCAAAATTGCTTTTACCGGTTTACTCGCATGGCGGCCGACTTGAAACATGTTAGTACCACACAGCTTGCATGTTTTCTCCTTATAAATGATACTCAATTGCATTATCCCTATAAAATTATATATGGCGAAGGCAGGGGGAAAAGTCTCCCATACTAGGGTTGTCTGACGTGGGTATTTGAGCGACCAAGTCATTTCTAAATGCAAATCCCAACGTCAGAGCAATGTCGGACGACTATTTTTGTTGGAGTGAATGAAGTGATTTAGGAGGCTGTGGGATTGCGCGAGAGGTAGCCAAGTATGACGCCATGATCAAGTGCTAATAATAGCCCATGACGCCCTGTTCACGATCTAGCGACTTTCTCAAAATCTTTTCTCAACCACATGAAATTGGTCTCCTGGAAAGTAATGGTATTAGTTTTAAATATCCCTACGATCATCTATTTACCTGGGAATCAGCAAGCTTTTGAAGTATCAAGAGCAACGCGCTACTAACATCCTGGAGTTCAAGTTAGATCGTAAAGAACTGGGCAATATGACGATATATCAGGGTAATTGTCATCTAAGTAATCGATTCCAAATGTTACGAAGCAATCCTTTTCATTGGACTCTTACCTTAATCTTCACATCACTCACATGGACGAACACTTAGGCCTTTATCCACGCCATCAGCATACAGGAGCGTCGAGGTGACAGTTTCCTAGCGGTGGGTTGAAAGAAGTTTTAATCTGTTCGACATCTCCGGCCAATGTCCATGCGTTTACTCAAGACTATGATGATCTTTTGCAGTTTGGAGACAGGTTTAATGTTTACTGCATAACCCATTCAATAGATGATGTGCATTTTGTACATGTATCTATGATCCACATTATATTTGTTATTTCATAACGGCCTAAAAAACCCTCTCCGACACACCGTTTAATAAACACGGAGGAAAAACGCGTGGCGTCCGAGGTGTGAGGAACATTGGCTTTCAATCGATTTCTGCCTTGATCATCAAAGCATGCCTTGGGCATAAAATTGGTATATTTTTACGCTATCGGAGCCATTTGCACAGTATAATGTTAGCTGAAGACGATTTGCTTCCAGCATGGCCTGTAAAGCTGTATGTCACACGAACACTTGTCATTAACTTACTGAAGCCCGGTGGCTTACCTCACCCTGGACAGTCATGAAAGCAGTGCAAAATTGTAAAACGGAAGTGTCAATGTCTATGTACTTTCGAATTCCAAATGACACTGATGATTATACTTACAGTTAGCAGCATTCTGCTTGCAATCCACATGACCAGGAAATGAATCGTTTCACAATGTTATTGACTCATGGAGGTTAATATCAAAAAGAAAATGTTTTTCTTTTGCTCTATGGTAAGAATTTTACGTAAGGTCACATAAATTGCTCTTGGATTTTGTTGACCACAGATAATGACGAGGACCCAAGAAAAGTCAAGGTGGAGCATTTCCCCGGATCCATGAGGTGCAAGGGCTTGAGACTGATCCAGCAATTAAAAGACTAGCATGCTGAGATACTCCCACATTACACCACTGACGGTATTACCTCCTCAGTTGTTGTTAGGTTAATGGGACGAAGCAGCTTATATTTCTAACACAGAGTGTAGTCACACATGCAGCTGTAATCAGAAGGCCCGCGTCGTCACCTGCGTGTCCACCGTTTTCAACAAGGGTTATCAGATTTATTATCATCTGCAGTAATAGGGGGTGGGGGGTGGGGTATGCAGCCTTCTACTAAAACTTAGACCAATAACTTCAACAAAATGTCACTCAAAATTTATCAATAATTTCTTCTTGTATTATTTCTCACTGGTACATGTCCAGTTCTTCCCCATGGTATTAGTGATTTGTGATTTTAAAACTCAAAAATATTTATCTGCACATGGCAACAGAGTTTCAAGCTTCGACACAGGTTGTCCATATTAAATGTCAAATCCCCTCGCTTATTTTTTTCTGAACCATGAAACACTTTTAGTAGAACATTTCCTGATATGGGCAGCATTTACAGTGGACAGACTTGAATCCGTGCTTCTCTTGATATTAAATTTGTGTCTTCAGCTGCAGGCGCAAGTTTTATAGTATTAAAGGTATAGTAGCATTAAAGGCGTTACTGCTGTTGTTGTTGTCTTATTGTTGCTGAGAGGAGTTTTTTCTTCTTCTCTCTTTGTACTTGGTCGTGAAATAACATTTTGAGATGCACACGCATCGTAGTTTGTAAGGACACACTAGTCCTTATATCATCTTCACTGAAGAATTGTCCATTAAAATAGCATTTATATCTGAGTATTTAATGAAAAACTCCGACAACACAAATAATGTAAAGGGTTTGAATGACAGTAAAACACACCCTTTCTCACTGTGACGTTGCAGTGCTTGTGTACTACCGGGACGTTTTATAAATACATCAACACGTACATGACTAAAGTACTGCAGGAAAGAGCAAAATGATACACAGGTTTGGGCACTTAAAGTTTGTTAAAGGGTTTCTCGCTAATACTCCGTCTTCCCGGCAGTCCATGGCAAACTGTTGAGGGTGGACAGTCTAAAGTTACTAACGGAGAGTCGCGGTACAGCGTCGGCTAAATAACCCGTAAGACTGGAAATCTCCGATACCCGACGGTTAATTTCTTCCAGTGTACCTCTGTTTTGTCGAAACTGTTCCTGCTCCTTCAGGTTTTGCTCCAGGAGCTCTCTGATCACCACCTCTTCTTGTTTTAGTGCGTTCAAAACCCGTTCGCTATCCGATTGTTGGTGCTCAAAGTACGTTCTTAACCTTAATAATTCGTCCTCGGCATCGTTGATAATCTCTCCGTGTTCGACGTCAAATTTCGGTAACGATGATTCGTCCGGGGTTTCCAGATCATCTTTCACGGGGTCTCGTTTCTCTGTTTCGATAGGAACACGCGCTCGGACTTCTGGCGTGGCGTCGCGCTTGACATATGGCTGATAGTAAGCATCTGTGGGATGGCCACTGTATGTTCTGTCACAGTGGTCATAACACGGCTCTGTGTCGCTCTTAAGTACATCCGAAAAACAAACTGGGTCGCACAACACAAGTTTCTCGGCTAGACTGCTGTGAAATGTCTTCATTAAAACTTCCAGAAATCGTTTGAAAGTGCTTGAGCCTCTTTTCCTCAAAATGCCGATGAGATGTGTAACTTGGTCCGAAGTGGCCAATTTCTTTAATATAAAAGAATATCTGCGATACGTTTAAGTGTAACTCTATATAACTTGATTTTAGTACCTCGTACACCGTGTACCCTCACAATATATGCATTGATGTCTTATATATGGAGTCATTTTTTCTCGTTCAATGATATCACGGTAGTTGGGATTTCGGCCTTTTTATTACGATACACTCGTAACGGAACGGAATATTCGTTAGCTATATACAACGAGGCAATGCCATGAGTTCGTTCCAGACACTTTCAGACATTTGACACAAGCACATGTAAACACTGGTTATTTCAAACGTTTGTACATGGACAGTTTTCTCCATTTACCACGATTATATCAAAGAAATACGGAGTCAACGAATAGAAAGCATACAATTCTGTGTAACTTGATAAAGAAAAAATGTGTCACAAGCCCGAATAAGTGAAAGAGAGGGTATATGCATGAAGCAAACGAGGTGGAGATATGTAGGTATGTTTTTACAGCCAGAGACACATGATTCTGCCATTTAACAGACTCGAATGATATCCATGGCAACACCGTGTAACCTCTATGTATATATGTTTTGTATAATATCTATATTTATAGACACACCAAAACTTTCTGGCATTCTAACAATGTTTGATCGTTTGATGTTTTACGCCGTACTGAAGAATATTTCATTTATATGACGATGAGCAACATTGTGGGGAGAGGAAATCGTGGAGAGCCGGGCGAAAACCCACGAATATCCGGTGAGAAGGTTTTAGGTCATTCCGCTGCGCCAGCGCCCTAACCCACCGAGCCACGAAGACCTTCTAACAATGAAGCAACTTTCTAACAATCTGCTTTCTTCAAAAAAGCAAACCATATCATCCTGTATACCTCCATATTTCTTCTGGTAGTTTCCGAGATAACGTCCTCGGCTCTCAGCAGATCTAAGACTGTAGGTGACAGGACCAACTGACGGCGGATCAAGGACTTGGAACTGTCAAGAGCTTTCTCAACCGCCTCGTTGTCCATCTTGGATAATGTTTTGGTTTACTGTTTGGGTTTTTATCGCTGTGGATTCCTGTCCTCTTGTTGGAGAAGCACTGACTGAAACCTAACAATGGTAACACGTTTAGGTTATGAAGGGTGTGATCCAACCTGTTAGCTGCGACAAAACTCTAGTAGTCCTTGAACAATGCAGGTGGTCGGCGGCTCAAAGCCGGATGTTGTTAGTTTGGTTGCAGCTTGAAGTCAGAGTATTAATCTGACACCCGGAGAGGTGCTGTAGATATCTCACTGCTCTGCCCTGACCGCCTAGACTTGTGAAATATTCTTGAGTACTGCGAGATCAGCAAAGAAATATATAAATAACTTAATAAAGATATTTGTATATAATAAATAACATTATCCTCGCTCGAACATGTATTGCACAAATGTAGGGTATTTTTGTGGTAGTGAACATGGAACAAATTTAAAACTAACGAAGCAATGGCTCGATTCACAATGAAAGTCAAACACGGTAGTTACAGATTAATTAGTTTGCTCACAGAAGTAAAGCGTAGACTAGTACAGCAGTGTATTTATATAACCATTTTATCGACACATAGCCCTCCGGTAGCTTAAATGCTGAAGCTTGACATGTTCCTCATATAGACTGAAACATTCAAGGAAAATACTCCCCTCAAGATAGATGTATTTAAATATATTCCTCTATAAATCACAAATATGAATGTAGAGATGCCAGTATTTATTTATATTTTTATTTATCTGATTGGTTTTAAGAATATTTCACTTATACGACGGCGGCCGGCATTATGGTGGGAGGAAACCGGACAGAGCCCGCTTGAAACCCGCGATCATCCGCAAGTTGCTGGCAGACCTTCCCACGTACGGCCGGAAAGGAAGAGCCAGCTTCAAGATACTGGTAAATTACTGGTACCTATATTTATGATCATAACATGACGACTTGGCTGTTACATTTAGGCTTTTATAGGCCCGTATCCCAAGGGGTATTTTGTGGATTCATCCACTTCTACTGTGTGTGAGGCCTTGGTGACGGTCGACAAATGGCGTGTGACCTTTCGCGCACCAAGATGTTTTGTCTTCACCAAGATGGCGTATAGACTAGTATAGACTAGTATAGCAGTGTATTTATATAGCCATTTTATCGACACATAGCGCTCCGGTAGCTTAAATGCTGAACCTTGGAGATGTTCCTCATATAGACTGAAACATTCAAGGAAAATACTCCCCTCAAGATAGAGGTATTTAAATATATTCCTCTATAAATCACAAATATGAATGTAGAGATGCCAGTATTTATTTATATTTTTATTTATCTGATTGGTTTTAAGAATATTTCACTTATACGACGGCGGCCGGCATTATGGTGGGAGGAAACCGGACAGAGCCCGCTTGAAACCCGCGATCATCCGCAAGTTGCTGGCAGACCTTCCCACGTACGGCCGGAAAGGAAGAGCCAGCTTCAAGATACTGGTAAATTACTGGTACCTATATTTATGATCATAACATGACGACTTGGCTGTTACATTTAGGCTTTTATAGGCCCGTATCCCAAGGGGTATTTTGTGGATTCATCCACTTCTACTGTGTGTGAGGCCTTGGTGACGGTCGACAAATGGCGTGTGACCTTTCGCGCACCAAGATGTTTTGTCTTCACCAAGATGGCGTATAGACTAGTATAGACTAGTATAGCAGTGTATTTATATAACCATTTTATCGACACATAGCCCTCCGGTAGCTTTAAATGCTGAAGCTTGGACATGTTCCTCATGTAGACTGAAACATTCAAGGAAAATACTCCCCTCAAGATAGATGTATTTAAATATATTCCTCTATAAATCACAAATATGAATGTAGAGATGCCAGTATTTATTTAAGATGTTTTGTCTTCACCAAGATGGCGTATAAGTGGGCTTATCGGTAATTAACAGGTGGGAAAGTTCAACAGCCCAGTAACTTGCCAAAGATCCTGTTTCCTCCATGCTAAAGAAATATCTTCCGCAACGGCATGAGTGAAACAGTGATGCTTATGGCGTTAAACATCAGTAAAATAAGTAAATAAGTCCCACGGGATATAGTTAGTTATGGGTAACGTGCCACCATTTCCCGACTGCCACACTGCCGTTGCTGTTCTGGCATTTGCTTTCTGTGCTGTTGTCATTCACATCACTGTTCAGGGGTTCTGTTGCTCAGTGAGTTAGCGCACTAGCACAGCGCAATGACTCCGCAGTCTCCCACCAATGCGGTCAAAGCTCATGCTGGCTTCATTTCCCGCCGTACGGAAGGCCTGCCCTTCAACCTGCGGATGGTCGTGGGTTCTGTCCGGTTTCCCTACACCATAATGCTGGCCGCGTCATATAAGTGAAAATACTCTCTCTACTTATGGCTTAAAACACCGATCAAATAAATAAAAAAATAAAGAAAGAAATACATTACTATACAAACATAACTGTTTTGTCATACAGGCAAACAGTTGTTCACATACCTGTATGTCAGATTTCTCCTTGTCCTAAATTATATAATCAAACCACGCCTGCCTCCAGAGTATGTCAAAACACACACTTCTACAGGTGTAGACTCAAACGCTATACTGAACTTATTTGACATATATCAATATACATACATATCTTAATGTGTCGTCGTAGCTAGGTGAGCTGATATTGAACCTTCGACATTCCATTCCGTTCGTCAGTCGTCCTGCTTACACCTTTGCAGTCTTTTACACCTTAGAGTCAATTGTGTAAAGGTTGTGAGGTCAACAAATCGAAAGCGAATGACTTTTATTCGGCCGTTCCACCTCAGGGATTTCTACTATCACTATCCTTTATTTCCTGCACTGGACCACCTACAGGTTTTATGTATATTTGCACACAATTTTAAAGTTAACTTGATATGAGCGCCAGTCTATTCGACCAGGAAATTACCCATGGACTACGCCAGTTTGAATTTTGAACGTCATGCCTGGAATATGGGTACAAGCCTTCCCCGTATCACTGAAAACTGTTCGCTGCTTCTCTCCGGTTTTTATATGCCCCGAAGAAGAATCACCGAGCACGGTAATACTGATGGAAGCAACATAAAGTAATAACAGCTAATTGTATATGAACAGAACAATATTTTGCAAACTGATATTCAGCAAGATTTCATTCCTATTTATCTATTTAATTCGTAAATAGCTTTACGTCGTACTAAAAAATATTTCGCTCATACGACGGCGGCCAGCATTATGGTGGGACGAAACCCGGCAGAGCCCGGGGAAAATCCACGAGCATTCATGTGCATGGTGGCACTGAGGTGGCTGGGAGATTCTGTACCCCGTAAAATGACCAACGCCCAAGGCATATAATGGGCGATGAAACTTCAAACAAGCGTGTTTATTTAAATATACACCTATATTTATGTATTCAACATAAGTGTCTAAAACATGTATATAAGCCTATACTATAATGCTATAATCCCACTAGTATTTCATATCTGATGCACAAAAGTGTTTATAAGTTAAACATCGAAATTTACAGTTTACCGTCTTGAGAGTCGGGTGGAAACCACTGCCCTTCCCATGGTACCAGACAAACCGCCAGACTTCAGGGATCAGCAGAAAGAGCAGCATTCTAGCCACCCAGAGTAGGTGTCCACTTAGGGAGAACTAGTTTTGACCCGCGACCTTACTGGCAATGTGACACTGATTGATTTATTTATTGGATTGGTGTTATACGCCATAATCAAGAATATTACACTTATAAGACGGCTTCCAGCATTATGGTGAAATTAACCGGCAGTGACAGTGGAATTCCGACAAAAAGCTGCAAAGGTCACTCGAGAAGTTACGGTACCCATTTGAAACGTAAGTAACACGTTGTAGTTGAACATTGTGGATGCTTCTAAAGTACTTTGTTAAATATTGTGCTAAATTCATGATTATTTATTCGTTGATTTGTGCATGTTCGGCAAGTACAAGCATCTGGCCATTACCACAGTGTATATTGGTGTACAAATAACTGAGCGTGCGCTTACAATGGTCGTCATTTAACCGTCGGCATTATCGTTATTTATTTATTTATTTACTTTTTTGTAAATTGTTGGGATATTACCTACGGTTCTGTTGACCGTAATTTTGTATTTTAAAAGGCTAGGAGGCAAGGACCGATACAGCCCACGCAGGAAACATACGGTATTTATCTATTTCTTTATACGTTTGCTGCAAAACTTGACTTCATACATAGGTTAAACAGCACACAACAAATAGTGAACACTTACTGATCAGTACATTTTAAAATGTACAAAATATAAAATGACGAGGCGCATAGGAGAAACAAAATAACAAACAATGTCAAAAACAACAACAAAATCATCACCATTCCACCACTGCTGGTTATAAACATACATAATACCTCAGTATGCTTTATTTCTTTGAATTTAAGGGCAAAATATTCGCTGAACTGCAACATTCAGGTTTTTCACGTATCTTTCAATTTGGACATCAAGAAAAGATGAAAACTGTCCTCATAGTTGTTCAATTAATGCAATCCTGAGTGCATATACAAAGATCATCATATATTATTATTATTAAAACGACAAAATGCTGACAATATAACAAAATGGTATATTTATTTGATTTCACTTGTGTTTTAGGCCATACTCAAGAATATTTCAATAATACGATCGCGGTCAGCATCAGGGTGGGAGCAAACCAGGCAGTGAACGGGTAAAAACCTCGCAGATTGCCGCCAGACCTTGCCACGTACGGCCGGAGAGGAAGTCAGCATGAGATGAAACTCAAAGCCATCGCATTAGTGAGAGGCACCTAGGTCAATGCACTGCGCTAGCGTGCTAACCAACTAAACCAAGAAGGCCAAGCTGTACAAGCGTAATACATGTGCTTGTACAATGTGTATGGATACATAAATTGTACAATTCAAATACATATTTTTTTTTTTAAAAAACAATGAATGTACAAAAAGACATACATAAAACGGGACAGCATAAACTAGTCATTGTTGGTCATTAACGTTATGCATGATTCAGCCGATTTTGACAACTTGCATGGAAGTACAATCATAAAGGTTTTATTAAGTACACTGATCAATGAATTAAATGGATTCATCCAGTATATATCACATGCATATAAAACAAATTATATACGTACACAGTCCTGAATTCTTGTGTATTTAGCACTAAGTATCAAATAACACGCGAACATGGACGGTGTTTCATAGTGTACAGTATACTGTGGTAGGTTTGGGATTTTAAAAAAAATATATGAAAGTATAACAGGCAACACAAAACTATGTAAACTAATACTGGATTAGTTTATAACGGCCAAGAGTGAAATGAATGTTGACACGGTGGATGCCAAAACGTACAACTGATTTTTTTCTATTAGAGTCATTACCCCTTTCAATACAGATATACATGTGTTTCTGTCCAATACATCATAACTGTTCACTCTGTGTCACCTGATCAAAACACCCTTCATCTCTGACTCTCAAATATTATCACAGACTGAAAGTTTGGATAATAGCATCAAAACTTTCAGTGAAGAGAAAGAAAACGACAAATGCTCGTGCCTATAGATGAGCCCAAAATATATATCCCCGACCTCCCCCTACCCTTCCTTATGCCACTTCCGCTTGCCACTGCGCAGAATACGAACACTTTATACACCATGTACTTGTAGTCATAAAACTGTAATGCTTGAAGTCTATGATATGGCGCTGTGAATATTCGTAATGCCAAAATCGGAGGTGAGCACAGTTGGTTCAGTGTATGTTGGCCTCTCGGGGCAAGAGGAATGTATCAGATAAACATAACCAAAACCGAAGGAATGGTCGACTCGGAAGCCAGTGTCTACATCGCAAGAAAAAGTACCACATTACACTTTCATCAAGGAAACTCGGCTAATTGTCATAGATTTACACAAAAGATAAAAATAAAAATAAAAAAAGAAGCTACAAGAAACACGGCTCATTGTCTTGGGTTCATAACAGTAGTTTGATGTGTTTTCCGTTGACGCTCCCACGCGTTCTACTGCTGGTACTTCTTCCATTCGACAGCTCACACAGCCTCTCCTTGACAAGTTCACGACTGCGGCGATGAAGAACACAAGTCCCATCACACCAAAATAATCGCCATTTACGGCAAACTGCAATAACAGGAAATTATAAAATATTGAATGATTGACTTATTGATTGTTGTTTAACAACGGGAACAAGAATTATTTCTTCATAGCCGTCAGGTTTATTGGTCGAAGAAAAAGGATCATCCAGAGTGAACTATCAACTTTTCAAAACCTCCTGACTTAAAGCTGCAGCCCAAGCAACGCGGGCTGGATTTCAACAAGCATCCTGATTGTTGCAGCAACTAACTGCACATGGTTTACAGTCAGCTCACAGCTAACATGACTTACAAACACACTTCATTGAAATGGTGGCATAGCACACTCCTGGACCATGTCAAGGTATTCATTGCTTTAAGTTTTCAAAAACGACCATGAGAACATTATAGTTATTTCTTTATAGCCGATATGGGACGGTGGATATGATCTGGAAGGCAACAGCTTAAAAATCACCCCTCAGTTAAAAAGAAAGACGTCGTAAAAATGAAGTCAGGGTGAGTGAAAAGGCGATTATAAATTGCACATGAAAATAGCTTTACTGAATTTCTTAGATTCTTTTTCACCAAAAATAGACACAATCAAATGTTTTGATTGAATGATGGCTTTTATGGACCATCCTAATGATGCACATAGTTGGCTTCAGGAGTAGTCAAAAAGTGCTTACATATCTCTGGCCTTTGTTAACCACAGGAGTGTACATCATGTACATAACTGGGTTATGGAATGGTTGTTTAGAGGAGGAGCTTACATATATCTCTGTTATTGAATGGTTGTTAAGGGGAGGAGTTTTCATACCTCTGTCATGGCACGGTTCTCAAGGGGAGTATATATACCACTGTTTATCCTAAGCAGTTATCAAAGGGAGGAGCTTACATACCTGTGTTGTGGCATGGTTGTCAAGGGGAAGAGCTTTCTTACAGGTTTTATAGCATCACATGCATGGGGAGTATACATGGCCCAGTTTTTACCATGTTTACTCTCTTGTCTACCACAATGACAGTCAGGAGGGTTTCCAGTAGCAAAGCTATAAATGTGTTAAAGCCAAAAACAAGACAAAATCTTTGAGCCTCCAGTTAACGGGCTATCTGAAAGCTAATGAAGAAAGTCACATCAAAGTCAGAAGTATCAGCAACTTGCAGATGGTTTTGGGTTTTCCCTAGGCTCCATCCAGTTTCCTCCCACCATGATGTTGGCTGTCGTCGAGTTGAAATACTCCTGAGTACAGTGTAAAACAACAATCAAATAAATATATCAAAGATCGGATTTCTCTGTTACCATGCCTGATGCACTGGTGACTTCTCAAACATGTTTGGTGCCTGGTGCACTACAACTTCTCCGGTACCATGATTGGTGAACTATGACCGCCAGTGCCATGCCCAGTGCACTGGGACTTCTCCAGTACCATGCCTGGTGCACTATGCCTTCTCCAGTGCTTTGTCCTGTGCACTTGGACTTCTCCAGTATCAGGTATGGTGCACTGGACTTCTCTATTACCATGATTGATGCACTAGGACTTCTCCAGTACCATGTCTGGTGTGCTAGGATTTCTCCAGTGTCATACCTGGTGAGCTTTGACTTCTCGAGTACCATGTTTGACGCATGGGAACCTTTCCAGTGCCATGCCTGGTCCACTAGGACCTCTCCAGTGTCATACCTGGTGCACTAGGATTTTTCCAGCACCACACCTGATGCACTGGGACTTCTCCAGTACTATGCTGGGACTTCTTGTCAGGTGTCAGGTAAAAAGTAGAAGTGCCTGGGGTATCTAACGTACATGTATACATGTATGCATTTATGATTCAGAGCATGAATACTCACGTGGCCACTATTATCACCATTTGATACGCCGCTCTGAAGAACACATACAGACAGTAGGCCACCCAGATGTCAGTGGTATAGGCCATGACGACCAGCACTGCACAGTTCATCAGGGATATCGTTCCCAGTAGCAGTTCTCCATATGCTGTCCGGTTGGTTGGGATCAGGCCGATAAAGAGTGATGACAACGCTCCTGTAAAATGAAATCAGACACAAACTGCTCTCAGTGCCTGTGATATCGGGTCGGTGGTGTAAAAATCAACGGCCATTTATTCTCCCTGACCAACACAATCACTGTTAAAATCCAGTTTTAAAACCTAGTTCAGTTACAGGTACGTTCAATTTCTGTTTGCACAGTAAATACACAATCAAAATGCAGAGTTTTTTTTTTCACCACCCCTGACTTTGCACAACCATTACATGCATTGTACATGTACTCATTTATGCCAGCAACCTGTGGATGGTTGTGGGCTTCCTCAGGCCTCTGCCTGGTTTCCTCCCACCATAATGCTGGCTGTCGTCGTATAAGTGAAATATTCTTGAGTCCATATTATAGACACTTAAGGTCGAGTAAATAAATTTATTTATTTATTTGTTTATTTATTTGTTCTATTTGGTTTTCTTGTATTGTACTTTATGGAATGATCAAGAAATAATGAAATTCAAAGAACTCAATTTATATGGGAAACTGTTAAAGGACAACAGCATATTTTATAAGGCTATCACTTTACAGGAGTGGAAAACAGAAACATGACAAAAGAGTAAGTGCCATCAGAAGGAACATACAAATGTGTACATGTATTTAAAATATATGCACTTATTTTAATTTCTTCCCAAAATATTTTTCTGAGAAAACTCTGATGGCTGTAGTTAATTGTTTGTATTGTTAAATGGGCTTTATGGCCCATAGTCTGGTATAAGGGTGTAAAGGTTGTTCTTTATTTTCTTCATGTTAATTGCCTCTATGTAAAATCTATTCATGGATATGCATGTACACACCCCTGTTAATACTAAGCAGTTGTACATCTACGTGTAACTAAACCTATGAAACAAGTAATCTCACATTACAGACAATAATCAATTACGGTGGAATAAAATCATGATACTCTACATGTATATGTATTTGCAATATGCCAAAGTATTACACTATAATATGACCCATAAAGCCTACCTTTCACTCTATACATTTAACTGCACTTTTTTTGATAAAGAGATCATAAAAATTAGTACCACCACACTGATTTTTCAGATCTAGTTACATGTGTAAGTCTATGGTTCAATTACTTTCTTTGTGACTTAACTGTTGTAATAAATAAAACTGACAGCCCGAGATTAAATGAATCGAATATGCACTCCTGTGAGATAATTACCTAACAGCGTGGCTGCCGCCTCTATAGCACCGTTGTATTTCTTTGGATTAGCTCGATGAGGATCGACTGCCGCCCACAAATTCTGGACGTAGTTTCCCACTTGGAAATTCCCACAGGATGCAATTGCCCACCATATCGACCAAGCCAGGAGAATTTTTCAGAAGTAAATTGAGCGGAAGTCTCTCCACAGGGACAGAATTACCTCCTTGAATTTCTCACAGCATGACAGTTTGTCCTTCAGTAGATTATCTTGATCATCCCGGGATGTTTTCATGCTCTCTGGTGGCCCGTCTATGGCAACTGATATAAAGGAATTCTGGGAATACTGGTCGCTTTGCAAAGACCAGGCAAGGGAGCTTGTATCAACATCAACGTTTAGTGGAAAGGGGAGGTAACTGCCCCGTCCTCCATCACCTTGCAGACTGGATAGAGATCCCATGCCACTGGTTGGTGTTCTGGATCGGGCACTAACTTCCCCGTTCTGGCTCAAGCTTACTGGATTATTAGGCAAGTCTGATCTGCTTTCTGGAAAGGCTGTGTAAGACGGGTTGACCTCTCCGTCTTGACTTTGCCGAATTTGGTCAGCGCTTCTTAATTCTCGCGTGTCTCTCTCTCTGTGGTGGAAGTAGACTGACCGCTGCACTGGTGGAAGGCAAAGAGCTGCAATAAGCGAGAGAGACACACTGGACAAGGAAATAAAGTTATGGCTATACAAGTCTGTGATTTTGAAGGATATCAAGAGCTGGCCCAGCACAGCTGCAATGAATTTTCCCATTATTATTGCACTACTGGTATACCCTGCAACTCTTTGGTAGTGCTGCGAATCCACCATGGCATAAATGTAAAAATAATAAGCGATCTCTGTCGCCGTGCAGAAACCGTAAATGAACTCCATCAACTGCATTGTGAGAAAACCGTGTCCAAACAGGAGCATGATCCATGTGCCTATGTAGCAGCATGCCTCGAAGATGATGACAAGTTTGTAGCGTAGCAAGTCTGTCAGCAAAAAGGTGGGTATCAAAGCCACCAGGTAGGAATACGTCCAGACTGGGTACACCTGGTTATACACCTCAGATTGCGTCAGATTGACGGATATCTGTGTCACGTATGGCGTCAGGTAGGGCTCTGAGGGCCGCATTGCCTTCAGAAACCCATAAACACAAACCACGGGTGCACACACTTTCCACGACGCTATGGTTATGCTAATACATCTCAATAAAGGTAGGCTACTGGTCACTGTTTCACATGTGGAAGGCTGGCTGGTCTAAAAATATTCAGGTGCAAAGCACTTGTGGCTGTTTCTTCAACACAGCCCATGAAACTTGCTGACCTTTAAGTTTCCCCCAATACGGAAACATAGAAAGGTGTTTATGACAAGTATTAAATACATTCATGTAAACAATAGTGTTGAATACATAGATTAGCCATAATAAGACGTGTCATTTTTCTGCTCAGTATCAGCTTATTATAATATTATCAGAGTAGGACTGAAACTGAAGTCCACTTCCCTCCTTACTACCCCCACCTTTCCACCTAACCACCACCACCACCCTACTCCACCCTCCACCCCCACCCTCCTTACAACAAGGTATCTCTCTAGACGCACTTATACCTCCTTCTCCAAATGATGTTGTATTTTACCACAATATCAGTTGGAAAAGGAGGTATCAGTGGGTCTACCTTATCAGCCTATGACTGCGTGACTGAGCCATATATTGCAAATAAACCCTAAAGGAATTAAGATAATACCGGAATAGAGATACATGTTGTGGTGGAAATATTTAGAGGTTTAGTATTCACGCATGTAGCTGGATCTGTTAACAGGTTAACTAAGGCTGGAATGCAGGTTGACTCGTATTTTTCCTGTTTCTATCACATCGTATTATCATTCTGCTAGAAACTAAGTATTCCTCCACGCTTTTTTTTCTACTTTTACTCATTCTGAGACAAATTGGGTGTCCAGCCTAGTATGATGTAAAACTCATAATACAGACCGTTTCGGTTATGTCACAAAATTCTACATGTAATTTCTCACTAAGATGGCCCCGATATCGCCATTATGAGGAATCTCATCCCACCCACATGTTGTCTAACTTAGAAAAGGTGGCATCAGACACTCCTTTTCGCCGTAATATAAATAAATCTATATACTGTAATGACTTACAACTAGCAAAAAAATGTTGAAGCCAAGCCTTCCCTGTTTTGTCGTGTGCACTGAGAGCTCCAGCTGGCAAGTGTTCACAGACATCTGCAATCGATCAAAATCAAGAATTAATCAGAAATTCAACAACAAAATCTTTTTCGGTCATATATAAAAGACACTTGAAATTCAATAAAGCTTTGCTGCTAAACGGTTGACCTATTACGCACAGAAGTTCATCCAAACGAATTTAAAAATCCTGGCAGAGTTGTGAACTTAGTTTTGCCTGTCAAAGCCACACCATAACTGCACACACTTCCGCTAGGGTTACAGTTGTGGCTTGAGAAGTGATCGAGTAATCCACAGTCGTTTTTGTCGCATTTTAAGAATAGGTAAGTAGATCGTGTGGATCCGATATTCCTTAATTACACAGAGACCATGGAATGCGTTAATTGATGAAGAGAAGAAAATGTCTAGATATATCCACCGCTAACATGTTGGTGTGTCTCTGAAGCTGAAAAGGGGTGTGTCTGCACAATGCCGACTTGGCGGTGAAGTCGGATGTCGAGAAGTATAATTAGCGACAACGCGCATTACATGGTTGAATGGTTTTTTTACCCTTTTTACTGGAAGCTTCTTGAATGTTAAGCTTCACAGAGAAAATCTATGGATATGTCAGTTGTATGAAATGAAAATGCCAGATAATACTACAGGTTAAATCGAATGACACATAAACCTCTGTGTGTGTACAGGCTAATTGTCAGTCAGTGTCCTTAGCCTTCGGTATGCACGAAACACTTACTTGTTAAGTGTACATGACAAGTCTGGTGACTAGTTGGACTGAACAAGTCCACATCTTAGATTCTCTGTTTGTACATAGTTATCTTGGGCCGAGGGCTTTTCAATGACCACTTGCCTTTGTTGAATTGTCATCGAATGCCGCATGGTTTAAGTTACATTGGCATGCACAAGAAACCAATAGCCTTTTTTTCCCTGTACATAGGTGTTTACAAGCACTTGTATAATATTTGAACAAGGCATTTTGCCCTCAGTACAGGACCACTGTAAAACGCAGTGTAAGATTCGACATAGGACTGCTGTAGAAGTAGTAGGCCCTGTATAGATAAATAACAGTTAGAAACAGAGGAGGGATGGGGATTGTTGCACCTATAATAGGCTACATCTAACAAAGAAATCAATCAACAGCGAGATTTAATCAAATTATAGATACAAATCTTATATAGATAAGCTAAATGTACTGTATTTTTTTCTTTTTAGCATGTATTATATACCTATTTTATTATTCCGACCCCTTTGAATTTGAGTATACATTGAGTTGAGGCCAAGCCTATAACTATCTATACGTATGGTTCAGACTCGCAGTGATATGGAGAATAGATAGCCAGTATTTGAAAGAAGTACGTTTTTTTCTGACAGCTGTAGACGAATGCTTAGGTTTGTCCTATATGTATACATCTGATGATGGGGTTTCAATGGTCTGTATAACGCATCAGGCCCGCGTACAGGCTGCATTATGCATGGTATTGATTCTACATCCTGTGTTGGTCACAGTGACTCTTGTATGTCACATTGTATAAAACCTGTCCGACTGGTTTGAATTTTGCTTGTCCTACTTTTAACACACTATACTGAAGTTAATATGTACCCTAATCTCTCTGTATACAGGATGTATAAAGTTTCGTATCTGTCTGTGTAATATTAAAGCTCCGTTTGAGAACAAGTGCGTGTCTTGCTTTATAGCCAAGTAATTACCCGCCTTTTGCACATCAGAAGCAACCACAAATCCGTCAGTTTTAACAATGTTTAAACATTCATAATATATTGGTCTTGAATCCAAACTAGACTTTTTCACCAAGTGGTGTGGACCCTCTAATCTGCAGAAGCCGCGGCGCGTTTGTAAAATAAACTTGGCTGAAGTAAACCTGTTTTGTGCTACATGCAGCTTGGCTGTGTAGTACAACAGAAGCCGTTCACGTTCAGTACTGATTATTAAACATGTCTATGTACAAATAGATATATGTGTGTAAGTATATGCTTATTTATATATATATATTAGTCTGCAGTTTGTATAAGACATTAATTCGCACGTTTGACATCCAGACGCCGCAGAATGTTTCTAAAATATACTTAATAAGTCCGTATGTCCTTCTTTGGGGTACGCCTATACACAGTGGAACAGTTTTAGTGAATGTATAGTCAATGTCGTATTTAGAAGTTACACAACGAGCGCAGGTGTACTGGACGGAATATCCTGAATGACAGTATTCCGATTATTCTTTTGATTTATTTATTTATATTACTGATGGTTTATGCCGTACTGAGGAATATTTCACTTATACGACGGCTGGCAGCTTTGTGGTGAGAGGACCGCGAGCAGAGGCCGGGAAATACCCACAGCTATCACTTTGGCGAGAGGCACCTGGATCATTACTCTGCACTGTAGCACGCTAATGACTTGGCCACTGAGGCCCCCGAGTTCTACTTTGAGTAAATGGTGATGAACGCTAATGAAGACCCATTCAAAGACCCATTTCAAACTGCACGTCCCATAGGGGTGATTTTGCCTTGGTACATGAATGAATGATGCTCTCGAAAACTGTAACGTGCCTAGATCACCATACTTCCATGTGTACTAAACAAAGTGTATATGACCAGTGAAACAGCCTGAAGTGGTCTACTTAACGATTTACAAGATGTAAATATTAATAAGGATTTAAACCTGAGAGTTAAGTGTGATATTCGTATATGCTCTGGTAAACCTTGAAAGCAGGTTCAGTACAAGTCGATAATCGCAAGATTCATTTTCTTAACAACGTTTTAAGGAATAGTTCCCTATTTATTTTTTTCATTTATTTTATATTTTTGATTGAGGCCGTACTGAAGATTATTTCATTGATACGACGTCGACCAGCATAATGGTGGGAGGAAACCAAACTGAGCTGGGGAAAACCCACGACCAACCGCAGGTTGCTGGCCGACCTTCCCGCAGACGAAGCCAACTTGAGCTAGACTTGAACTCAGAGAGATCGCATTGATGAGAGGCACCTGGATCATTGCCCCGCGATGTACATCCATGTAGTTTTGAGTGGCGTTTTTTCCTCAGGCAAGTGCTACAGCTGTGACTGATTGGTGTGGTGCTCATGGGGTACATACATATATGGTTTGTGGTTGCTTGCATATCATGTCATGCTTTGCATGTGAGAATTTGACGGTATATATGCATCATCCAACCGTGATACCATCTGTATCGAATATATTTTGAAAAGTGTCTCCTTCACCAATGAAACTGACCACTAGCGTATAGGTAAAATTCCCAGACTATGTAGCCTTAAGCTAACAAATCAGTATATGCTTTTTTGTAAGAAGACTTTTACAAATAATTTGCAAAGCATGCCAATCAAAATTATATGTCGATAACTGCACACGTGTATCTATATTTCATTTATGCCTTTATCTTTGGATTCCAGGTCCGAAGAAACTGCGACTTCATTCAAGTCGGGAAACAGCCTGTGATCTATATATGTGGCCACCATATAAATATTCCTCTGAAAATGCGTCGCCCACATATATGGCGTATTTCTGCAAAGACTCCTTCGAAATTCCACTACTTATGTGCTTCTCTATGTAGTTTGACTTTCCAGAGAACAATATTTCACACGGCATTTAACCTTCTTCTCGTCACAGGAACCATGGCAACACAGGACCAACAACAACAACCGGCGGAGGCGAAGCCCCATGTGCCGAGTGATCTTTTACAATTAACGAAAAGCATGGCTGGATTCACATGTGACCTGTACGACCAAATCAGTAAGCAGAACCCGGATGGGAATCTCTTCTTTTCCCCGTTCAGCATCGCCACGGCATTGGGGATGGCTTTAGCGGGAGCGAAAGGAAATACCGCCAGTCAGATGATAGAGGCCATGAAGTTGATACAAGCGAGCGACGCCTTGCACTCAGCCTTCCAGAAGCTCTTTGGGGAGATTAAGACCAAGGATGCCGGGTACGCGTTAAACACCGCCAATAACATGTTCGTCGACCAGAAATTCAAAGTGTTAGACGAATATTTGCAGGTGATCCAATCGTCGTTCAAATCCCATGTCACGAACGTCAATTTCGCCCAGGATTCAGAAGGTTCGCGTTCAACAATTAATACATGGGTGGAGAAGGAAACCAACTCAAAAATTCAGCAGTTGATTCCATCGGGGATGCTCACGGAGGAGACCGTCTTAGTGTTGGTCAATGCGATATACTTTAAAGGAAACTGGGCCGAAAAGTTTTCGTCACACGTCACGCAGGCAAAACCATTCCAGTTGAAGAACGAGAAGAAAATCCAGGTGGACATGATGTACCAAGAGGCTGAGTTTCCCGTAGGCCGTCTGACAGAGTTGGACTGTCAAATCTTAGAGCTACCATACGTTCAGCACGACCTCAGCATGTTTATTTTACTGCCAAGGAGAGCAAACGGTCTGTTGCGACTGGAACAGTCTCTGACTCCCGCTATCCTTCAATCAGTCCGCAGCTTCGTCTCCGAAGAAAACGTTGAAGTCCACCTTCCGAAATTCAAACTGAAAGAAGGCGCTGAGCTTTCGGACATTCTGAAGCAACTGGGGATAAAGGACTTGTTCACAGAAGACGTTGCTGACTTGTCCGGCATCGATGGCACAAGGGAGCTGGTCGTTTCCAACGTTGTCCACAAAGCTTTCATCGAAGTGAACGAAGAGGGTACTGAAGCCGCCGCGGCTACGGGCGTCGTGATGACCTATGATTGCTACAGCATCCCTCAGGAGTTCAACGCAGATCACCCGTTCCTCTTTTTCATCATGCACAATCGAACGGGCGCCATTTTGTTCATCGGACGTCTTTCACAACCTCAGGAATCAGGCAAGGCAAAAGATGAACTATAACAGTGATTTAGGCCTTGTTCTTTTTTAAAGTTTACATGAATAATATACATTCCATACATCTGAGCTTGTGGGAAGCAAATGTTGAAGTTGACAGCTTTGAGATCTTCATATAGAGAATCTCCTTAGTACAGCAAATTTTAAAGGGCTAGATGAGATAGGGTTACACGACAAAGCTTACCTGGCGAAGGTAAGCAATAGCAATGATATATGAACTACGAAAGAAGGTTGTTGTGATTATGTGTTTATAGTGTAGATCGCATTATTGTAAATGCATGAGGGTTAGTGTGTTTCTAGGTAAATAATAAAGCCAATATTTTCTGACAGTAGAGCCGTGGCTCTTTTGATTTTTATTGCAGTGAAGTAAACAGTTCATGTTGACTTCCGCTCAATATAGCCATACGTGGAAAGGTCTGCATGCCAGCCATCTGTGAATGGTGCTGGGTTTTCGCAGGGTTCTGTCCGGTTTTCACCCACCATAATTCTGGCCGCCGTCGTACAAGTGAAATATTCTTGAGTACGACGTAAAGCACTATTGAAATAAATAAATATATGCAGTACAGCACTTTTGACTTTCCCTATTCTTCGAAGACCAGATATACTCAGAAAGATACAGCTCATGAATATTTCAGACTTTAAATATGCATGTATATGCAGCTGGATTTGTTCATTGTTCATTTGAGATGAGGTTTGTTTCATGGGTTTGTGCTTATCATATCCTTTGTATTTGTTACTATAATCACATGCAAAGAGATAAAACAACGATGTTCTACTACATACATGGATAGGAGAAAAGAGGCAAAATGTATGAGCTGTCAGTTACAGTTGTAAGCATGGAGCCCAATGACGCCAGTCTTGTAGACGCGCATGCCCTGTGGGACTTTTGTTGTGGTAATGACCGCTATATTGATTTTTGAACTAATTAACTTACATTGCATATGAGGGACACCAACAGCTGAGTTCCACATTTTTGCACAGTTTTGTCACCTACACCGTTACCTTAAATGTACAGGGAGATACGAAAACAGTGTAACAGAGTACACGAAAACCCGGATTCTTAGTTTCCTTATGGACCTTCCATAAGTTTTCCTTAGTGACGGTTGAAGAAAGCCAATGAAAGGAATCACATCTAAAGTTTATTTTCACTTAACTAGTGTTAACGTTTTCCCTCGCAGTGTACCCCTTTTATATATACCGCCATTGCGAGTCATGCCAAGATCGCTCATAACCCACTCTTACCTCACTATCGAGATCCCCAGATTCATTGCACTTCGGAGAGAAATTTCACTGTCTCTCCATATATTTGTGTGAAGTTGTGACATTGCCCGGTGAAAACATATAGCTACTTATCACTCAGACAGATCGATTAAGCGCAAAGATTAGACGATGTCTGACGAGTATTACCCATTAAGCAAAACACGAGGGGTCAGTCGAGCTACGGTATCGGGTAATCCGAGCCAAACATCATCTGTAAATAACCATGTACACACCTCCCACTCGATGCAACGGGGTCAAAAGACCTCCCTGTGTGATTGGTTACATGTGTTTGATATGGTATATACGATGATTAAATAGACTACTATACATATGCCATGTGTGATTAGCGCGTCTGACCAATGCGTTCGCTGTGTGTTCAAGTCCAGTTCATGTTGGCTTCCGCTCGATCTCGCCGTACGTGGAAAGGTCCGCATGCCAGCCATCTCTCGATGGTGCTAGGCTTTCGCAGCGCTCTCTCCGGTTTCCACCGGACGACGTCGAAGTCCTATAGATGAAATATTCCTGAGTACGACGTAAAGCACTAATGAAATAAATAAATGAATATATCTGCTACAGAACTTTTGACATTCCATCTTCTTCGAAGGCTAGATATACTCAGCAAGATACAGCACCTGTATATCTAAGACTTTATATATGCACGTATATTCATCTGGATTTGTTAATTGCTCAGATGATTATTACATTTTCATCACTTTTCCACCACGGACACATTTCCACCTTCAACACGAATTTCACACATTGAAGTTTACGTAATGCTACATGTAATAATATCACCTGTTTGTACCTGATCCAATCTTTTGAACCCAGAGGAGATATATACATGTAGTTGTATCATTTACCGACGTCTGAGAAGAGGTTTCTAGTTTTCATTTATGTACGCCCACGGTCCTTAAAACACAGAACACGTCTGGCCACGCATCGTACATTGTATCTTTCATCTGAAATTTGAGAAATCATAATAATGCTCTGTTTTGTCACCTTTTCTTTATCAATCCACGAAAACTTGTTTTCCATGTTCCTCGTTTGCATATTTCAAGGCCAGCTTTTGTAACTTTGGCGCAAACATGAATATAGTAACTTGTAATAAGCTCACACGCTTTCGGGAAAGTGTGCGATGGTGCTGTTTTCTATTTCTGTACGTTGCCATCAACAATAAAATCACTGGTGTTTTCACACTCCTTTCAAGAAAGTAAAATTAATACCCAGTTTTAGTAATTTTCTCACAATGCTGCGAGTTGAAAAGTGCCAATGTTTTTCCAGTGAAGTCATTGTATATATGAACGACAACTTAAGATATATAAAGAGGGGCCTCTGTGGCTTTGTTGTTTAGCGTGTCAGCGCAGAGCAATGGTCCCTAAGCCTCTCACCAGTGCGATCGCTGTGAGTTCATGTTTAGTTCATGCTGCTTTCCTCTCCAGCCGGAAGATCTGGGAAGGTCTGCTAGCAACATAAGGATGGTCGAAGGGTTTCCCCGGGCTCTGTTTGGTTTCCTCCCACCATAATGCTGGCCGCCCTCGTGTAGATGAAATATTCTTGAGTACGGCGTAAAACACCAATCAAATACATGTAGCTTGCACAGAATTCGCAATTATACGCAATCTGAGCGTATTCATGAATATGATTGTTAATCCGTAACAACGAAATAAGTCATTCGTTATTTTGTACTTTTATATCGTAATTACGTGATCATAAAATGACTGAGCTACCGGTAGTTATTTGTAAAAGCGGACAGTCCACTAGTTGACACATCAAATTGGATGCATGAGTTATTCCCCCTGAGAAGCTGGGCGCAATGTTTCGAAGTACTGAGTCAAGAGACCAATGCAGATGAAAGAGTTGTTTGAACGAACAGTAGCGTCTTTGCAATTTGTGAGTATTTTAACTTTTTATAATTACCACTGCAACTGCTTGAAGTATTCCCTGTCATAAGGACGGCCACTTGTACACAGCTCCCGTGTACGTGGTATAATGAAGCTGGGAAGATTCCACATTTGAACTTGTCCTGACATTTCGGCATTGAGTCGAACTTTTGAGCGTCGGCCTTGGTGAGAAATGCTACCAAAAGGCTGACTGTGGCTGCCCTCATTTTCAATGTTCTCTTTGGTTGTAAAACAGACAACGGTATCAAATATATTTAAAGCTGAAACAGACTTTAGACTATATGTATTACTCTGCACATTCATTTAACATTTGGTTTGATATAACTCAAAATTATTTCATGCTTGAGACATGAAGGACAAATTGACCCAAAATTCACTTCAGTGAAGGCGTAGGCATCCGGAGGCGTACATATTTACCCTATCTCCAGTCCTTTTTACAGCAAAGATTTATTTGTATAATATCTTTACTGGAGCAAATTGACAACAGAACAGATTTCAGCGGTTATGTGAGACAATTTAACAATTATCACACTGTCCTCACCGCTCTGGATTTACTCTCCAAGCTGCAGAGCTTTAGATACACACTACATCCACTCCGCTGACCACGACCACCCGATTCAGACGCAAATATACTGTACCTACACATTTATTTATTTTTTTATTCATCTATTTATTTAGTTATTTTATTCGTGATATCGGCCATATGCAAGACTATTTCAATTAAAGATTGACGACCAGGCTTACAGGTGAACGAAAACAGGAGGCCCGAGTCCAGTCAACTGCACGCAGCCCTCTTAATGTTACAAGCACGTACAAAGGGTAGCTACCAGGGTCCTGTTGCACGAAACGGGCTTAACGTTACGAACACGTCAATAGCGTGACTACCAGCACTGTAGGCATTGCATCGCCATGAGAGCTATACGTGCTGGTAACGTTAAGATGGCTTCGTGCAAATGGACCCTGACAAACCTACTAGGACAAATCAACTAGGACAAACCTACACGCATAAAACCACAGCGGTGACCTGATTCCAATTCGTGATCACTTTGGTCAAGGATTAGCCACTCACATTTGAGAACTCCTTGTCACAGAGTTCGGTCAGTTAGGATCTCAGTATAGCATAAAAATGTAATAAATATCTTTCTCACCTGTAATGTTGTCTTACCTCTGGCGTTAGACAGGCGCTCTGTCTGTTTATTCCTTTTAATAAACTTTGGATTTTATGATCCTTTACATCAACAGTTAGAAATGTTCGCATGACGCCATCAGTGAACCCACTGGAAGCACGAGACAGATTTTACGAGTACCTCCCAAAAACGGTTTGTCACATTGAATTAAAACTTAATATAATATACAGCCTGAAGAGTTATACTCTTCAAGTTTGGGTTATGTGCTTTTTCACTATATTTTTCTTTTTGTTTTGTTTTTATTACTTTTACTCCTTTTAATTTTCTTGATTTTAAAACATTGCGGCATTTGTGCAATGTTATGGACAAAGCTAGTATTATGATGACACATACTGAGCATGATCGGATATGAAGACAGTTTTGAATTTAATATCACAATTTACCAGATAGCATCTTCACCAAATACAACTTTTGAGAACTATTTCCCACTTATTTATATAAAACGTTATACTCCGCAGTGTCAAAGATAAATGTTGCACAATACATCAACAGGATAAGGTTCATTTGGAACTCGTCTGAAAGAAAACGCCTATCGTCTTCATAAGACGTAGCATAGTCATCTCCTAGTGTGGCCGGCCGCGGTGGTGGAAATGTGATTTGGTAAATAAAGAAACGAATAAAACACCAGTACAACATTTTATGATTAACATCTTTTGAATGCTGCTTAAGCAGTGTGAGATATCGGATTCTTGCACCATTACCCAAAAACATACCAACGATGCAACTTATTCAGTACTAAAATATAAATGGGTGTATGAATGAATGAATGAATGAAACCTTAACGTAAAGAGGGCAACTCTGTCAAATTTACATTCTGCCCTTCGCAGAGGCCTCTATGTAAACAATACAAGAACGGTTAGAAACAATATTTGTACAGTGGTATTTCTGAAACATGAAAACAGTCTAGCAATGCTACAAACATGAACATCAGTCGAAATCATAAATAGGCTTGTTGTACATGTGACTGGTTGAAATAATTTAAATTAGCTCTGTTTTATATTATATACTTTCTTAGTCCTTGATGGTTTGTGTTAACTGTCGTTTTGGAAACTAGTCTAGCGAACATTCACCTCGAAGCGCCCTTTTTTGTTGACGGCTGGTATGGTTGACGGCTAAGATCGGTTTCGGTACCCACAGGCCCAACGGCAGAAATTTCGTCTTGTTTCTGAGGAGACTTTGTCACTGGTAGAAGACCACTAAGAGATTAAGACTGCTTCCCTTTGAGCTCACTGTGAGATAAAAAGCTTTTATTTTGTCACACTCAGATAAAGGAACAGAACACTTTTGTTTATTCGCATGTGAAGCTACTTTTGTATTGTTTTCGTCTTACTATTTACCTTGACCGCGTGTTATTAGTAGAGTATCTCTTATTTGAGGATACGTTTAAAATCTACCATATCCATGATGAAATATACGTCATAACAGCAGCCTTCAAGGAGATAAAACATGTTAGCCGAGTAGAATGACTCAAAGGCATTTTACCATGGCGGGCGCTGTGAGTTCAAGTACGGTTCGAAACCAATTTCACACAAATTCGTGTGGAACCGTATGTGTTATTGCTCATGTAAGAGTGGTGTGTGATATTACTATATGCCATACGGAAAATGCCCAGTGTGATCGATTCTGTATCACTTTAGTTAGAATGCTTAATTTATTTTATGAAAATCATGTCATATGAACTAAGGGGCAGTTAGTTTATGCACTATTTCTAGTAGAACTGTTTTTGTATCTGATTTTATATTTTATAATTTCCGTGACGGCGTGTATGTTTTGATGGTGGCCAGTTTTTGTTTTACGACTGAGATACGTTCGGACTCTCGAACTGAGCTAGCGAATTAAACCAGAAAACGGAGTTATCACTGTGAGTAACTACTGACCATGTGAGTTTAATCATGTTCTAAACTGTTCTTGTTGTCGTAGTCGGTTATCAAAGTTGGTTTCAACTCTTAAATGTGAATAAATCATTATTTTCTTCTTAATGCATTAGCGCTACATACTGAACGAGCGTGTGCCATGTTAAAATTACATATGAATGTGTAGTAAATCTCAGAGCTTGTGTGTAGCAGTAAGCTGGTCTATTGTTTATAAAAATGTATCAGTAAACATGCTTATGATTTATCATGTCGGAAATATTGTTAATTATGAGTGTAACTAAGGTAGGAACGTTGTGATTGTAGGCTAAGCTTCACTCCAGTTCTTTGCTACCGTGTTGGCCTGAGTTGTGCCCCTTGTTCTGATGTAGCCTGTGGCCTGCTGTTTACTATGATGTTTGGACTGTGAGCCTGACCTGATGTACTCATGCTGTCTGTATACATTTGAGGGTGAGAATTGTCTAGTGTTTAATGAATATTTTATGGTGTTTATTGTTACACTATGCTTAAACTTAGACTCATAAATTGTCATAAAAATATAGTACATGTACTTATACATACATGTATATATATGTCTTGCTAATCATACAGTTGTGTTCTTATATCAGTTAAGTAGTTGCATTTAGTGAATAATGTGGAAATATGCAATTATTGTATTTTACTGAATTATTTAAAATTAATTGTTTGTTATTTCATTGTGACATTTAATTTTTTTTCCAATTTTCAATTATTGTTTCTCATTGTTATTACGCAAAAAACAATGGTTAAACATGGTGGTCAAACCCACGGAGTACATTATTAACGTTTAAGATATAGGTTACATGGTATCAACTACAGTGTATTTGTACCTTACTGTGTAATGTTTTATTCAGATTTGTAGCTGTTTTGTGGGATGTTAGTTGAATTGAGTGTAACATGATTGTTACCATAGGTGAGAATACTTTTGAACTATAGTATAATATATATGCCTGAGTGTCATAACGAAAGATATGGTGTTAATGTCCATAACAGATAATGCAATACTTTTGTATTATAATCGATATGTGACATGAATATTACAAGCTGTAACACTTCTCTTGTGCATGTGTTTACAGGCAATGGAATTGGCAATGGGATTTAATGGTCCATTGGGACTTTGGCACTAATAAACTCCAGTAACCTTACACTGGGTGTTGTGTTGGTCTATGGGAACTGGAGTATCTATCA
Organism: Acanthopleura granulata; assembly: GCA_016165875.1. NCBI lineage: Eukaryota > Metazoa > Mollusca > Polyplacophora > Chitonida > Chitonidae > Acanthopleura > Acanthopleura granulata. The sequence continues at coordinate 16,344,395 of JABBOT010000011.1, read as the reverse complement.
CGCTTCTTACACTCATTTAGGTGGCAGCATTTACAGAGGACAATTTCCGGGTGAAAGTTTCAGCTCTTTGGCCCCAGTTTGACTTCCTCTTCGGTCGTACGTGGGAAAGGCTGTCAACAACTAGTGGCTGGTCGCGGGTTGCCCCCGGGTTGTGCCCGGTTTCCTCCCACCACGGTCGCCGTGAAATGTTCTTGGTAAGGGGTAAAACACCTATAAAATATATCAAATAATACTAAGTAATTGTCTGTCGCCCTGTCCATAAGCTTTACTTTTTGGCTCACGTGAGACAAAGTAGACGTTCGACAGAAGATGGCCCAAAAGGTTTATGCTGCTGTACTCACTTAAAATCCGGGAAAGGTTTTTTTTAAGAAAAGATAATGGTAATAACAATATTTTGCTTTAACTGATTATTTATGCACTGGTCTTTCACTCTTATTAATTATTTGCTTTATTTATTTGATTGGTGTTTTGCGCCGTACCCAAGAATATTTCACTTGCGGAGATGAAGCAAGCGTGTGCTGGACTTGAATTCACACGGATGGCATTGGCACCTGGGTCAATACGCTGCACAAGCGCGCTAACCTTCCCGGTACCTCTCTATTGATTATATATTACTCATAAATTTTTCACTTACATAATCGCAGTGAGTTTTATGGGTGGAGTAAACCGGTGTCCCGGGGTTACAACAAGGACTATTGGCAAGTTACAGACGAACTCTTCCCCATGTGGCGTACAGGTATGCACGCCATTTTAATTGAACACAGGGTGTTTTTAACACTATGCAAACTGCCACACGAGCTTCAGCGACCTCTTATTGACACCATTGCTTCACACACACTGAGAGAGAGAGAGAGAGAGAGAGGGAAGATAGACTTTGTGACCAATGATGCAATAACAACGCAGTGATCTATTGCTATTGTAAATATCTGTCCCTGTCTTAAATTTGACGTAGATCAAACTGTGTGACACAGGAGTTCTGAAAGAGAGCGTAACTTCTCCATTTTCTACTTTTGTACTTAAAAATAAGTATTTTCTCAATTATTATTATTATTTATTATTATTTATTGTTATTATTAGTAGTAGTATTTTTGGTCTCCGAATGAACAGAAACCCGGATTTCCTCTTGCCAGTTGTGTGCATTCATATTTAGAGATAGATTCTATTGCCATACGGGATGAGAGGGTTGACGTTCTTAAGTCTTGGTACGATCCGTGTTACAATACATGAATGAAAAAAATAGACACCCAAAGCATCAACTATAATTTATTTATTCATTCATGTATTTTTGTTACGTGTTTTCATTTATACGACGGCAGCCAGTATTAGTCACTTGCACTTGTAGGGACAGGAGGGAGAGCCTGTATAGCACCGTGCCCGATGTTTCAATTACAATTTGCAAGATATCGTATTTGTTAAATGAAAAACAAAAACCTTCACAGATTTTGAGAGACGGAAAGGCATAAAATTTATTTCCAAATATACACAATTCGGAGATATTCACGGAATTTACATGCACAAAGTCCACACGTAAATAATAACGCTTATTTGACATGCACGCACATCGTAGGTAAACAACACTAACCGACAGCACAAGTTTCAATATAATGCATCAGTATTAAAGGAGAAAACTGAGGAAGCATAACATAAATTTTGGTGAACTAAGTAAGTTTTGAAGACTTAAAAAACATCATACGATAATTGTTTATACGTTCTCTATGTAACGTATTCTTTATCGCCTTAAGCTCACACCACTCTCAGATGACGCTGACAGTTTACCGACCCGGGAGGGCCCTTCGCTCTCCAGCCATAAAGTTACAAGTCGGCTTCCTTCCCGTCTGTATTCGGCGTGCTGTTTGTCCAGCCAAAATCTACACCCTGTGACATCCTGCCTGCTCTTTGTTGTGTGTGCACTCACAAAAAAAGGACATCAGTCAACCGTCCGTAATTGAGTCGATTTCGCATCCGTACATGAGTACCGTTGTCTACATTCAAAAGATAGACTGTTAATGATTTCTTGTCATTTTTGCTAATCGAGCTTTACATAATCCTGAGTTCTTATTGATCAAAATTATTTTCACAGTTACATCCCGTTTTACATTGAGGTATTTATTATTCGCGATTGGGTGAGTGATATGACCTACCTTAAAATTGTTGACCCAAACTGAAAAAGTCTAAAAGAAATTGATGGTCGTTTTTAAATCTTCAAACCGTATTCTCTTACCCTAAATTTCCCAATATTTCCCCGGTCTTCTCCTTTAAGTGTGAACTTTCCTTAAAATCATGCTATCTGAAGCATGCCATAATACAAAATCGATACGGTACTGATTGAGGACCCTTTGATACGCAAGCTGGACTCTTTAAGATTTGTACATAGAGTTTGAAATTTACGAACCAGAGACAAAAGGCACACCTAGAGGAAAACAGCTCCATGTACAAATCCACAAACCCCACAATTCAATGTATGATCAGTTCGTACACCCTGTAATGGTACATTTCTTTTGCTTAATATATAGCAAACTCTTCATTCCATGGAGATATAACCCCGGGAATACAAAAGCCTGTGATTCAAACAGCGTGCATGGTTCATATGCTTAAGCATATGCTTAAAAGGAAAACAGCTCCATGTACAAACCCACAAACCCCACATTTCAATGTATGATCAGTACGTACACCTTGTAATGTTACATGTATTTTCTTAATATATAGCAAACTCTTCAGTCTATGCAGATATAACCACGGGAATACAAAAGTCTGTGATTCAAACAGCGTGTCTCCGGCCGTATGTGGGAAGGTCTACCAGCAACCTGCTGATGGCCGTGGGTTTCTCCTGGGCTCTGCCCGGTTTCCTCCCACCACAGTGCTGGCCGCATTATGGAAAGTGAAATATTCTTGGGTACGGCGTAAAACACCAATCAAATAAATAAATAAATCAAACAGCGTGCATGGTTCATACGGTTAAGCTAAATTCTGTTTTGAACACTGTTTCCTGTGTGACTGTCCTTGATGAAACACTGCCCATCCGCTTTCTGCCTTGTTGTTCTCTGCCCGGTTTGAACCTAATAGGTAAGCATCTAGGAATAGAAGGTATTCGACTCATCAAAATTAATGGGTCCAAACATGTGTTTCCCATGTACGGAAGAAAGAGGGAATTGGCTATGATAACGGACTCTTCCGTGAGAGCAAATCCTCTTGCACTTCAGTAAAAACCGAAAATAAGGATAGAAAGATGGAGATGTAAACCGCAAAGGAAAACACATTTGCACCAGCTAACAAAGTGTCTAAGGTTTCTGAACCTGACATCTTCATATAGGCGTTTAGCAGGTGTCAGCAAAACATGGGAACACCTGGAATTGCAGACTCAGACAAACTTATAAAATGTTATAGGCACAGAGATAACCCAGACGGTTATGGCAAAGAACCAAGTATTAGTATCAGGATGCATATCTTTGTCGGTCCAGTGTAACCAATAGCACTGTAGGTCAGAGGTCGAGCCACGGCATAAATGCGATCGCCAGGCAGGCCGAGGACAGAAGCGACCTGTGCACAGATAAGATTTAATCCGACCGTGGCGTACACGCCAAGGGCACAAATGTCAGGTGAAACAAAGTTTCCCTTCATATATATTATTGCTGATATGAAATACGGATCTAGTGCCACAAGGATTGGCAACATCACATTTACTATGCTGAAGTTTATGATGAACCGTTTTGCCTCCAGTTCGGAGTTGTCTACCCTTATAACGGATCACAAGAGAAGAGACTTGACGAAGACGGGCGCCCACGCCATAGCTATGTTAACCGAAGAAATGACCGACGAAGCAAGAGTAAATCGGAACGCCAGTGCAGCCGGCGATCGCCGAGCTGACGTCAATACGTCAGGCCAACAGGAGGCATTGCTGTTAAAGTCGTTGAAAAAGATCCCGTCCCAATACGACATGTTAATGATATCTGTTTCCGCCATTGGAGCCCGATAACACACCTGTGAACAGAAGGAATACCAGAGTTAAAAGCCTAGCGTTAATATCTTATTTCAGGTGGATTGTTCCACAATTTACATAGCAGAAACGACGGAAATCTAAGAATATTGTTCCGTAGTTCACATAACGAATTTTAATGCGTCCTTTTTTGAGTCGACCAATTGTAAGTTACAATTAACATCTTTTTTAAAGTTGATGTGTAAATTAATTTAGTAGGCACAATTTTCTAGGCTGACATTTAAACAGTTGAATTGTTATACTATTTTAGGCTGACCATAGAATTTTCGATAGCAAGTTTTCGACTGACCTGTGGACTGTTGTACAGTATGTATGATGTTATAGGTTAACACGCCAACCGTTTTACACACAATATGATTTTTTTCTATTGACGCGTGCTGTTGAACAGTTACTGTGATGTTCTATGTTTACAAGTCAAGAGTTTATCATACTGTATGATGTTATTTTGTTCACATGTGTTCAAATGTACAGTAGTATGATGTTTTAGGTTGATATGTAGAAGGGCGTACAGTTAATACATGCATGATATAAAACACTACAGCCTAGATAATAAAACCAGAACAGCGACGACATTGGGCTAGTTGCCAAATAGCCGCATGGAACCGACCTAACGTCAGTGTACCTCAGTTATAGGGCTTCGTTCCAATGGTCTATGTAAATGCGAAAACGGCAGCAACATACACGTCCCCGTGCACTATGGCTGAGTCATAATGAGGTGAAAAAAAAGTGCAGGGATGTTAATTGCAACTTATTTGACGTCAGTGGTCTAGGATTTGTTAAAATGCTGTGTGGTCATCCCATCAAGGGATATTAACTGTTGCGCGCGGTATCTTCTTTATCGCGGGAATGGCTTTTGGTATAGGTCTATAGTCGCAAATTTGCTACAATGAAAAACTGTTTTTATCAGCCTATGTTTGTCCTTGTCGTTATCTGACTGTTTCTCGCTAATTTTACCGAAAAAATAAGCACATGTTGGCCTTTAGCAAATTGCCAGTGCGTTAAATTTTGCTGGTGGTTGGGGTTGAGATATGGGTACAGGAAATTTTTTAGACGATTACTAATCAGTGAAAATAGAGCAGAAATATGCAACACTCTATGTTTCTTTCCATTCTGATTTATTGGCGAAAGGATACATTATGGAGAGAACCAAGACTCGCCCATGCACCTGAAAAACTGTCCAGCTTCAACCAGAATCAAACTCGCAAGTGCAGGATTCGAAACTGTGACCTCGTTTTTCAGTGACTAACCACGCTTTATTGACTGAGCGATAAGGAGGCTACATGAATTCGCATATTAGTGTTTAGTAGTTCGGATTGACGGTAATTATCGTATTGTCTCGCATAATATAATGTAATATAATATCATAAATATCATATGATATAATGTAACATAATGTAATACAATTAATGTGATGTGACGTGACGCGACGCGACGCGACGCGACACCACACCACACCACACCACATCACACCACACACATCACACCACAACACACGACAGAAGAGAAGAAAATATAATATAATATAATATAATATAATATAATATAATATAATATAATATAATATAATATAATATAATATAATATAATATAATATAATATAATATAATATAATATAATATAATATAATATAATATAATATAATATAATATAATCTAATCTAATATAATATAATCTAATCTAATCTAATCTAATCTAATCTAATCTAATCTAATCTAATCTAATATAATATAATATAATATAATATAATATAATATAATATAATATAATATAATATAATATAATATAATATAATATAATATAATATAATATAATATAATATAATATAATATAATATAATATAATCTAATCTAATATAATATAATCTAATCTAATCTAATCTAATCTAATCTAATCTAATCTAATCTAATCTAATATAATATAATATAATATAATATAATATAATATAATATAATATAATATAATATAATATAATATAGAGGATTCGAAACAATATTTATCACTGTTAGCGATTCTTTGTCTAAACACGAAATCCATTTCTTGTCCAAATGAACATATCAGTTCAAGCACGAAACCTGATTGTTGATCAAATGAACAGATCTCTTCAAATGCCGAAATGGTACCACTTGTGAAAAGGAAATGGGAAAATGTTCGAGAATCATGTGAGTCTGTCTCTTTGTGCGATTGTGTATTAAAGATGAGTTTAGTAATTCTACACCAATGGTTTCTAATAAATTTCAATAAACACCAGTGTAAGTATTTATTTTGGACCTAATTCTGCTTGTGTCTGGAAGTTGTTACTTTTAAAACATTTACATGAACAGTTAAAATTAAACCCAAACTGAGGTAAACTGACAAGACGGCGTACTTCACCGGTTAGGTGTAGGGTATAGTTTACCCTTTGTAAATTATCACATTGCAATCGCTGCTTTGGTTTTACTCTTTGTGCTGTAGTCTTTTATATTGTATCCTTTCTGTACCTAGATCACCGAAGAAGCAAAGTTATTATGCTTAGGTGCAGTTTGGGCGAGGGTAGGTAATCACAATAAAAATGTAAAAATAAAAGTCTTTATTTCTAAAAAATATGTAAAAAAATTCTTTACTTGATAACGCTTGACATTAACCGGCCTGACAGTTTCTGAAGTAATAGTTCTAGAAAAAAGTTCCAGTTGGAGGAGTCCTGAATCCGTTCTGGTTTCTTGGCTTCTTTGTACTACTATCTTTACCGTTCAAAGTGACGCTGATCGACCTGAAGAGACCTTTAGCTATGAACACTTTCAAGCTCACGATATATCTTCACTAATTAACATCTTGTACTTATAGACTACGCACACTCGGTCGATTCATCAAAAGCTGATAAGAATAATGATCGAATGGTGTGATTGTCCAATCACAGAGCAGCGTCTGAGAGATCGAAGCCGGAAGCAGCGGTAGGGCGCGTCCTGCGTGTGTATGGCGTACAAGTTCAGTGACAGCTCTGTTACCAGTTTAATCGTGTACATTAGTTGTGACAAGCTAGCCACTTAATGGAAAACAAAGATTTTTGTGCAAATTATGCCATTAAATGCGACGTCATTAATTCTCGGCGTTTTCTAGATACCAGGATATTTGTTTTCATGTCACGTGACATGTTAAGTCGTGCAGATGTCTTTGTAGTCCAAGATTGTTCTGACGTTGGGATTTGCATTGGAAATGACGCGGTCGCTCAAATACTCACATCAGAGAACCCTAGTATGAGAGACGTGGTGGCTTAGCAGTTGCATGGAGAAAAAGCACTAAACATACCTCTAGCTGGTCAAATCCTCATCGTAAAGTTTCCCTTTCCCATCGCCACGCATAATTTTGTAAGGGTCATTCAATAAACTTTGCTTTCTCGCAAAACAGCCTCCAACTTACACTGCTGCCATATGTTTAGAGAAGTCCACCATTTCCCCCGTCGTTTCAGTGGTTCATGCACGTGAACAAGAGGTTGAAGTGGTTCATGCAAGAAAAAAAATCCAGGAGAGTAAAAGAAAAGACCATATGTTGAAAAAACTATTACACACATCCGCTCATGGGCCCTCTCCCAAAATTGCTTTTACCGGTTTACTCGTGTGGCGGCCGTCTTGAAACATCTTAGTACCACAGAGCTTGCATGTTTTCTTCTTATAAACGATACTCGATTGGATTATCCCCACAAAATTATATGTGGTGAAAGGAAGGGAAAAGGTCTCTCACTCTAGGCTCGTCTGATGTGGGTATTTGAGCGACCAACTCATTTCTAAATGCAAATCCCAACGTCAGAGCAATGTCGGACGACTATTTTTGTTGGAGTGGATGAAATGATTTAGGAGGCTGTGAGATTGCGCGAGAGGTAGCCAAGTATAAAATATGTGCTACAACGCCATGGTCAAGTGCTACTGGTAGCCCATGAGGCCCTGTTCACAACCTATCGACGTTTTTAAAATTTTTATTCATTCACATGAAATTGGTCTTCTAGAAAATCATGATATTTGTTTGAAAGAGACATCCCTACGGTCATCTCTTTACCTGGAATCAGCAAGCTTTTGAGGTATCAAGAGCAACGCGCTACTAACACCTGGGAGTTCAAGTTAGATCGTAAAGAACTGCGCCTTAGGATGATATACCAGGGTAATTGTAATCTAAGTAATCGATTCCAAATATTACCAAGTAATCATATACACTGGACTCTTAACTTCATCTTCACATGACTCACATCGACCAACATTTGGGCCTTATCCAGGCCATCAGCATACAGGAGCCTTTGAGATGACAGCTTCCTAGCAGTGAGGTGAAAGAAGCTTTAATCTGTTCGACATCTCTGGCGAATGTCCATGCGTTTACCCAACACCATTATGATCTTCTGCAGTTGGGACACAGGTTTAATTTTTAATGCATAACCCATTCAATAGATGATGTGCATTTTGCACATATATGTACGATCCGCATTATATTTGTCATTTCATAACGGCCTAAGAAACAGTCTCCGACACACCGTTTAATAAACACGAAGAACAAAGTGCCCGGTGTCCGAGGTGTTAGGAAGTTTGGCTTTCAAATGCTTTCGGTATTGATCATCAACGCCTGCCTTGGACATAGAATTTGGAATATTTTTACGCTATTGGAGCAATTTGTACAGACGAAGACGATTTGCTTCCAGCATGGTGTGTAAAGCTGTATGTCACAGGAACGCTTGTCATTAACTTACCAAGGCCCTGTGGCTTACTTCACCCTCGACTGTCATGGAATCATGGCAAAATTGTAAAACGGAGGTGTCAATGTCTATGTACTTTCTAATTCCAAATGACACTGATGATTATACTTCCAGTTGGCAGCATTCTGCTGGCAATCCACATGACAAGGGAATGAATCGTTTCTCAATGTTCTTGACTCGTGGTGGTTAATATCAAAAAGAAAATGTTTTTCTTTTACTCTGTGGTAAGAATTTCACGTAAGGTCACATAAATTGCTCTTGGACGTTGTCGACCACAGATAATGACGAGGACCAAAGAAAAGTCAAGCTGGAGCATTTCCCCGGAACCCTGGGGTGCGAGGGCTTGAGACTGACCCAGCATTTAAAAGACTAGCATGCTGAGATACTCCCACCTTTCACCACTGAGGGTTTTACCGCTTCCCTTGCTGTTACGTTAATTGCCGATAGCAGCTCATATTTCTAACACAGAAATTAGTGTAGTCACACATACACCTGTAATCCTAAGGCACGCGTCGACACCTGCGATTACACCGTTTTCAACAAGGGTTATCAGATTTATTATCATCTGCACTACTGGGGGGTGGGGGTGGGGTGGGGTGCAGCCTTCTACAAAAACTTAGACCAATAACTTCAACAAAATGTCACCCAAAGCTTATCAATAATTTCTTCTTGTATTATTTCTCACTGGTACATGTCCAGTTCCTCTCCATTGTATTACTGATTTGTGATTTTAATACTCAAAAATATTTATCTGCACATGGGAACAGAGTTTCGAGCTTCCACACAGGTTGTCCATATTAAATGTCAAATCCCCTCGCTTAATTTTTTCTGAGCCATGAAACACTTTTAGTAGTACATTTCCGTATGTGGGCAGCATTTACAGTGGACAGACTTGAATGCGTGCTTCTCTTGATATTAAATTTGTGTCTTCAGCTGCAGGCACAGGTTTTATGGTATACGAGGGCGTTGCTGGTGTTCTTGTTGTATTATTGTTGCTCTGAGGAGTTTTTTCTTTTTCTCTTTTTGTACTTGGTCGTGAGATACATTTTGAAATGCACACGCAACGTAGTTTGTAAGGACACACTAGTCGTTATATCATCTTCACTGAAGAATTGTCCACTAAAATAGCATTTATATCTCAGTATTCAATGAAAAACTCCGACTACACAAATAATGTAAAGGGTTTGAATGACTGTAAAACACATCGTTTCTCACTGTGACGTTGCAACGCTTGTGTACTACCGGGGTGTTTCATAAATACATCAACACGTTCATGACTAAAGTACTTCAGGATAGAGCAAAATGATACACAGGTTTGGGTAGTTAAAGTTTGTTAAAGGCAAGTTGGGTTTCTCGATAATACTCCGTCTTCCCGGCTGTCCATGGCAAACTGTTGAGGGCGGACAATCTAAAATTACTAACGGACAGTCGCGGTAGAGCGTCGGCTAAATAACCCGTCCGGCTGGAAATGTCCGATACCCTTCTAGAAATCGTTTGAAAGTGCTTGAGCCTCTTTTCCTCAAAATATCAATAAGATGTGTAACTTGGTCAAAAGTGGCCATTTTCTGTAATAAAAAAGAATATCTGCGATAAGTTTAAGTATAACTCTATGTAACTTGATTTTAGTACCACGGACACCGTGTACCCTCACACTATATGCATTGATGTCTTATATATGGAGTCATTTTTTCTCGTTCAATGAAATCACGGTAGTTGGGATCTCGGCCTTTCTATTACGATACACTCGCAACGGAACGGAATGTTCGTTAGCTATATACAACGAGGCAATGCCATGAGTTCGTTCCAGAGACTTTCAGACATTTGACACAAGCATATGTAAACACTGGTTATTTCAAACGTTTCTACATGGACAGTTTTCTCCATTTACCACGATTATATCAAAGAAATACTTAGTAAACGAATCGCAAGCATACAATTCTGTGTAACATGATAAAGAAAAAATGTGTCACAAGCCCGAATAAGTGAAAGAAAGGGTATATACATGAACCAAACGAGGTGGAGATATGGACGTATGTTTTTATAGCCAGAGACTCGTGATTCTGCCATTTAACAGACTCGAGTGATATCCATCGCAACACCGTGTAACCTCTATGTATATATGTTTTGTATAATGTCTATATTTATACATATACCAAAACTTTCTGGCATTCTAACAATGTTTGATCGTTTGATGTTTTACGCCGTACTCGGGAATATTTCACTTATATGACGATGAGCAACATTACGGGGAGAGGAAATCGTGGAGAGCGAGGCGAAAACCCACGAACATCCGGTGGGAAGCTTTTAGGTCATTGTGCTCCACTAGCGCGCTAACCCACTGTGCCACGAAGACCTTCTAACAATGAAGCTACTTTCTAACAATCTGCTTACTTAAAAAAAGCAAACCACATCATCCTGTATACCTCCATATTTCTTCTGGTAGTTTCCGAGATATCGTGGTCGGCTCTCAGCAGATCTAAGACTGTAGGTGACAGGACCAACTGACGGCGGATCAAGGACTTGGAAGTATCAAGAACTTTCTCAACCGCCTCGGTGTCCATCTTGGATAATGTTTTCGTTTACTGTTGTGGTTTTTATCGCTGTGGATTCCTGTCCTATTGTTGGGGTAGCACTGACTGAAACCTCACAATGGTAACACGTTTAGGTTATGAAGGCTGTGATCCAACCTGTTAGCTTCGACAAAAGTCCTTTAACAATGCAGGTGGTCGTTGGCTCAAATCCGGATGTTGTTAGTTTGGTTGCAACTTTAGCTCAGAGTATTAGTATGACACCCGGAGAGGTGCTGTAGATATCTCAATGCTCTGCCATGAGCGCCTGGACTTGTGAAATATTCTTGAGTACTGCCAGATCACCAATGAAATATATAAATAATTTAATAAAAATATATCTATATAATAAATAAAATTTTCCTGGCTCGTACGTGTATTGTATAAATGTAGGGTATTTTTGTGGCAGTGAACATGGAACAAATTTAAAACTAACGAAGCAATGGCTCGATTCACAATGAAAGTCAAACACGGTAATTACAGATTAATTACTTTGCTCACAGAAGTAAAGCATAGACTAGTGTAGCAGTGTATTTATATAACCATTTTATCGACACATAGCGCTCCGGTAGCTTAAATGCTGAACCTTGGATATGTTCCTCATATAGACTGAAACATTCAAGGAAAATACTCCCCTCAAGATAGATGTATTTAAATATATTCCTCTATAAATCAGAAATAGGAATGTAGAGATGCCAGTATTTATTTATTTATATATTTATTTATTTGATTGGTTTTAAGATTATTTCACTTATACGACTGCGGCCAGCATTATGCTGGGAGGAAACCGGACAGAGCCCGCTTGAAACCCGCGATCATCCGCAGGTTGCTGGCAGACCCTCCCACGTTCGGCCGGAAAGGAAGAGCCAGCTTAAAGATATTGGTAAATTCCTGATACCTATATTTATGACCATAACATGACGACTTGGCTGTTACATTTAGGCTTTTATAGGCCCGTATCCCAAGGGGTATTTTGTGGATTTATCCACTTCTACTGTATGTGAGGCCTTGGTGACGGTGGACAAAGGGCGTGTGACCTTCCGCGCACCAAGATGTTTTGTCTTCACCAAGATGGCGTATGAGTGGGCTTATCTAACTAACAGGTGGGAAAGTTCATCAGCCCAGTAACTTGCCAAAGATCCTGTTTCCTCCAGGCGAAAGCAATGTCATCAGCAACGGCATGAGTGAAACAGTGATGCTTATGGCGTTAAACATCAGTCAAATAAGTAAATAAGTCCGACGAGGAATAGTGAGTTATGGGTAACGTGGGACCATTTCCCGACTGCCACACTGCCGTTGCTGTTCTGGCATTTGCTTTCTGTGCTGTTGTCATTCACAGTACTGTTCATGGGCCTCTGTGGCTCAGTGAGTTAGCGCACTAGCACAGCGCAATGACTCAGCAGTCTCCCACCAATGCGGTCTCAGCTCATTCTGGCTTCATTTCCCGCCGTAAGGAAGGTCTGCCCTTCAATCTGCTGATGGTCGTGGGTTCTGTCCGGTTTCCCTCCACCATAATGCTGGCCGCGTCGTATAAGTTAAAATACCCTCTCTGCGTATGGCTTAAAACACCGATGAAATAAATAAACATATAAAGAAAGAAATACATCACCATACAAACATAACTGTTCTGTCATACAGGCAAACAGTTGTTCACATACCTGTATGTCAGGTTTCTCCTTGTCCTAAATTATATAATCAAACCACGCCTGCCTCCAGAGTATGTCAAAACACACACTTATACAGGTGTAGACTGAAACGCTATTCTGAACTTATTTGACATATATCAATATACATACATATCTTAATGTGTCGTCGTAGCTAGGTGAGCTGATATTGAACCTTCGACATTCCATTCCGTTCGGCTGTCGTCCTGCTTACAACTTTGCAGTCTTTTACAGCTCAGAGTCAATTCTGTAAAGGTTGTGAGGTCAACAATTCGAAGAGCGAATGACTTTTATTCGGCCGTTCCACCTGAGGGATTTCTACTATCACTATCCTATATTTCCTGCACTGGAACGCTTACAGGTTGTATGTATATTTGCACACAATTTTAAGGTCAACTTGATATGAGCGCCAGTCTATTCGACCAGGAAATTACCCATGGGCTACGCCAGTTTGAACTTTGAACTGAACGTCATGCCTTCCCCATATCACTGAAAACTGTTCGCTGTTTCTCTCTTACAGCTTACACGACTTGTACGTACTACATATACATAATATTTCTATACATATATATTCCTTTAGGAATCGGTGATATCGGTTGACTTGGAATAGGGTCTTGCGATTTTAGACTTGGAACGTCCCCTTTATGGATACAAGTGGTATCCAATTGTCGGATTTGATACCTGGTGCTTATAATTGTATGAACACTTTCATTTAGCCAGTACCTAAGAGAAGTCTGACCTTTATATATAGACAAGTGTCGTTATTCTCTTATTCGTGCCTTGTTTGATCAATGAGGTCACAAGCTCGAATCCAGCTTGATCATGGGACTTTTAGATCATGCACATCACAAAGAGTGTTTGTTTACTCCGGTTTTTATATGGCCCGAAACAGAATCACCGAGCACGGTAATACTGATGGAAGCAACATAAAGTAATAACAGCTCCCTCTATATGAACAGAATAATATTTTGCAAATTGATATTCAACAAGATTTCAGTCATATTTATCTATTTATTTCGTAAAAGGCTTTACGTCGTACTAAAGAATATTTCGCTTATACGACGGTGGCCAGCATTATGGTGGGACGAAACCCGACAGAGCCTGGGGTAAATCCATGAGCATCCTCAGGCTGCTGGCAGACATGGTGGCGCTGAGGTGGTTGGGAGAATCTGTACACTGTAAAATGACCAACGCCTAACGCATATAATGGGCGATAAAACTTCAAACAAGCGTGTTTAAACATACACCTATATTTATGTTTTCAACATAAGTGTCTATAACATGCATATAGGCCTATGCTATAATGTTATAATCTCAATAGTATTTCATGTCTGATGCACAAAAGTGTTTATAAGTTAAACATCGAAATTTACATTGTACCGTCTTGAGAGTCGGGTGGAAACCACTGCCCTTCCCATGGTTCCAGACAAACCTCCAGACTTTAGGGATCAGCAGAAAGGGCAGCATTCTAGCCACCCAGATTAGGTATCCAGTTAGGGAGAACTAGATTTGACCCGCGACCTTACTGGCAATGTGACAGTGATTAATTTATTTATTTGATTGGTGTTATACGCCATAATCAAGAATATTACACTTATATGACGGTTTCCAGCATTATGGTGAAAGAAACCGGCAAAGTAACAGGAATTCCGAACAAAGGCCATAAAGGTCACTCGACAAGTGACGGTACCTATTTAAAACGCAAGGAGCACATTGTAGTTGGACATTGTGGGGGCTTCTCCAGTACTTTGTTAAATATTGTGCCAAATTCATAATTATTTATTCGTTGATCGGTGCATGTTCGGCAAGTACAGGCATAACTGGTCATTACTACAGTGTATATTGGTGTACAAATAACTGAGCGTGCGCTTACAATGGTCGTCATTTAACCGTCGGCATTATCGTTATTTATTTATTTATTTATTCATTTTTTTGTAAATTGTTGAAATATAACCCACGGTTCTGTTGGCCGTAATTTTGTATTTTAAAAGGCTAGGAGGCAAAGAACAATACAGCCCACACAGGAAACGTACGGTATTTATCTATTTCTTTATACGTTTGCTGCAAAACTTGACTTCATACCTAGGTTAAACAGCACACCTCAAATACCGAACACTTACTGAACAGTACATTTTAAAATGTACTAAATATAAAATGACGACGCGCATTGGAGAAACAAAATAACAAACAATGTCAAAAATAACAACAAAATCATCACCATTCCACCACTGCTGGTTATAAACATACAGAATACCTCAGTATGCCTTATTTCTTTGAATTTAAGGGCAAAATATTCGCTGAACTAGAAATTTAGGTTTTTCACGCATCTTTCAATTTGGACATCAATAAAAGATGAAAACTGTCCTCATAATTTTTAAATTAATGCAATCCTGAGTGCATATACAAAGATCACCATATATTATTATTATTAACACGACAAAATGCTGACAATATAGCAAAATGGTATATTTATTTGATTTCACTTGTGTTTTAGGCCATACTCAAGAATGTTTCACTTAAGACGATCGCGGTGAGCATCATGGTGGGAGCAAACCAGGCAGTGCCCGGGTAAAAACCCCGCAGATTGCTGCCAGAGAGGAAGTCAGCATGAGCTGGACTTAAACTCAAAGCGATCGCATTAGTGAGAGGCACCTAGGCCAATGCACTGCGCCAGCGCGCTAACCAACTAAAAAACCGAGGCCAAGCTTAACAAGCTTATTACATGTGCTGGTACAATGTGTATGGATACATAAATTGTATAATTCAAATACATACTTATTTTTCAAAAAACAGTGAAAGTACACAAAGACATACATAAAACAAGACAGCATAAACTAGTCATTATCGGTCATTAACGTTATGCATGATTCAACCGATTCTGACAACTTGCATGGAAGTATAATCATAAAGATTTTATTAAGTACACTGATCAATGAATTAAATGGATTTATCCAGTATATATCACATGCGTATAAAACAAAATATATACATACACAGTCCTGAATTCTTTTGTATTTAGCCCTCAGTATCAAATAACACGCCAACATGAATAGTGTTTCATAGTGTACAGTAACCTGTGGTAGTTTTGTAGTTCTGGGATTTCAAAAAAATATATGAAAGTATAACAGGCAACACAAAACTATGCAAACTAATACTGGAATAGCTTATAACGGCCAACAATGAAAGGAATGTTGACACAGTGGATGCCAAAACGTACAACTAATTTTTTTAATTACAGTTGTCATCCCTTTCAATACAGATATACATGTGTTTCCGTCCAATACATCATAACTGTTCACTCTGTGTTACCTGATCAAAACACGCACTGTACCCTTTATCCCTGACTCTCAAATATTATCACAGACTGAAATTTTGGATAATAGCATCATAACTTTCAATGAAGGGAGAAAAAACGACAAATGCTCGAGCCTATATATGAGCCCAAAATATATATCCACGACCTCCCCCTACCCTTCCTTATGCCACTTCCGATTGCCACTGCACAGAATACGAACACTTTATACACCATGTACTTGTAGTCATAAAACTGTAATGTTTGAAGTCTATGATTTGGCGCTGTGAATACTCGTAATGCCAAAATCGGAGGTGAGCACAGTTGGTTCAGTGTATGTTGGCATCTCGGGGAGAGAGGAATGTAAACATAACCAAAACCGAACAAATGGTAGATTCGGAAGGCAGTGTCTACATCGCAAGAAAAGTACCACATTACACTTTCATCAAGGAAACACGGCTAATTGTCACAGATTTATAAAAAAGATAAAAATGAAAATAAAAAAAAGAAGCTACAAGAAACACGGCTGATTATCTTGGATTTATAACAGTAGTTTGATGTGTTTTACGTTGACGCTCCCACGCGTTCTACCGCTGGGATTTCTTCCATTCGACAGCTCACACAGCCTCTCCTTGACAAGTTCACGACTGCGGCGATGAAGAACACAAGTCCCATCACACCAAAATAACCGCCATTTATCGCAAACTGCAATAACAGGAAATTATAAAAGATTGATAGATTGACTTATTGATTGTTGTTTAACACTGGGAACAAGAATTATTTCTTCATAGCAGTCAGGTTTATGGGTGGAAGAAAAAGGATTATCCAGAGTGAACTATCAAGTTTTCAAAATCTCCTGACTTAAAGCTGCAGCGCAAGCAACGCGGGCTGGATTTGAACAAGCATCCTGATTATTGCAGCAACTAATTGCACATGGTTTACAGCCAGCTCACAGCTAACATGACTTACAAACACACTTCATTGAAATGGTGGCATAGCACACTCCTGGACCATGTCAAGGTATTCATTGCTTTAAGTTTTCAAAAACGACCATGAGAACATTACAGTTATTTCTTTATAGCCAATATGGGACGGTTGATATGATCTGGAAGACAACAGCTTAAAAATCACCCCTCAGTTAAAAAGAAAGACGTCGTAAAGATGAAGTCAGGGTGAGTGAAAAGGCGATTATAAATTGCACATGAAAATAGTATCACTGAATTCCTTAGATTCTTTTTCACCAAAAATACACACAATCAAATGTTTTGATTGAATGATGGCTTTTATGGACCATCCTGATGATGCACATTGTTCGCTTAAGGATTAGTCAAAAAGTGCTTACATATCTCTGGCCTTTGTTAGCCACTGGAGTGTACATCATGTACATAACTGTGTTATGGAATGGTTGTTTAGAGCTTACATATACCTGTGTTATTGAATGGTTGTTAAGGGGATGAGTGTTCATACCTCTGTTATGGCACGGTTCTCAAGGGAAGTATACATACCACTGTTTATCCTAAGCAGTCATCACGGGGAGCAGCTTACATACCTGTGATGCGGCATGGTTGTCAAGGGGAAGAGCTTTCTTACAGGTGTTATATCATCACATGCAAGGTGAGTATACATGTCCCACTTTTTACCATGTTTACTAAGCAGTTATCGAGGGGAGGAGCTCACATACCTGTGTTGTTATATGGGCATTCAATCCTCTCTTGTCTACCACAATGACAGTCAGGAGGGTTTCCAGTAGCAAAGCTATAAGTGTGTTAAAGCCAAAAATAAGACCAAATCTTTGAGCCTCCAGGTACCGGGCTATCTGAAAGCTAATGAAGAAAGTCACATCAAAGTCAGAAGTATCAGCAACTTGCACATGGTTGTGGGTTTTCTCTAGGCTCCATCCAGTTTCCTCCCACCATGATGTTGGCTGTCGTCGAGTTGAAATACTCCTGAGTACAGTGTAAAACAACAATCAGATAAATATATCAAAGTTCCGACTTCTCTATTACCATGCTTGATGCACTGGGACTTCTCCAGTAACATGTTTGGTGCCTGGTGCACTACAACTTCTCCAGTACCATGCCTGGTGCACTATGACCTCCAGTGCCATGCCCAGTGCACTGGGACTTCTCCAGTGCCACACCTGGTGCACTAGGACTTCTAGAGTGCCATGCGTAGTGGACTGGGACCTCTCCAGTGCCATGCCTGGTGCACTGGGACTTCTCCAGTACTTTGCCCGGTGCACTTGGACTTCTCCAGTATCAGGTATGGTGCCCTGGACTTCTCTATTACCATGCCTGATGCACTAGGACTTCTCCAGTACCATGTCTGGTGTGCTAGGATTTCTCCAGTGTCATAACTGGTGAACTTTGACTTCTCGAGTACCATGTTTGGTGCATGGGAACCGCTCCAGTGCCATGCCTGGTGCACTAGGACTTCTCCAGTGTCATACCTGGAGCACTAGGACTTTTCCAGCACCACACCTGATGCACTGGGACTTCTCCAGTACTATGCTGGGACTTCTTGTCAGGTGTGAGGTAAAAAGTAGAAGTGCCTGGGG
Organism: Acanthopleura granulata; assembly: GCA_016165875.1. Classification (NCBI taxonomy): domain Eukaryota; kingdom Metazoa; phylum Mollusca; class Polyplacophora; order Chitonida; family Chitonidae; genus Acanthopleura; species Acanthopleura granulata. The sequence continues at coordinate 16,325,610 of JABBOT010000011.1, read as the reverse complement.
TATAAAACGTACATGTATACATGTATGCATTTATGATTCAGAGCATGAATACTCACGTGGCCACTGTTATCACCATTTGATACGCCGCTCTGAAGAACACATACAGACAGTAGGCCACCCAGATGTTAGTGGTGTAGGCCATGACGACCAGCACTGCACAGTTCATCAGGGATATCGTTCCCAGTAGCAGTTCTCCATATGCTGTCCAGTTGGCAGGAGTCAGCCCGATAAAGAATGATGACAACGCTCCTGTAAAATGAAATCAGACAAATATTGCTCTCAGTGCCTGTGATATCGGGTCGGTGGTGTAAAAATCAATGGCCATTTATTCTCCCTGACCAACACAATCACTGTTAAAATCCAGTTTTAAAACCTAGTTCAGTTACAGGTACCTTCAATTTTTGTTTGCACAGTAAATACACAATCAAAATGCAGAGTTTTTTTCCACCACTCCTAACTTTGCACAACCATTACATGCATTGTACATGTACTCATTTATGCCAGCAACCCGTGGATGGTCGTGGGCTTCCTCAGGGCTCTGCCTGGTTTCCTCCTACCATAATGCTGGCTGTCTTCGTATAAGTGAAATATTCTTGAGTGCATATTATAGACACTTAAGGTCGAGTAAATAAATATATTTTTTTATTTATTTATTTATTTATTTGGTTTTCTTGTATTGTACTTTATGGAATGATCAAGAAATAATAAACTTCAAAGAACTCAGATTATATGGGAACCAACTGTTAAAGGACAACAGCATATTTTATAAGGCTATCACTTTACAGGAGTGGAAAACAGAAACATGACAAAAGAGTAAGTGCTATCAGAAGGATCATAAAAAATCTGTACGTGTATTTAAAATATATGCACTTATTTTTATCTTTTCTCAAAATATTTTTCTGAGAAAACTCTGATGGCTGTAGTTAATTGTTTGTATTGTTAAATGGGCTTTATGGACAATAGTCTGGTATAAGGGTGTAAATGTTGTTGTTGTTTTTTTCATCTTTATTGCCTTTATGTAAAATCTATTCATGGATATACATGTACATACCCCTGTTGATACTAAGCAGTTGTACATCTACGTGTAACTAAACCTATAAAACAAGTAATCTCATATTATAGACAATAATCAATTATGGTGGAATAAAATCATGATACTCTACATGTATATGTATTTGCAATATGCCAAAGTATTACACTATAATATGACCCATAAAGCCTACCTTTCACTCTATATTTAACTGCACTTCTTTTGATCAAAAGATCATAAAAATTATCACCACCATACAGATTTTTCAAATATAGTACATGTTTAAGTCTAGGGTTCAATTACTTTCTTTGTGATTTAACTGTTGTAATAAATAAAACTGACACCCCGAGATTAAATGAATCGCATATGTACTCCTGTGAGATAATTACCTAACAGCGTTGCTGCCGCATCTATAGCACCGTTGTATTTCTTTGGATTAGCTCGATGAGGATCAACTGCCGCCCACAAATTCTGGACGTAGTTTCCCACTTGGAAATTCCCACATGATGCAATTGCCCACCATATCGACCAAGCCAGGAGGATTTTTCGGGAGTAAGTTGAGCGGAAGTCTCTCCACAGTGACATAATCACCTCCTTGAATTTCTGACAGCATGACAGTTTGTCCTTCAGTAGATTATCTTGATCATCCCCGGCTGTTTTCATGCTCTCTGGTGGTCCGTCTATGGCAACTGATCCCAAGGAATTCTGGGAATACTGGTCGCTTTGCAGAGACCCGGCAAGGGAGCTTGTGTGAACATCAACGTTTAGTGGAAAGGGGAGGTAACTGCCCCGTCCTCCATCACCTTGCAGACTGGATAGAAATCCTTTGCCACTGGTTGGTGTTCTGGATCGAGCACTGATTTCCCGGTTTTGGCTCAAGCTTACTGGATTATTAGGCAAGCCTGATCTGCTTTCTGGAAAAGACGTGTAAGACGAGTTGACCTCTCCATCTTGACTTTGTCAGATTTGGTCAGCGCCATTTAATTCTCGTGTGTCTCTCTCTGTGTGGTGGAAGTAGACTTACTGCTGCACTGGTGGAAGGCAAAGAGCTGCAATAAGCGAGAGAGACACACTGGACAAGGAAATAAAGTTAAGGCTATACAAGTCTGTGACTTTGAAGGATATCAACAGCTGACCCAGCACAGCTGCAATGAATTTTCCCATTAGGATTGCACTACTGGTATATCCTGCAACTTTTTGGTAGTGCTGCGAATCCACCACGGCATAAACGGAAACATAATAAGCGATCTCTGTCGCCGTGCAGAAACCGTAAACCGTTGACTCCATCAACTGCATCTTGAGAAGCCCGCGTCCAAATAGGAGCATGATCCATGTGACTATGTAGCAGCATGCCTCGAAGATGATCACAAGTTTGTAGCGTAGCAAGTCTGTCAGCAAAAAAGTGGGTATCAAAGCCACCAGGTAAGAATATGTCCAGACTGGGTGCACCTGGTTATACACCTCAGACTGCGTCAGATTGACGGGTATCTGTGTCACGTATGGCGTCAGGTAGGGCTCTGAGGGCCGCATTGTCTTCAGAAACCCATAAACACAAACCACGGCTGCACACACTTTCCACGATGCTATGCTTATGCTAATACATCTCAGGAAAGGTAGGCTACTGGTCACTGTTTCACATATGGAAGGCTGGCTGCTCTGAAAATATTCAGGTATCAAGTACATGTGGCTGTTTCTTCAACACAGCCCATCACACTTGTTCACTTTTAAGTTTCCCCAGTACTGAAACATAGAAAGGTGTTTATGACAAGTATTAAATAAATTCATGTAAACAGTAATGGTGAATGCATAGATTAGCCATATAAAGATGTCTCATTTTTCTGCTCAGTATCAGCTTAGCACCCAAGATTCCATGGTAATATTATCAGAGTGGGACTGAACCACTTCCCCCCTTACTACCCCCCCCCCATCCACATCGCCACCACCACCACCCTACCCCACCCCCCACCCCCACCCCGCTTACAACAAGGTATCTTTCCTTTCCAACTGATGTTGTATGGTACCAGAACATCAGTTGGAGAAGGAGGTATCAGTGGGTCTACCCAATCAGCTTATGACTGCGTGACTGAGCCATATATTGCATATACACCCTAAAGGAATTAAGATAATACCGGAATAGAGATACATGTTGTGGTGCAATTTAGCCATATTTAGAGGTTTAGTATTCCCGCATGTACCTGGACCTGTTAACAGGTTAACTAAACTGGAATGCATGTTGACCCGTATTTTTCCTGTTTCTATCACATCGTATTATCATTCTGCTAGAAACTAAGTATACGTGCACGCTTTTATTTCTACTTTTTCTCATTCTGAGACAAATTGGGTGTCAAGCCTAGTATAATATAAGGCTCATAATACAGACCGTTTCGGTTAAGTCACAAAATTCTATATGTAATTTCTCACTAAGGTGGCTCCGATATCGCTATTATGAGAAATCTCATCCCACCCACAAGTTGTCTAACGTAGACAAGGTGTTATTAGACACTCCTTTTCACCCTAATATAAATAAATCCATGTAGTGTAATGACTTCCAGCTAGCAAAAAATTGTCGAAGCCAAGCCTTCCCTGTTTTGTCGTGTGCACTGAGAGCTCCAGCTGGCAAGTGTTCACAGACATCTGCAATCGATCAAAATCAAGAATTAATCAGAAATTCAACACCAAAATCTATTTTTGTCATATATAAAAGACACTTGAAATTCAATAAAGCTTTGGTGCTAAACGATTGACTTATTACGCAAAGAAGTTCATTCAAATGAATTAAAAATATAATTTCAGAGTTGTAAACTTAGTTTTGCCTGTCAAAGCCACACCACAACTGCACACACTTCCGCTGGAGGTACAGTTGTAGCTTGAAAAGTGATCGAGTAATCCACAGTCGTTTTTGTCGCATTTTGAGAACAGGTAAGTACACCGTGTGGATCCGATATTCCTTAATTACACAGAGACAATGGGATGCGTTAATTGATGAGGAGGAGAAAATGTCTAGATATATCCACATATTGCTGTTTCTCTGAATTTGAACAGGGGTGTGTCTGCGCAATGCCGGCTTGGCGGTGAAGTCGGATGTCGAGATGTATAAGTAGCGACCAGGCGCATTACATGGTTGAATGGTTTGTACCCCTTTTTACTGGTAACTTCTTGAGTGTTAAGCTTCACAGAGAAAATCTGTGGATATGTCAGTTGTATGAAATGAAAATGCCAGATAATACTACAGGTTAAATCGAATGACACATAAACCTGTGTGTGTGTACCGGTAAGTGTACAGGCTAATTGTCAGTCAGTGTCCTTAGCCTTCGACATACAGGAAACATTTACTTGTTAAATGTACATAACATGTCTGGTGACTAGTTGGACTGAACAAGTCCACATGTTAGATTCTCTCTTTGTACATAGTTATCTTGAGACAGGGGCTTTTCAATGACCACTTGCCTTTGTTGAATTGTCAACGAATATCTTGTGGTTTAAGTTAGATTGGCATGCACAAGAAACCAAAAGCTTTGCTCCCCTGTACTTAGGTGTTTACAAGCACTTGTATAATATTTGACCAAGGCATTTTGCCCTCAGTACAGGACGACTGTAGAACGCAGTGTAAGATTCGACATGGGACTGCAGTAGAAGTAGTAGGCCCTGTACAGATAAATAACAGTTCGAAGCAGAGGAGGGATGGGGATTGTTGCACCTATAATAGGCTACATCTAACAAACAAATGAATCAACAGCCAGATTTAATCAAATTATAGATACAAATCTTATAGAGATAAGCTAAATGTACTGTATTTTTTGATTTGTAGCATGTATCATATACTTATTTAATTATTCTGATCCCTTTGAATTTGAGTAGACATTGAGTTGGGGCCAAGCCTATAACTATCTATACTTATGATTCAGACTTGCAGTGATATGGAGAATAGATACCCAGTATTTGAAAGAAGTACGTTTTTTTCTGCCAGCTGTAGACGAATGCTTAGGTTTGTCCTATATGTATACATCTCATGATGGGGTTTCAATGGTCTGTATAACGCATCAGGCCCGCGTACAAGCTGCATTATGCATGGTATTGATTCTACATCCTGTCTTGGTCACAGTGACTCTTGTATGTCACATCGTATAAAACCTGTCCGACTGGTTTGAATTTTGCTTGTCCTACTTTTAACACGCTATACTAAAATCAATATGTACCCTAACCTCTCTGTATATAGAATGTATAAAGTTTCGTATCTGTCTGTGTAATATTCAATCTCCGTTTGAGAACAAGTGCGTGTCTTGCTTTATAGCCAAGTAATTACCCGTCTTGTGGACATCAGAAGCAATCACAAATCCGTCAGTTTTAACAATGTTTAAACATACATAATATATTGGTCTTGAATCCAAACTAGACTTTTTCACCAAGTGGTGTGGACCCTCTAACCTGCAGAAGCCGCGGCGCGTTTGTAAAATAAACTTGCCTAAAGTAAACCTGTTTTGTGCTACATGTAGCTTGGCTCTGTAGTACAACAGAAGCCGTTCACAATCAGTACTGACTATTAAACATGTCTATGTACATGTATATATATATGTGTGTAAGTATAGGCTTATTTATATATATATTAGTCTGGAGTTTGTATAAGACATTACTTCGCACGTCTGACATCAAGATGCCACAGAATGTTTCTAAAATATACTTTGTAAGTCCGTATGTCCTTCTTTGGCGTACGCCTATGTTCCACAGTGGAATAGTTTTAGTGAATGTATAGTCAGAGTGTCTTATTCAGAAGTGACACAACGAGCGCAGGTGTACTGGACGATAGATCCTGAATGACAGTAGTCCGATTATTCTTTTGATTTATTTATTTATATGACTGGTGGTTTATGCCGTACTGAGGAATATTTCGCTTATACGACGGCTGGCGGCTTTGTGGTGAGAGGAAAGCGAGCAGAGGCCGGGGGAAAGTCACAGCTATCACTTTGGCGAGAGGCACCTGGATCATTACTCTGCACAGTAGCACGCTAACGACTTGGCCACAGAGGCCCCCGAGTTCTACTTTGAGTAAATGGTGATGTACCCTAATGAAGACCCATTTCAAACTGCACGTCCCATAGCGGTGATTTTGCCTTGGGACATAAATAAATGATGATCTTGAAAACTGTAACGCGCCTAGATTAAGAAACTTCCATGTGTACTGAACAAAGTGTAGATGAACAGTGAAACAGCCTGAAGTGGTCTAATTAACGATTTACCAGAGGTAAATATTAATAAGGATTTAAACCTGAGAGTTAAGTGATGTGAATGTGATATTCGTATAAATTCTGGTAAACCTTGAAAGCAGGTTCCATACAAGTCGATAATCGCAAGATTCATTTTCTTAACAACGCTTTAAAGAAGAGTTCCCTATTTATTTTTTTCATTTATTTTATATTTTTGATTGAGGTCGTACTCAAGATTATTTCACTGATACAACGTCGACCAGCATTATGGTGGGAGGAAACCAAACTAAGCTGGGGGAAACCCACGACCAACCGCAGGTTGCTGGCGGACCCTCCAGCAGAGGAAGCCGTTTTGAGCTAGACTTGAACTCACAGAGATCGCATTGGTGAGAGGCACTTGGATCATTGCCCCGCGATGTACATCCATGTAGCTTTGCGTGGCATTTTGTTCTCAGGCAAGTTCTACAGCTGTGACTGATTGGTGTGGTGCTCATGGGGTACATACATATATGGTTTGTGGTTGCTTGTATATCATGTCATGCTTTGCATGTGAGAATATGGCGGTATATATGCATCATCCAACCGTGATACCATCTCTATCGATGATATTATGAAAAGTGTCTCCTTCACCAATGAAACTGACCACTATTGTATAGGTGAAAATTCCCAGATTATATAGCGTTAAGCAACAACTCAGTGTATACTTCTTTGTAAGAAGCCTTTTACAAATAATCTGCAAAGCATGCAAATCAAAATTGTATGTCGATAACTGCACACGTGTATCTGTATTTCATTTATGCATTTATCTTTGGATTCTATGTCCGAAGAAACTGCGACTTCATTCAAGTCGGGAAAGAGCCTGTGATCTATATATGTAGCCACCATATAAATATTGCTCTGCAAATGCGTCGCCCACATGTATGGCGTATTTGTGCAAAGACTCCTTCAAAATTCCACCACTCATGTGCTTCTCTATCTAGTTCCACTTTCAAAAGAACAATATTTCACACGGCATTTAACCTTCTTCTCGTCACAGGAACCATGGCAACACAGGACCAACAACAAGAACAGACGGAGACGAAACATCCTGGGCCGAGTGATCTTTTGCAATTAACGAAAAGCATGGCTGGATTCACACGTGACCTGTACCACCAAATCAGTAAGCAGAACCCGGATGGGAATCTCTTCTTTTCCCCGTTCAGCATCGCCACGGCATTGGGGATGACTTTGGCGGGAGCGAAAGGAAATACCGCCAGTCAGATGATAGAGGCCATGAAGTTGACACAAGACAGCGACGCCTTGCACTCTGCCTTCCAGAAGCTCTTTGGGGAGATTAAGACCACGGATGCCGCTTACACGTTAAACACCGCCAATAACATGTTCGTCGACCAGAAATTCAAAGTGTTAGACGAGTATTTGAAGGTGATCCAATCGTCGTTCAAATCCCATGTCACGAACGTCAATTTCGCCCAGGATTCCGAAGGTTCGCGTTCAACAATTAATACATGGGTGGAGAAGGAAACCAACTCAAAAATTCAGGAGTTGATTCCATCGGGGATGCTCACGGAGGAGACCGTCTTAGTGTTGGTCAATGCCATATACTTTAAAGGAAACTGGGCCGAAAAGTTTTCGTCAGACGTCACGCAGGCAAAACCATTCCAGTTGAAGAACGAGAAGAAAGTCCAGGTGGACATGATGTACCAAGAGGCTGAGTTTCCCGTAGGCCGTCTGACGGAGTTGGACTGTCAAATCTTAGAGCTACCATACGTTCAGCACGACCTCAGCATGTTTATTTTACTGCCAAGGAGAGCAAACGGTCTCTTGCAATTGGAACAGTCTCTGACTCCCGCTATCCTTCAATCAGTCCGCAGCTTCGTCTCCGAACAAAACGTTAAAGTCCACCTTCCGAGATTCAAACTGAAAGAAGGCGCTGAGCTTTCGGACATTCTGAAGCAACTGTGGATAAAGGACTTGTTCACGGAAGACGTTGCTGACTTGTCCGGGATCGCTGGCACAAGGAAGCTGGTCGTTTCCAACGTTGTCCACAAAGCTTTCATCGAAGTGAACGAAGAGGGCACTGAAGCCGCCGCGGCTACAGGCGTCAGAGACGAATATTGCTGCTACATACCCCCTCAGGAGTTCAACGCAGATCACCCCTTCCTCTTTTTCATCATGCACAATCGAACGGGCGCCATTTTGTTCATCGGACGTCTTTCAGAACCTCAGGAATCAGGGAAAGCACAAGATGAACTATAACAGTGATTTAGGCCGTGTTCTTTTTTAAAGTTTGTATGAATAATATACATTCAATACATCTGAGCTTGTGTGAAGCAAATGTTGAAGTTGACAGCTTTGAGATCTTCATATAGAGAATCTCCTTAGTACAGCAAATTTTAAAGGGCTAGATGAGATAGGATTACACGACAAAGCTTACCTGGCGAAGGGTTAGGTCAAATGTATACTCCAATATGCTTTGCGGCTTGTTGAAAACTCATTGCCGGTTTTTTTGACGCAATAGCAATGACATATGAACTACGAAAGAAGGTTGTTGTGATTATGTGTTTATAGTGTAGATCGCATTATTGTAAATGCATGAGGGTTAGTGTGTTTCTAGGTAAATGATAAAGCCAATATTTTCTGACAGTAGAGCCGTGGCTCTTTTGATTTTTATTGCAGTGAAGTAAACTGTGTTTTCAAGTCCAGTTCATGTTGACTTCCGCTCAATAAAGCCATACGTGGAAAGGTGTGCATGCCAGCCATCTGTGAATGGTGTTGGGTTTTCGCAGGGTTCTGTCCGGTTTTCACCCACCATAATTCTGGCCGCCGTCGAACAAGTGAAATATTCTTGAGTACGACGTAAAGCACTAATGAAATAAATAAATATATGTACTACAGCACTTTTGACTTTCCCTATTCTTCGAAGACCAGATATACTCAGAAAGATACAGCTCATGAATATTTCAGACTTTATATATGCATGTATATGCAACTGGATTTGTTCATTGTTCATTTGAGATGAGGTTTGTTTCAATGGTTTGTGCTTATCATATCCTTTGTATTTGTTACTATAATCACATGCAAAGAGATAAAACAACGATGTTCTACCACATACATGGATAGGAGAAAAGAGGCAAAATGTATGAGCTGACAGTTACAGTTGTAAGCATGGAACCCAATGACGCCAGTCTTGTAGACGCGCATGCCCTGTGGAACTTTTATTGTGGTAATGACCGCTATATTGATTTTTGAACTAATTAACTTACATTGCATATGAGGGACACCAACAGCTGAGTTCCAGATTTTTGCACACTTTTGTCACCTACACCGTTACCTTAAATGTACAGGGAGATACAAAATCAGTGTAATAGAGTACACGAAAACCAGGATTCTTAGTTTCCTTATGGACCGTCCATAAGTTTTCCTTAGTGACGGTTGAAGAAAGCCAATGAAAGGAATCACATCTAAAGTTTATTTTCACTTAACTAGTGTTAACGTTTTTCCCTCGCAGTGTACCCCTTTTATATATACCGCCATTGCGAGTCATGCCAAGATCGCTCATAACCCACTCTCACCCTACTATCGAGATCCCCAGATTCATTGCATTTCGGAGAGACATTTCACTGTCCAGTCTGTCCATATATTTGTGTGAAATTGTGACATTGCTCGGTGAAAACGCATAGCTACTTATCACTCAGACTGATGAATTAAGCGCATAGATTAGACGATGTCTGACGAGTATTACCCAATAAGCAAAACACGAGGGGTCAGTCGAGATACGGTATCGGGTAATCCGAGCCAAACATCATCTGTAAATAACCATGTACACACCTCCCACTCGATGCAACGGGGTCAAAAGACCTGCCTGTATGATTAATTACATGTGTTTGATATGGTATATACGATGATTAAATAGACTACTATATATATGCCATATGTGATTAGCGCGTCCGACCAATGCGTTCGCTGTATGTTCAAGTCCAGTTCATGCTGGCTTCCGCTCGATCTAGCCGTACGTGGAAAGGTCCGCATGCCAGCCATCTGCGGATGGTGCTAGGCTTTCGTAGGGTTCTCTCCGGTTTCCACCGGACGACGTCGAAGTCGTATAGATGAAATATTCCTGAGTACGACGTAAAGCACTGATGAAATAAATAAACGAATATATATGCTACAGAACTTTTGACATTCCCTCTTCTTCGAAGGCTCGATATACTTAGCAAGATACAGCACATGTATATCTAAGACTTTATATATGCATGTATATTCATCTGGATTTGTTAATTGCTCAGATGATTATTACATTTTCATCACTTTTCCACCACGGAAACATTTTCACCTTCAACACGAATTTCACACGTTGAAGTTTACGTAATGCTACATGTAATAATATCACGTGTTTGTACCTGATCCAATCTTTTGAACCCAAACGAGGTATATACATGTAGTTGTATCATTTACCGACGTCTGAGAAGAGGTTTCTAGTTTTTATTTATGTACGCCCACGGTCCTTAAAACGCAGAACACGTCTGTCCACACATCGTACATTGTATCTTTCATCTGAAATTTGAGAAATCATAATAATGCTCTGTTTTGTCACCTTTTTTTATAAATCCACGAAAACTTGTTTTCCAGGTTGCTCGTTTGCATATTTCAAGGCCAGCTTTTGTAACTTTGGAACAAACATGAATATAGTAATTTGTAATAAGCTTACGCGCTTCCGGGAAGTTGTGCGAAGGTGCTGTTTTCTATTTCTGTACCCTGCCATCAACAATAAAATCACTGGTGTTTTCACACTCCTTTCAAGAAAGTAAAATTAATACCCAGTTTTAGTAATTTTCTCACAATGCTGCGAGTTGAAAAGTGCCAATGTTTTTCCAGTGAAGTCATTGTATATATGAACGACAACTTAAGATATATAAAGAGGGGCCTCTGTGGCTTTGTTGATTAGCGTGTCAGCGCAGAGCAATGGCCAGTGAGCCTCTCACCAATCTGTTCGCTGTAAGTTCATGTTTAGTTCATGCTGGTTTCCTCTCCTGCCGGAAGATCTGGCAAGGATGGTCGTTGGTTTCCCCCGTTCTCTACCCCGTTTATTCCCACCATAATGCTGGCCGCCCTCGTGTAAATGAAATATTCTTTAGTAAGGCTTGAAAGACCATTCAAATACATGTAAATTGCACAGAATTCGCAATTATACGTATTGTGAGCGTATCCCTGAATATGACTGCTAATCCTTAACATCGAAATAAGTCATTCGTTATTTTGTTCTTTTATATCGTAATTACATGATCATAAAATGACTGAGCTACCGGTAGTTATTTGTAAAAGTGGACAGCCCATTAGTTGACACATCAAATTGGATGCATGAGTTATTCCCCCTTGAGAAGTTTGGCTCAGTGTTTCGAAGTACTGAGTCGAGAGACCAATGCAGATGAAAGAGTTGTTTGAACGAACAGTAGCGTCTTTGCAATGTGTGAGTATTTTAACTTTTTATAATTACCACTCCAACTGCTTAAAGTATTCCCTGTCATAAGTACGGCCACTTGTACATTGCTCCCGTGTACGTGGTATAAAAAAGCTGGGAGGATTCCACATTTGAACTTGTCCTGACATTTCGGCATTGAGTCGAACTTTTGAGCGTCGGCCTTGGTGAGAAATGCTACAAACAGGCTGACTGTGGCTGCCCACATTTTCAGTGTTCTCTTTGGTTCTAAAACAGACAACGGTGTCAAATATATTTAAAGGTGAAACAGACTTTAGACTATATATATTCCTCTGCACATTCATATAACATTTGGTTTGATATAACTCAAAATTATTTCATGCTTGAGACATGAAGGACAAATTGACCCAAAATTGACTTCAGTGAAGGCGTTGGCATCCGGAAGCATACATATTTACCCTCCAGTCCTTTTTTACAGCAAAGATTTATTTGTATAATATCTTTACTGGAGCAAATTGACAATAGAACAGCTTTCAGCGGCTATGTGCAACAATTTACCAATTATCACACTGTCCTCACCGCTCTGGATTTACTCTCCAAGCTGCAGTTCTTTAGATACACACGACAGCCACTCCGCTGACCACGACCACCCGATTCAGACGCAAATATACTGTACCTACACATTTATTTATTTATTCATTCATCTATTTATTTAGTTATTTTATTCCTGACATCGGCCATATGAAAGACTATTTCAAGTAAAGATTGACGACCAGGCTTACAGGTGAACGAAAACAGGAGACCCGAGTCCAGTCAACTGCACGAAGCCTTCTTAACGTTACAATCACATACAAAGGGTAGCTACCAGGGTCCTGTTGCACGAAACCCGCTTAACGTTACGAAGACGTAAATAGCGTGACTTCCAGCACTGTAGCCATTGCATCGCCATGGCAGCTATATGTGCAGGTAACGTTAAGATGGCTTCGTGCAAATGGACCCTGACAAACCTACTAGGACAAATCTACTAGGACAAACCTACACGCATAAAACCACAGCGGTGACCTGATTCCAATTCGTGATCACTTTGGTCAAGGATTAGCCACTCACATTTGAGAACTCCTTGTCACAGAGTTCGGTTAGTTAGGATCTCAGTATAACATAAAAATGTAAAAAAATATCTTTCTCACCTGTAATGATGTCTTACTTCTGGCGTTAGACAGGAGCTCTGTCTGTTTATGCTTTTTAATTTTAAGGAAAATGGAACAAGTTATACTCCCCCCCCCCAAAAAAAAACTAAAACAAAGAAAGGTATACTTTATGCCTTTTAATAAACTTTGGATTTTATGATCGTTTACATCAATAGTTAGAAATGTTCGCATGACGCCATCAGTGAGCCCACTGGAAGCACGAGACAGATTTTACGACTACCTCCCAAAAACGGTTTGTCACATTGAAGTAAAACTTAATATAATAATTAGCCTGAAGAGTTATACTGTTCAAATTCGGGTTATGTGCTTTTTCACTTCATTTTTCTTTTTGTTTTGTTTTTATTACTTTTACTCCTTTTATTTTTTTATTTCAAAAAATTGCGGCATTTGTGCAATGTTATGGACAAAGCTAATATTATGATGACACATACTGAGCATGATCGGGTATGAAGACAGTTTTGAATTTAATATTACATTTTACCAGATAGCATCTTCAACATCAAATACAACTTTTGAGAACTATTTCCCACTTATTTGTATAAAACGTTGTACTCCGTATTGTAAACGATAAATGTTGGACAATATATCAACAGGATAAGGTTCATTTGGAACTCGTCTGAAAGAAAACGCCTATCGTCTTCATAAGACATAGCATAGTCATCTCCTAGTGTGGCCGGCCGCGTTGGTGGAAATGTGATCAGGTAAATAAAGAAACGAATAAAACACCAGTACGACATTTTATGATTAACATCTTTTGAATGCTACTTAAGCAGTGTGAGATACCGGATTCTTGCACAATTTCCCCCAACATACAACCAATGCAAATCATTCAGTACAAAAATATAAATGGGTGTATAAATGAATGAATGAATGAAACCTTAACTTAAAGAGGGCAACTCTGTCAAATTAACATTCTGCTCTTCCCAGAGGCCCTCTATGTAAACAATACAAGAACGGTTAGAAACAATATTTGTACAGTGGTATTTCTGAAACATGAAAACAGTCTAGCAATGCTACAAACATGAACATCATTCGAAATCATAAATAGGCTTGCTGTACATGTGACTGGTTGAAATAATTTAAATTGGGTCTGTTTTATTTTATATACTTTCTTAGTCCAAGATGGTTTCTGTTAATTGTCGTTTTGGAAACTTGTCTAGCGAACATTCACCTCGAAGCGCCCATTTTTGTTGTCGGCTGGTATGGCTGACGGCTAATATCGGTTTCGGTGACTACAGGCCCAACGGCAGAAATTTCGTCTTGTTTCTGAGGAGACTTTGTCACCGGTTGCAGACCACCAAGAGATTAAGACTTCTTCCCTTTGAGCTCACTGTGAGATAAAAAGCTTTTATTTTGTCACACTCAGATAAAGGAACAGAACGCTTTTGTTTGTTCGCATTTGAAGCTGCCATTGTATTGTTTTCGTCGTACTATTTACCTTGACCGCGTGTTATTAGTAGAGTATCTCTTATTTGAGCATACGTTTAAAATCTACCATATCCATGATGAAATATACATCATAACAGCAGCCTTCAATGATATAAAACATGTTAGCCGAGCAGAATGACTCAAGGGCATTTTACCATGGCGGGCGCTGTGAGTTCAAGTGCGGTTCGAAACCAATTTCACACAAATTCGTGTGGAACCGTATCTGTTATTGCTCATGTAAGAGTGGTGTCTGATATTACTATATGCCATACGGAAAATGCCAAGTGTGATCGATTCTGTATAACTTTAGTTAGAATGCTTAATTTATTTTATGAAAACCATGTGATATGAACTAAGGGGTAGTTAGTTTATGCACTATTTCTAGTAGAACTATTTTTATGTCTGATTTTATATTTTATAATTTCCGTGACGGCGTGTATGTTTTGATGGTCACCAGTTTTTGTTTTACGACTGATATACGTAGGGACTGTCGAACTGGGCTACCGAATTGAACCAGAAAACGGAGTTATTTCTGTAAGTAACTACTGACCATGTGAGTTTAATCATGCTCTAAACTGTTCTTTTGTCGGATTCGCTTATAGAAGTTGGTTTCAACGCTTAAATGTGAATAAATCATTGTTTTCTTCCTAATGCATAAGCGCTACGTACTGAACGAGCATGTGTCATGTTAAAATTACACATGAATGTGTAGTAAATCTCAGAGCTTGTGTGTAGCAGTGCGCTGGTGTGTTGTTTATAAAAATGTATCAGTAAATATGCTTACGATTTACCATGTTGGAAATATTGTTAATTATGAGTGTAACTAAGTTAGGAACGTTGTAATTGTAGGCTAAGCTTCACTTGTCTAGTGTTTAATGAATATTTTATGGTGTTTATTGCTACACTGTGCTTAAACTTAGACTCATAAATTGTCATATAAATATGGTACATGTACTTATACATACACATATATATAAGTTTTGCTAATCATACAGTTGTGTTCTTATATCAGTTAAGTAGTTGCATTTAGTGAATAATGTGGAACTAAGAAATTATTGTATTTTACTGAATTATTTGAAATTAATGGTTTGTTATTTCATTGTGACATTTAATTTTTTTTCCAATTTTCAATTATTGTTTCTCATTGTTATTACACAAAAAACCATTGGTTAAACAGGGTAGTGAAACCCATGGAGTACATTATTAATGTTTAAGATATAGGTTAGATGGTATCAGCCACAATGTATTTGTGCCTTACTGTCTAATGTTTATTCGGCTTTGTAGTTGTTTTGTGGGATGTTAGCCGAATTGAGTGTAACAGGATTATTACTGTAGGCGACAATACTTTTGAACTATAGTATAATATATATGCCTGAGTGTCATAACGAAAGATATGGTGTTAATGTCCATATCAGATAATGCAATACTCTTGTATTATAATCGATATGTGGCATAAATATTACAAGCTGTAACACTTCTGTTGTGCATGTGTTTACAGGTAATGGAATTGATAATGGGATTTAATGGTCCATTGGGACTTTGGCACTAATAAACTCCAGTGACCTTACACTGGGTATTGTGTTGGTCTATGGGAACTGGAGTATCTATCACGCTTCTTACACTCAGTTAGGTGGCAGCATTTACAGAGGACAATTTCCGGGTGAAAGTTTCAGCCCTTTGGCCCCAGTTTGACTTCCTCTTCGGTCGTACGTGGGAAAGGCTGCCAGCAACTAGCGGCTGGTCGCGGGTTGCCCCCGGGTTGTGCCCGATTTCCTCCCACCACGGTCGCCGTGAAATGTTCTTGAGTAAGGTGTAAATCAGCTATAAAACATATCAAATAATACTAAGTAATTGTCTGTCGTCCTGTCCATAAGCTTTACTTTTTGGCTCACGTGACACAAAGTAGACGTCCGACAGGAAGATGGCCTGGTAATTGTAATGGTAATAACAACATTTTCCTTTAACTGATTATTTTTGCACTGGTCTTTCACTCTGAATAATTATTTGCTTTATTTATTTGATTGGTATTTTGCGCCGTACCCAAGAATATTTCACTTGCGGAGATGAAGCAAGCGTGTGCTGGGCTTGAATTCACACCGATGGCATTGGCACCTGGGTCAGTACACTGCACTAGCGCGCTAACCTTCCCGGTACCTCCCTATTGATTATATATTACTCATAAATTTTTCACTTACATAATCGCAGTGAGTTTTATGGGTGGAGTAAACCGGTGTCCCGTCGGAACAATAAGGACTATTGGCAAGTTACAGACGAACATTTTCCCATGTGGCGAACAGGTATGCAGGCCATTTTAATTGAACACAGGGTGTTTTTAACACTATGCAAACTGCCACACAAGCTTCAGCGACCTCTTATTGACACCATTGCTTCACACACACTGAGAGAGAGTGAGAGGGGGAAGATAGACTTTGTGACCAATGATGCAATAACAACGCAGTGATCTATTGCTATTGAAAATGTCTGTCATTGTCTTAAATTTGACGTAGATCAAATTGTGTCATACAGGAGTTCTGAAAGAGAGCGTGACTTCTCCATTTTCTACTTTTGTAGTTAAAAATCCGTATTGCTCCATTCATTATTTTTTTTTATTTGGTCTCCGAATGAACAGAAACCCGGATTTCCTCCTTCCTGTTGTGTGCATTCATTTCACTAATAATATTTAGAGATAGAGTCTAATGTGATACAGGATGAGAGGATTGACGTTCTTAAGTCCTGGTAAGATCCGTGTTACAATACATGAATGAAAAAAATAGACACCCAAAGCCTCAAGTATAATTTATTTCTTCATTCATGTATTATTGGTACGTGTTTTATGTCACACTCAAGAGAATTTCATTTATACGACGGCAGCCAATATTAGTCACTTGGACTGGTGGGAACAGGGGAGAGAACCTGTATAGCACGGTGCCAGATGTTGTATTTACAATTTGCAAGATATCGTAGTTGTTAAATAAAAAACAAAAACGGAGAGAGACGGAAAGGCATAAAATTTATTTCCAAATGTACACAATTCGGAGATATTCAAGGAATTTACACACACAAAGTCAACACGTAAATAATAACATTTATTTGACATGCACACACATTGTAGGTAAACAACACTAACCTACAGCACAAGTTTCAATATAATGCATCGGTATTAAAGGAGAAAACTGAGGAAGCATAACATAAATTTTAGTGAAAGAAGTAAGTTTTGAAAACTTAAAAAACATCATACCATAATTGTTTATACGTTCTCTATGTAACGTATGCTTTATCGCCGTAAGCTCACGAAGCTCTCAGAAGACGCTGACAGTTTACCGACCCGATGTTGGTTGATTCACGTGAATCGGGCCCTTCGCTCTATAGCGATAAAGTTTCAAGTCGCCTTCCTTCCCGTCTGTATTCGGCGTGCTGTTTGTGCAGCCAAAATCTACATCCTGTGCCATCCTGCCTGTTCTTTGTTGTCTGTGCACTGACAAAAAAATGGACAGCAGTCAACCGTCCGTAATTGAGTCGAATTCACATCCGTACATGAGTAGAGTTATCTACATTCAAAAATTAGACTGTTAATGATTTAAGGGCCCAATTCATGTCATTTCTGCCAATCGAGTTTAACATAATCCTGAGTTCTGATTGATCAAAATTATTTTCACAGTTACATCCCCTTTTACACTGAGGTATTTATTATTCGCGAGTGGGTGTGTGATATCACCTATCTTAAAATTGTTGACCCGGAATTGAAAAAGTCTAAAATAAATTGATGGTCGCTTTTAAATCTTCAAACCGTATTATCTTACCACAAATTGCCCAATATTTCCCCGGTCTTCTCCTTTAAGTGTGAACTTTCCCTAAAACCATGCTATCTGAAGCATACCGTAATACAAAATCGATACCGTACTGGTTGAGGACCGTTTGATACGCAGGGTGCACTCTTGGAGATTTATACATAGAGTATGAAAGTTACGAACCACAGACAAAAGGCACACCTAGAGGAAAACAGCTCCATGTACAAATCCACAAACCCGACAATTCAATGTATGATCAGTTCGTACACTCGGTAATGTTACATGTATTTTCTTGATATATAGCAAACTCATCATTCCATGCAGAATACAAAAGCTTGTGATTCAAACAGCGTGCATGGTTCATACTCTTAAGCTAAATTCAGTTTTGAACACTGTTTCCTGTGTGACTGTCCTTGAAGAAATGAAGCCCATCCGCCTTCTGCCTTGTTGTTCTCTGCCCGGTTTTAACCTAATAGGTAAGCATCTATGAATAGAAGGTATTCGATTCATCAAAAGTAATGGGTCTAAACATGTGTTTCCCATGTACAGAAGAAAGAGGGAATTTGCTATGATAGCGGACTCTTCCGTAAGAGCATATCCTCTTGAACTTCAGTAAAAACCGAAAATAACTATCAGAAAGATGGAGATGTAAACCGCAAAGGAAAACACATTTTGCGCAGGATAACAAAGTGTCTAAGGTTTCGGAACCTGACATCTTCATATAGGCGTTTAGCAGGCGCCAGCAAAACATGGGAACACCTGGAAAACCGACTCAGACAAACTTTGCAAACTTAAAACCCAGAGACAACCCAGACGGTCATGGCAAAAACCAAGGCAGTATCAGGATGCATACCTTTGTCGGTCCAGTGTAACCAATAGCGCTGTAGGTCAGAGGTCGAACCACGGCATAAATGCGATCGCCAGCCAGGCCGAGGACAGAAGCGACCTGTGTACAGATAAGAATTAATCCGATCGTGGCGTACACACCAAGCACACAAATGTTAGGTGAAACAAAGTTTCTCTTCTTATATATTATTGCTGGTATGAAATACCGATCTAGTGCCACAAGGATTGGCAACATCATATGGGTACAGGAAGTTTTTTTAAACGATCAATAACCAATGAAAATAGAGCAAAAATATGAAACACTCTATGTTTCCTTTGATTATGATTGATTGGCGAAAGAATACAGTATGGAGAGAACAAAGGCTGTTCGTCTCGACCGTGAGATTTAAACCAGAGTCAAACTAGCAAGTGCAGGATACGAAACTGTGACCTCGTTTTTCAGTGAATAACCACCGTTTAATGACTGAGCGATAAGGATGGCTACATCAGGTCGCATATTGGTGTTTGGTAGTTTGGATTGACGGTAATTATCGTATTGTCTCGCATAATATAATGTAATATAATATAATAAATATCATGTGATATAATGTAACATAATGAAATATAATTAATGTACTGTGACGTGACTTGACACGACATGACTCGACAAGACACAACACAACACAGTATAATCTAATCTAATCTAATCTAATCTAATATAATATAATATAATAAATAGCATGTGACATAATGTAACATAATATGATTAATGTGATGTGATGTGACGTGACGTGACGTGACGTGGCGTGACGTGGCGTGACGTGGCGCGACGCGACACGACACGACACGGCATGACAAGACAGGACAGAAGAGATGAGAAGAGAAGAGAATATAATATAATATAATATAGAAGATTCGAAACAATATTTATCACTGGTAGCGATTCTGTGTCTAAACACGAAATTTATTTCTTGTCCAAATGAGCAAATCATTTCAAACACGAAGTCTGATTGTTGATCAAACGAACAGAACTCTTCAAATGCCGAAATGGTAACACTCGTGAAAATTAAATTTAAAAATGTTCGTGAATCATGTGAGTCTGTCTTTTATGCGATTGTGTATTAAATATGAGTCTAGTAATTCTACACCAATGGCTTCTATTAAATTGCAATAAATACCATTGCAAGTATTTATTTTTGACCTAAGTCTGCTTGTGTCTGGCAGTTGTTAGTTTTAAAACATTTACATGAACAGTTAAAATTAAACCAAAACTGAGGCAAATTGACAAGACGGCGTACTTCACCAGTTAGGTGTAGGGTATAGTTTACACTTTGTAAATTATCACATTGCCGTCGATGCTTTGGTTTTACTCTTTGTGCTGTAGTCTTTTATATTGTATCCTTTCTGTACCTAACGCACCGAAGAAGCAAAGTTATTATGCTTAGGTGCAGTTTTGGCGAGGGTAGGTAATCACAATAAGAATGGAAAATAAAGGTCATTATTTCTAAATAATACACAAAAAATTCTTTACCTGGCAATGCATGACATTAACCTGTATGACAGTTTCTGAAGCAATAGTTCTAGAAAAAAGTACCAGTTGCAGGAGTCCTGAATCCTTTCTGGTTTCTTGGATTCTCTGCACTAGTGTCTTTACCGTTCAAATTGACGCTGATCGACTTGAAGAGATCTTTAGCTATGTCTTGAACACTTTCAAGCTCAAGATGTATCTTCACAAATTAACATCCTGTAATTATAGACTACGCACACTCGGTCGATTCATCAAAAGCTGAAAAGAATCATGATTGAAAAGTGTGATTGTCCAATCACAGAGCAGCGTCTGAGAGATCCAAGACGGAAGCAGCTGTAGGGCGTGTCCTGCGTGTGTATAGCGTACAAGTTCAGTGTCAGATTTGTTACCAGTTTAATCGTGTACATTAGTTGTGACAAGCTGGTCACTGAATGGAAAACAAAGAGCTTGGTGCAAATTATGCCATTAAATGCCATTTATTCTCGCAGTTTTGAATATATCAGGATTTTTTTTTCATGTCATGTGACATGTTAAGTCGTGCAGATATTTTTCTAGTCCGAGATTGTTCTGACGTTGGGATTTGCATTGGAAATCAAGCGGTCGCTCAAATACCCACGTCAGAGAGCCATAATTTGAGAGACGTGGTGACTTAACAGTTGACATCAAGTAAAAGCACTAAACATACCTCTAACTGGTCAAATCCTCATCGTAAAGTTTCCCCTTCCCATCGCCACGCAAAATTTTGTGAGGGTCATTTAATAAAGTTTGCTTTCTCGCAAAACAGCCTCCAAGCTACACTGCTGCCATATGTTTAGAGAAATCTACCATTTCCCGCGTCGTTTCAGTGGGTCATGCACGTGAACATATGAATCGTCACCAACAGTCGTACTCCTGAACTACATAATTCACACGTGACTTTCTTTCAGGTAGTGCAAAACAACGATTCTATAAATAAACAACTAAAAATACTTCAAAAGTGCATTGCCAAGAAAAAAAAAGAAAAAATCGAGGAGAGTGAAAGAAAAAAAGATATGTTGAAAAAAATATTACACACATCCGCTCATGGGCACATTCCCAAAATTGCTTTTATCTTTTTACTCGTATGGCGGCCGTCTTGAAACATGTTAGTACCACACAGCTTGCATCTTTTCCCCTTAATGATACCCGATTGGATTATCCCTACAAAATTATATGTGGCAAAGGGAAGACGAAAAGTCTCCCACTCTAGGGTTGTCTGACGTGGGTATTTGAGCGACCAAGTCATTTCTAAATGCAAATCCCAACGTCACAGCAATGTCGGACGACAATTTTTGTTGGAGTGAATGAAGTGATTTTGGAGGCTGTGGGATTGCGCGAGAGGTAGCCAAGTATAAAATATGCGCTACAACGCCATGATCAAGTGCTACTGATAGCCCATGACGCCCTGTTCACGACCTATTGACTTTCTCAAAATGTTTTTTCATTAACACTAAATTGATCTTCTAGAAACTAATGATATTAGTTTGAAATAGATATCCCTACGATCATCACTTTACCCAGGAATCAGCAAGTTTTTGGAGTATCAAGAGCAACGCGCTACTAACACCCGGGAGTTCAAGTTAGATCGTAAAGAACTGCGCCTTAGGATGGTATACCAGGGTAATTGTTATCTAAGTAATCGATTCCATATTTTAAGAAGCAATCCTATTTAATGAACTCTTAACTTAATCTTCACATCACTCACATCGACCAACATTTAGGCCTTTATCCAGGCCATCAGCATAGAGGAGCGTCGAGATGACAGTTTCCTAGCGGTGAGTTGAAAGAAGCTTTAATCTCCGGCCAATGTCCATGCGTTTACTCAAGACCATGATGATCTTCTGCAGTTTGACCACAGGTTTAATGTTTACTGCATAATCCATTCAATAGCTGATGTGCATTTTGTACATGTATGTACAATCCACGTTATATTTGGCATTTCATAACGGCCTAAAAAACCCTCTCCGACACACCGTTTAACAAACAGGAAGAAAAATCGCGTGGCGTCCGAGGTGTGAGGAAGCTTGGCTTTCAAACGGTTTCGGCCTTGATCATCAAAGCCTGCCTTGGACATAAAAGTTGGTATATTTTTACGCTATTGGAGCCATTTGCACAGCATAATGTTAGCTGAAGACGATTTGCTTCCAGCATGGCGTGTAAAGCTGTATGTCCCAGGAGCGCTTGTCAGTGGCTTACTACACCCTCTACAGCCATGAAATCAGTGCAAAATTGTAAAACGAAGGTGTCAGTGTCTATGTACTTTCTAATTCCAAATGACACTGATGATTATACTTCCAGTTTTCAGCATTCTGCTGGCAATCCACATGACAAGGAAATGAATTGTTTCACAATGTTATTGACCCAAGGAGGTTAATATCAAAAAGAAAATGTTTTTCTTTTAATCTATGGTAACAATTTCACAAAAGGTCACATAAATTGCTCTAGGACGTTGTCGACCACAGATAATGACGAGGACCAAAGAAAAGTCAAGGTGGAGCATTTCCCCGGATCCCTTGGGTGCGAGGGCTTGAGAGTGACCCAGCAATTAAAAGACTGGCATGCTGAGATACTCCCACATTTCACCACTGACGGTTTTACCTCTTTCGTTGTTGTTATTTTAATGTGACGAAGCAGCTTATATTTCTAACACAGAGTGTAGTCACACATGCACCTGTAATCCTAAGGCCTGTGTCGACACCTACGTGTCCACCGTTCTTAGCAAGGGTTATCAGATTTATTAACAACTGCACTAAAGGGGGGAGGTGTGCAGCCTGCTACAAAAGCTTAGACCAGAAACTTCAACAAAATGTCACGCAAAGCTTATCAATAATTTCTTGTTGTATTATTTCCCACATGTACATGTCCAGTTCCTCTCCATGGTATTGCTCATTTGTGATTTTAAAACTCAAAAATATTTATCTGCACATGGCAACAGAGTTTCGTGCTTTTTAATGAGGAGTTTTTTTCTTCTTCTCTTTTTGTACTTGGTCGTGAATTAAGATTTTCAAATGCACACGCACCGTAGTTCGTAAGGACGCACTAGTTGTTATTTCGTCTTTATTGAAGAATTGTCCACTAAAATAGCATTTATATCTCAGTATTTAATGAGAAACTCTGACAACACAAATAATGTAAAGGGTTTGAATGACAGTAAAACACTCCCTTTCTCACTGCGGGGTCGCAGTGCTTGTGTACTACCGGGTGGTTTTATAAATACACCAAGAAATATATGAATCAAGTACTGCGGGAAAGAGCAAAATGGCACACAGGTTTGTTCAGTTAAATTTTGTTAAAGGCAAATGGGGTTTCTCGCTAATACTCCGCCTTCCCGGCAGTCCATGGCAAACTGTTGAGGGTGGACAGTCTCAAGTTACTAACGGAGAGTCGCGGTACAGCGTCGGCTAAATAACCCGTCTGGCTAGAAATCTCCGATACCCGACGGTTAATTTCTTCCAGTGTACTTCTGTTTTGTCGAAACTGTTCCTGCTCCTTCAGGTTTTGCTCCAGGAGGTCTCTGATCACCACCTCTTCTTGTTTTAGTGCGTTCAAAACCCGTTCGGTATCCGATTGTTGGTGCTCAATGTACGTTCTTAAGCTTAATAATTCGTCCTCGGCATCGTTGATAATCTTTCCGTGTTCGACGTCAAATTTCGGTCGGGATGATTCGTCCAGCGTTTTCAGAGGAGCGTCGTCCATGGCAACACCGTGCAACCCCTGTGTATATATGTTTTGTATATTATCTATATTTATACATATACCAAAACTTTCTGGCATTCTAACAATGATTGATCGTTTGATGTTTTACGCCGTACTCAAGAATATTTCATTTATATGACGATGAGCAACATTGTGGGGAGAGGAAATCGTGGAGAGCCGGCCGAAAACCCACGAACATCCAGTGGGAAGGTTTTAGGTCATTGTGCTGCACTAGCGCGCTAACCCACTGAGCCACGGGAACCTTCTAACAATGAAGCTACTTTCTAACAATCTGCTAACGTCAAAAAAGCAAAGCACATCATCCTGTATACCTCCATATTTCTTCTGGTAGTTTCCGAGGTAACGTCCTCGGCTCTCAGCAGATCTAAGACAGTAGGTGACAGGACCAACTGACGGCGGATCAAGGACTTGGAAGTATCAAGAACTTTCTCTACCGCCTCGGTGTCCATCTTGGATAATGTTTTGGTTTACTGTTGGGGTTTTATCGCTGTGGATTCCTGTCCTCTTGTTGGGTTAGCACTGACTGAAACCTAACAATGATAACACGTTTAGGTTATGAAGGGTGTGATCCAACCTGTTAGCTTCGACAAAACTGTAGTAGTCCTTTTACAATGCAGGTGGTCGGGGGCTCAAATCCGGATGTTGTTAGTTTGGTTGCAGCTTTAACTCAGAGTATTAGTCTGACACCCGGAGAGGTGCTGTAGATATCTCACTGCTCTGCCATGACCGCCTAGACTTGTGAAATATTCTTGAGTACTGCGAGATCACCAATGAAATATATAAATAACTTAATAAAAATATATGTATATATTAAATAAAATTATCCTCGCTCGTACGTGTATTGTATAAATGTAGGGTATTTTTGTGGCAGTGAACATGGAACAAATTTAAAACTAACGAAGCAATGGCTCGATTCACAATGAAAGTCAAACACGGTCATTACAGATTAATTACTTTGCTCACAGAAGTAAAGCGTAGACTAGTACAGCAGTGTATTTATATAACCATTTTATCGACACATAGCCCTCCGGTAGCTTAAATTCTGAAGCTTGACATGTTCCTCATATAGACTGAAACAATCAAGGGAAATACTCAACTCAAGATAGATGTATTTAAATATATTCCTCTATAAAGCAGAAATATGGATGTACAGATAGCAGTATGTATTTATTTATATATTTATTTATTTGATTGGTTTTAAGATTATTTCACTTATACGATGGCGGCCGCCATTATGGTGGGAGGAAACCGGACAGAGTCCTTGGAAAACCGCGATCATCCACAGGTTGCTGGCAGACCTTCCCACGTGCGGCCGGAAAGGAAGAGGAAGCTTGAAGATACTCGTAAATTCCTGATACCTATATTTTATGACCATAACATAACGACTTGGCTGTTACATTTAGGCTGTTTTGTCTTCACCAAGATGGCGTATGAGTGGGCTTATCGGTAACTAACAGGTGGGAAAGTTCAACAGCCCAGTAAGTTGCCAAAGATCCTGTTTCCTCCATGCGAAAGCAATGTCATCCGCAACGGCAAGAGTGAAACAGTGATGCTTATGGCGTTAAACATCAGTGAAATAAGTAAATAAGTCCCACGGGAAATAGTGAGTTATGGGTAACGTGCGACCATTTCCCGACTGCCACACTGCCGTTGCTGTTCTGGCATTTGCTTTCTATGCTGTTGTCTTTCACATCACTGTTCAGGGGCTCTGTTGCTCAGTGAGTTAGCGCACTAGCACAGCGCAATGACTCAGCACTCTCCCACCAATGCGGTCCCAGCTCATTCTGGCTTCATTTCCTGCCGTACGGAAAGTCTGCCCTTCAACCTGCTGATGGTCGTGGGTTCTGCCCAGTTTCCCCCCACCATGATGGCCGCGTCGTATAAGTGAAAATACTCTCTCTACCTATGGCCTAAAACACCGATCAAATAAATAAACAAATGAAGAAAAAAATACATTACTATACACACATAAATGTTATGTCATACAGGGAAAGAGTTGTTCACATACCTGTATGTCAGGTTTCCCCTTGTCCTAAATTATATAATCAAACCACGCCTGTTTCCAGATTATGTCAAAACACACACTTATACAGGTGTAGATTGAAACGCTATACTGAACTTATTTGACATATATCAATATACATACATATCTTAATGTGTCATCGTAGCTAGGTGAGCTGATATTGAACCTTCGACATTCCACTCCGTTCGTGTGTCGTCCTGCTTACACCTTTGCAGTCTTTTACAGCTCAGAGTCAATTGTGTAAAGGTTGTGAGGTCAACAATTCGAAAAGCGAATGACTTTTGTTCGGCCGTTCCACCTCAGGGATTTCTACTATCACTATCCTATATTTCCTGCACTGGAACACCTACAGGTTGTATGTATATTTGCACACAATTTTAAAGTTAACTTGATATGAGCGCCAGTCTATTCGACCAGGAAATTACCCATGGACTACGCCAGTTTCAACTTTGAACTGAACGTCATGCCTGCAATATGGGTACAAGCCTTCCCCGTATCACTGAAAACTGTTCGCTGCTTCTGTCTTACAGCTTACACGAGTTGTACGTACTACATATACATAATATTTCTATACATATATATTCCTTTAGTAATCGGTGATATCGGTTGATTTGGAATTGGGTCTTGCGATTTTAGACTTGGAACATCCCCTTTATGGATACAAGTGGTATACAACTGGTATACAATTGTCGGATTTGATACCTGGTGCTTATAATTCTATGAACACTTTCATCCAGCCAGTGCCTGAGAGAAGTCTGACCTTTATATATAGACAAGGGCCGTTATTCTCTTATTCGTGCCTTGTTTGATCAATGAGGTCACAAGCTCGAATCCAGCTTGAGCATGGGACTTTTACATCAGGCACATCACAAAGAGTGTTTGTTTACTCAGGTTTTTATATGGCCCAAAACAGAACCACCGAGGACGGTAATATTCATGGAAGCAACATAAAGTAATAACAGCTCCCTCTATATGAACAGAAACATATTTTGCAAACTGATATTCAACAAGCTTTCATTCATATTTATCTATTTATTTCGTAAATAGCTTTACGTCGTACTAAAGAATATTTCGCTTATACGACGGCGGCCAGCATTATGGTGGGAGGAAACCGGGCAGAGCCCTGGGTAAATCCACGAGCATTCCTGTGCATGGTGGCGCTGAGGTGGCTGGGAGATTCTGTACCCCGTAAAATGACCAACGCCCAACGCATATAATGGGCGATGAAACTTCAAACAAGCGTGTTTATTTAAATATACACCTATATTTAAGTATTCAACATAAGTGTCTAAAACATGTATATAAGCCTATACTATAATGCTATAATCTCACTAGTATTTCATATCTGATGCACAAAAGTATTTATAAGTTAAACATCGAAATTTACAGTGTACCGTCGTGAGAGTCGGGTGGAAACCACTGCCCTTCCCATGGTACCAGACAAACCTCCAGACTTCAGGGATCAGCAGAAAGGGCAGCATTCTAGCCACCAAGAGTAGGTATCCAGTTAGGGAGAACTAGATTTGACCCGCGACCTTACTGGCAATGTGACAGTGATTGATTTATTTATTTGATTGGTGTTATAGGCCATAATCAAGAATATTACACTTATAAGACGGCTTCCAGCATTAGGGTGAAAGGAACCGGGAAAGTAACAGTGGAATTCCGACAAAAAGCCGTAAAGGTCACTCGACAAGTGACGGTACCTATTTGAAACGCAAGTAACACATTGTAGTTCAACATTGTGGGGGCTTCTCCAGTACTTTGTTAAATATTGTGCTAAATTCATAATTATTTATTCGTTGATCGGTGCATGTTCGGCAAGTAGAAGCGTAACTGGTCATTACTACAGTGTATATTGGTGTAGAAATAACTGAGCGTGCGCTTACAATGGTCGTCATCTAACCGTCGGCATTATCGTTATTTATTTATTTATTTACTTTTTTGTAAATTGTTGAGATATTACCTACGGTTCTGTTGACCGTAATTTTGTATTTTAAAAGGCTAGGAGGCAAGGAACAATACAGCCCACACAGGAAACGTACGGTATTTATCTATTTCTTTATACGTTTGCTGCAAAACTTGACTTCATACATAGGTTAAACAGCACACAACAAATACCGAACACTTACTGAACAGTACATTTTAAAATGTACAAAATATAAAATGACGATGCGCATTGGAGAAACAAAATAACAAACAATGTCAAAAACAACAACAAAATCATCACCATTCCACCACTGCTGGCTATAAACATACATAATACCTCAGTATGCCTTATTTCTTTGAATTTAAGGGCAAAACATTCCCTGAACTGCAACATTCAGGTTTTTCACGTATCTTTTCAATTTGGACATCAAGAAAAGATGAAAACTGTCCTCATAGTTGTTCAATTAATGCAATCCTGATTGCATATACAAAGATCATCATATGTTATTATTATTAAAACGACAAAATGGTGACAATATAACAAAATGGTATAATTATTTGATTTCACTTGTGTTTTAGGCCATACTCAAGAATATTTCAATAATACGATCGCGGTCAGCATCAGGGTGGGAGCAAACCAGGCAGTGCCCGAGTTAAAGCCCCACAGATTGCCGATAGACCTTCCCACGTACGGCCGGAGAGGAAGTCAGCATGAGCTGGACTTAAACTCAAAGCGATCGCATTAGTGAGAGGCACCTATGTCAATGCACTACGCTAGCGAGCTAACCAACTAAAAAACCGAGGCCAAGCTGTACAAGCTTAATACATGTGCTTTTGCAATGTGTATGGATACATAAATTGTACAATTCAAATACATATTTTTTTTTAAAAAACAATGAAAGTACAAAAAGACATCCATAAAATAGAACAGCATAAACTAGTCATTGTTGGTCGTTAACGTTATGCATGATTCAACCGATTTTGACAACTTGCATGGAAGTACAATCATAAAGGTTTTATTAAGTACACTGATCAATGAATTAAATGGATTTATCCAATATATATCACATGCATATAAAACAAAATATATACGTACACAGTCCTGAATTCTTGTGCATTTAGCACTAAGTATCAAATAACACGCGAACATGGACGGTGTTTCATAGTGTACAGTATACTGTGGTAGGTTTGGGATTTAAAAAAAAATATATGAAAGTATAACAGGCAACACAAAACTATGTAAACTAATACTGGATTAGTTTATAACGGCCAAGAGTGAAATGAATGTTGACACGGTGGATGACAA
This sequence comes from Acanthopleura granulata, assembly GCA_016165875.1. NCBI lineage: Eukaryota > Metazoa > Mollusca > Polyplacophora > Chitonida > Chitonidae > Acanthopleura > Acanthopleura granulata. The sequence continues at coordinate 16,296,172 of JABBOT010000011.1, read as the reverse complement.
AACGTACAACTGATTTTTTTCTATTAGAGTTATTACCCCTTTCAATGCAGATATACATGTGTTTCTGTCCAATACATCATAACTGTTCACTCTGTGTCACCTGATCAAAACACCCTTCATCTCTGACTCTCAAATATTATCACAGACTGAAAGTTTGGATAATAGCATCATAACTTTCAATGAAGAGAAAGAAAACGACAAATGCTCGTGCCTATACATGAGCCCAAAATATATATCCCCGACCTCCCCCTACCCTTCCTCATGCCACTTCCGCTTGCCACTGCACAGAATACGAACACTTTATACACCATGTACTTGTAGTCATAAAACTGTAATGTTTGAAGTCTGTGATATGTCGCTGTGAATATTCGTAATGCCAAAATCGGAGGTGAGCACAGTTGGTCTAGTGTATGTTGGCCTCTCGCGACGAGAGGAATGTATCAGACAAACATAACCAAAACCGAAAGAATGGTCGACTCGGAACCCAGTGTCTACATCGCAAGGAAAAGTACCACATTACACTTTCATCAAGGAAACACGGCTAATTGTCATAGATTTACACAAAAGATAAAAATAAAAGTAAAAAAAAAGAAGTTACAAGAAACACGGCTGATTGTCTTGGATTTATAACAGTAGTTTGATGTGTTTTGCGTTGACGCTCCCACGCGTTCTACCGCGGGTACTTCTTCCATTCGACAGCTCACACAGCCTCTCCTTGACAAGTTCACGACTGCGGCGATGAAGAACACAAGTCCCATCATACCAAAATAACCGCCATTTACGACAAACTGCAATAACAGGATATTATAAAATATTAAATGATTGACTTATTGATTGTTGTTTAACACCGGGAACAAGAATTATTTCTTCATAGCAGTCAGGTTTATTGGTTGAAGAAAAAGGATTATCCAGAGTCATGTATCAACTTTTCAAAATCTACTGGCTTAAAGCTGCAGCCCAAGCAACGCGGGCTGGATTTCAACAAGCATCCTGATTGTTGCACCAACTAATTGCACATGGTTTACAGCCAGCTCACAGCTAACATGACTTACAAACACACTTCACTGAAATGGTGGCATAGCACACTCCTGGACCATGTCAAGGTATTCATTGCTTTAAGTTTTCAAAACCGACCATGAGAACATTATAGTTATTTCTTTATAGCCGATATGGGACAGTGGATAAGATCTGGAAGGCAACAGCTTAAAAATCATCCATCAGTCAAAAGGAGAGACCTCGTAAAAATGAAGTCAGGGTGAGTGAAAAGGCGATTATAAATTGCACATGAAAATAGCTTTACTGAATTTCTTAGATTCTTTTTCACCAAAAATACACACAATCAAATGTGTTGATTGAATGATGGCTTTTATGGACCATCCTAATGATGCACATTGTTGGCTTCAGGAGTAGTCAAAAAGTGCTTACATATCTCTGGCCTTTGTTAACCACTGGAGTATACATCATGTACATAACTGGGTTATGGAATGGTTGTTTAGAGGAGGAGCTTACATATATCTGTGTTATTGAATGGTTGTTAAGGGGAGGAGTTTTCATACCTCTGTCATGGCACGGTTCTCAAGGGGAGTATATATACCACTGTTTATCCTAAGCAGTTATCAAGGGGAGGAGCTTACATACCTGTGTTGTGGCATGGTCGTCAAGGGGAAGAGCTTTCTTACAGGTTTTATAGCATCACATGCATGGGGAGTATACGTGCCCCAGTTTTTATCATGTTTACTAAGCACTTCTCGAGGGGAGGAGTTTACATACCTGTGTTGTTATAGCGGAATTCAATCCTCTCTTGTCTACCACAATGACAGTCAGGAGGCTTTCCAGTAACAAAGCTATAAATGTGTTAAAGCCAAAAACAAGACCAAATCTTTGAGCGTCCAGGTAACGGGTTATCTGAAAGCTAATGAAGAAAGTCACATCAAAGTCAGAAGTATCAGCAATTTGCAGATGGTTGTGGGTTTTCTCTAGGCTCCATTCAGTTTCCTAACACCATGATGCTGGCTCTCGTCGAGTTGAAATACTAATGAGCACAGCGTAAAACAACAATCAAATAAATATATGAAAGATCGGATTTATCTGTTATCATGCCTGATGCACTGGGACTTCTCAAACATGTTTGGTGCCTGGTGCACTACAGCTTCTCCAGTGCCATGCCTGGTGCACTATGACCGCCGGTGCCATGCCTAGTGCACTGGGACTTCTCCAGTGCCACACCTGGTGCACTAGGACTTTTCCAGTACCATGCCTGGTGCACTAGGACTTCTCCAGTGCCATGCGTAGTGCACTGGGACCTCTCCAGTGCCATGCCTGGTGCACTAGGACTTCTCCAGTACTTTGTCCTGTGCACTTGGACTTCTCCAGTATCAGGTATGGTGCACTGGACTTCTCTATTACCATGCCTGATGCACTAGGACTTCTCCAATACCATGTCTGGTGTGCTAGGATTTCTCCAGTGTCATACCTGGTGAGCTTTGACTTCTCGAGTACCATGTTTGGCGCATGGGAACCTCTCCAGTGTCATGCCTGGTGCACTGGGACTTCTCCAGTGCCACACCTGGTGCACTAGGGCTTTTCCAGTGCCATGCCTGGTGCACTAGGACTTCTCCAGTACTTTGTCCTGTGCACTTGGACTTCTCCAGTATCAGGTATGGTGCACTGGACTTCTCTATTACCATGCCTGATGCACTAGGACTTCTCCAGTACCATGTCTGGTGTGCTAGGATTTCTCCAGTGTCATACCTGGTGAGCTTTGACTTCTCGAGTACCATGTTTGGCGCATGGGAACCTCTCCAGTGTCATGCCTGGTCCACTAATGCTTCTCCAGTGTCATACCTGGTGCACTAGGATTTTTCCAGCACGATACCTGATGCACTGGGACTTCTCCAGTACTATGCTGGGACTTCTTGTCAGGTGTCAGGGAAAAAGGAGAAGTGCCTGGGGTATCTAACGTACATGTGTACAAATATGCATTTATGATTCAGAGCATGAATACTCACGTGGCCACTATTATCACCATTTGATACGCCGCCCTGAAGAACACATACAGACAGTAGGCCACCCAGATGCCAGTGGTGTAGGCCATGACGACCAGCACTCCACAGTTCATCAGGGGTATCGTTCCCAGTAGCAGTTCTCCATATGCTGTCCGGTTGGCAGGGATCAGGCCGATAAAGAATGATGACAACGTTCCTGTAAAATGAAATCAGACACAAACTGCTCTCATTGCCTGTGATATCGCCTCGGTGGTGTAAAAATCAACGGCCATTTATTCTCCCTGACCAACACAATCACTGTTAAAATCCAGTTTTGAAACCTAGTTCAGTTACAGGTATGTTCAATTTCTGTTTGCACAGTAAATACACAATCAAAATGCAGAGGTTTTTTTTCACCACTCCTGACTTTCCACAACCATTACATGCATTGTACATGTACTCATTTATGCCAGCAACCTGTGGATGGTCGTGGGCTTCCTCAGGGCTCTGCCTGCTTTCCTCCCACCATAATGCTGGCTGTCGTCGTATAAGTGAAATATTCTTGAGTGCATATTATAGACGCTTAAGGTTGAGTAAATAAATTTATTTATTTATTTGTTTATTTATTTATTCTATTTGGTTTTCTTGTAGTATACTTTATGCAATGATCAAGAAATAATGAAATTCAAAGAACTCAAATTATATGGGAACCAACTGTTAAAGGACAACAGCATATTTTATAAGGCTATCACTTTACAGGAGTGGAAAAAAAGAAACATGACAAAAGAGTAAGTTCTATCAGAAGGATCATAAAAACCTGTACATATATTTAAAATATATGCACATATTTTTATTTTTTCTAAAAATATTTTTCTGAGAAAACTCTGATGGCTCTAGTTAATTGTTTGTACTGTTAGATGAGATTTATGGACCATAGTCTGGTATAAGGGTGTAAAGGTTGTTCTTTATTTTCTTCATGTTAATTGCCTCTATGTAAAATCTATTCATGGATATGCATGTACACACCCCTGTTAATACTAAGCAGTTGTACATCTACGTGTAACTAAACCTACGAAACAAGTAATCTCATATTATAGACAATAATCAATTGTGGTGGAATAAAATCATGATACTCTCCATGTATATGTATTTGCAATATGCCAAAGTATTACACTATAATATGACCCATAAAGCCTACCTTTCACTCTATACATTTAATTCCACTTCTTTTCATAAAAAGATCATAAAAATTAGTACCACCACACAGATTTTTCAAATCTAGTTACATGTTTAAGTCTATGGTTCAATTACTTTCTTTGTGACTTAACTGTTGTAATAAATAAAACTGACAGCCCGAGATTAAATGAATGGCATATGTACTCCTGTGAGATAATTACCTAACAGCGTTACTGTCGCCTCTATAGCAAGGTTGTATTTCTTTGGATGAGCTCGATGAGGATCAACTGCCGCCCACAAATTCTGGATGTAGTTTCCCACTTGGAAATTCCCACATGATGCAATTGCTCACCATATTGACCAAGCCAGGATTTGGTCAGAGCCATTTAATTCTCGTGTGTCTCTCTCTCTGTGGTGAAAGTAGACTGACTGCTGCACTGGTGGAAGGCAAAGAGCTGCCGTAAGCGAGAGAGACACACTGGAGAAGGAAATAAAGTTAAGGCTATACAAGTCTGTGATTTTGAAGGATATCAACAGCTGGCCCAGCACAGCTGCAATGAATTTTCCCATTAGGATTGCACTACTGGTATACCCTGCAACTCTTTGGTAGTGCTGCGAATTCACCACGGCATAAATGTAAGAATAATAAGCGATCTCTGTCGCCGTGTAGAAACCGTAGATGACCCCATGAACTGCATTGTGAGAACCCCGCGTCCAAATAGGAGCATGATTCATGTGCCTATGTAGCAGCATGCCTCCAAGATGATCACAAGTTTGTAGCGTAGTAAGTCTGTCAGCAAAAAGGTGGGTATCAAAGCCACCAGGTAAGAATACGTCTAGACTGGGTGCACCTGGTTATACACCTCAGACTGCGTCAGATTGACGGGTGGCTGTGTCAGGTATGGCGTCAGGTAGGGCTCTGAGGGCCACATTGCCTTCCGAAACCCATGAACACAAACCACGGCTGCACACACTTTCCACGATGCCATGGTTAAACTAATACATCTCAGGAAAGGTACTGGTCACTGTTTCACATACAGGCAGGCAGGCTGGCTGGTCTCAAAATATTCAGGTACAAAGTACATGTAGCTGTTTCTTCAACACAGCCCATGGGACTTGTTGACCTTTAAGTTTCCTCAAGTACGGAAACAAAGAAAGGTGTTTATGACAAGTATTAAATACATTCATGTAAACAGTGATGTTGAATGCACAGATTTAGCCATATTAAGATGTGTCATTTTTCTGCTCAGTATCAGCTTACCACTCAAGATTCCATTGTAATATTATCAGAGTAGGACTGAACTTGAAGTCCACCACCCCCCTTACCACACCCCCAGCCCCAACTTCCACCTCATCACCACCACCACCACCACCCCGCTTACAACCAGGTATCTCTCTTTTCCAACTGATACTGTGCTATACCAGAACATGAGTTGGAGAAGGAGGTATCAGTGGGTCTACCCTATCAGCCTATGACTCCGTGACTGAGCGATATATTGCAAATACACCCTAAAGGTATTAAGATAATACCGGAACAGAGATACATGTTGTGGTGCAATTTAGCCATATTTAGAGGTTTAGTATTTACGCATGTAGATGGATCTGTTAACAGGTTAACTAAAGTGGAATGTATGTTGACTCGTATTTTTCCTGTTTCTATCACATAGTATTATCATTCTGCTAGAAACTAAGTATACGTCCACGCCTTTATTTCTACTTCTTCTCATCCTGAGACAAATTGTGTGTTCAACCTAGCATAATGTAAAACTCATAATACAGACCGTTTCGGTTATGTCACAAAATTCTACATGTAATTTCTCACTAAGATGGCCCCGATATCGCTATTATGAGAAATCTCATCCCACCCACATGTTGTCTAACGTACAAAAGGTGTTATCAGACACTCCTTTTCGCCCTAATATAAATAAATCCATATACTATAATGACTTACAACTAGCAAAAAATTCTCGAAGCCAAGCCTTCCATGTTTTGTCGTGTGCACTGAGAGGTCCAGCTGGCAAGTGATCACAGACATCTGCAATCGATCAAAATAAAAAATTAATCATAAATTCAACACCAAAATCTATTTCTGTCATATATAAAAGACACTTGGAATTCAATAAAACTCTGCTGCTAAACGGTTGACTTATTACACAAAGAAGTTCATTCAAATGAATTTAAAAAATGCTGGCAGAGCTGTGAACTTAGTTTTGCCTGTCAAAGCCACACCACAACTGCACACACTTCCGCTGGAGGTACAGTTGTGGCTTGAGAAGTGATCGAGTAATCCACAGTCGTTTTTGTCGCATTTTGAGAACAGGTAAGTACATCGTGTGGATCCGATATTCCTTAATTACACAGAGACCATGGTATGCGTTAACTGATGACGAGAAGGAAATGTCTAGATCTATCCACCGCTAACATGTTGGTGTCTCTCTGAATTTGAACAGGGGTGTGTCTGCACAATGTCGGCTTGGCGGTGAAGTCGGATGTCGAGATGTATAAGTATCGACCAGACGCAGTACATGGTTGAATAGTTTTGTACCCTTTTTACTGGAAACTTCTTGAGTGTTAAGCTTCACAGAGAAAATCTGTGGATATGTCAGTTGTATGAAATGAAAATGCCAGATAATCCTACAGGTTAAATCGAATGACACATAAACCTGTGTGTGTGTGTACCGGTAAGTGGACAGGCTAATTGTCAGTCAGTGTTCTTAGCCTTCGGTGTGCACGAAACACTCCCTTGTTAAACGTACATGACTGGTGACTAGTTGGACTGAACAAGTCGACCTGTTAGATTCTCTGTTTGTTCATAGTTATCTTGAGACAGGGGCTTTTCAATGACCATTTGCCTTTGTTGAATTGTCAACGAATGCCGCGTGGTCTAAGTTACATTGGCATGCACGAGAAACCAATACCTTTGCTCCCCTGCACTTAGGTGTTTACAAGCACTTGTATAATATTTGAACAAAGCATTTTGCCTTCAGTGCAGGACCACTGTAGAACGCAGTGTAAGATTCGACATGGGCCTGCAGTAGAAGTAGTAGGCCCTGTATAGATAAATAACAGTTAGAAACAGAGGAGGGATGGGGATTGTTGCACCTATAGTAGGCTATATCTAACAAACAAATGAATCAACAGCCAGATTTAATCAAATTATAGACACAAATCTTATAGAGATAAGCTAAATGTACTGTATTTTTTTTCTTTTTAGCATTTATTATATACTTATTTAATTATTCCTACCCCTTTGAATTTGAGTATACATTGAGATGAGGCCAAGCCTATAACTATCTATACTTATGATTCAGACTTGCAGTGATATGGAGAATAGATACCCAGTATTTGAAAGAAGTGCGTTTTTTTCTGAAAGCTGTAGATGAATGCTTAGGTTTGTCCCATATGTATACATCTGATGATGGGGTTTCAATGGTCTGTATAACGCATCAGGTCCGCGTACAGGCTGCATAATGCATAGTATTGACTCTACATCCCGTCTTGGTCACAGTGACTCTTGTATGTCACATTGTATAAAACCTGTCCGATTGGTGTGAATTTTGCTTGTCCTACTTTTAACAGGCTATACTGAAGTCAATATGTACCCTAACCTCTCTGTATATAGGATGTATAAAGTTTCGTATCTGTCTGTGTAAGATTCAAGCTCCGTTTGAGAACAAGTGCGTGTCTTGCTTTATAGCGAAGTAATTACCCGTCTTGTGCATATCAGAAGCAACCACAAATCCGTCAGTTTTAACCAATGTTTAAACATACATAATATATTGGTGTTGAATCCGAACTAGACTTTTTCACCAAGTGGTGTGGACCCTCTAACCTGCAGAAGCCGCGGCGCGTTTGTAAAATAAACTTGGCTAAAGTAAACCTGTTTTGTGCTACATGTAGCTTGGCTGTGTAGTACAAAAGAAGCCGTTCACGTTCAGTACTGATTATTAAACATGTCTATGTACATATAGATATATGTGTGTAAATATATGCTTATTTATATATATATTAGTCTGCAGTTTGTATAAGACATTACTTCGCACGTCTGACATCCAGGCGCCGCAGAATGTTTCTAAAATATACTTTGTAAGTCCGTATGTCCTTCTTTGGCGTAGGCCTATACACAGTGGAACAGTTTTAGGGAATGTATAGTCAATGTCGTATTTAGAAGTTAAACAACGAGCGCAGGCGTACTGGACGATATATCCTGAATGACAGTATTCCGATTATTCTTTTGATTTATTTATTTATATGACTGATGGTTTATGCCGTACTCAGGAATATTTCACTTATAGGACGGCTGGCAGCTTTGTGGTGAGAGGACCGCGAGAAGAGCCCGGGGGATACCCACAGCTATCACTTTGGCGAGAGGCACCTGGATCATTACTCTGCACTGTAGCACGCTAACGATTTGGCCACAGAGGCCCCCGAGTTCTACTTTGAGTAAATGGAGATGTAGACCCATAATGAAGACCCATTCAAAGACCCATTTCAAACTGCACGTCCCATAGCGGTGATTTTGCCTTGGTACATAAATGAATGATGCTCTCGAAAACTGTAACGCGCCTAGATCACCATACTTCCATGTGTACTGAACAAAGTGTAGATGAACAGTGAAACAGCCTGAAGTGGTCTACTTAACGATTTACAAGAGGTAAATATTAATAAGGATTTAAACCTGAGAGTTAAGTATGATATTCGTATATGTTCTGGTAAACCTTGAAAGCAGGTTCCGCACAAGTCGATAATCGCAAGATTCATTTTCTTAACAACGTTTTAAGGAAGAGTTCCCTATTTATTTTTTTTCATTTATTTTATCTTTTTGATTGAGGCCGTACTCAAGGTTATTTCATTGATACTACGTCGACCAGCATAATGGTGGGAGGAAACCAAACTGAGCTGGGGAAAACCCACGACCAACCGCAGGTTGCTGGCGGACCTTCCCGCAGAGGAAGCCAACTTGAGCTAGACTTGAACTCAGAGAGATCGCATTGATGAGATGCACCTGGATCATTGCCCCGCGATGTACATCCATGTAGCTTGCGTGACGTTTTGTCCGCAGGCAAGTGCTACAGCTGTGACTGATTGGTGTGGTGCTCATGGGGTGCATACATATATGGTTTGTGGTTGCTTGTATATCATGTCATGCTTTGCATGTGAGAATAAGACGGTATCTATGCATCATCCAACCGTGATACCATCTGTATCGATGATATTTTGAAAAGTGTCTCTTTCACCAATGAAACTGACCAGTAGCGTATAGGTGAAAATTCCCAGATTATGTAGCCTTAAGCAACAAATCAGTATATGCTTTTTTGTAAGAAGACTTTTACAAATAATCTGCAAAGCATGCCAATGAAAATTATATGTCGATAACTGCACACGTGTATCTATATTTCATTTATGCCTTTATCTTTGGATTCCAGGTTCGAAGAAACTGCGACTTCATTCAAGTCGGGAAAAAGCCTGTGATCTATATATGTGGCCACCATATAAATATTCCTCTGAAAATGCGTTGCCCACATGTATGGCGTATTTGTGCAAAGAATCCCTCGAAATTCCACTACTTGTGTGCTTCTCTATGTAGTATGACTTTCCAAAGAACAATATTTCACACGGCATTAACCTTCTTCTCGTCACAGGAACCATGGCAACACAGGACCAACAACAACAACCGGCGGAGGCGAAGCCCCATGTGCCCAGTGATCTTTTACAATTAACGAAAAGCATGGCTGGATTCACATGTGACCTGTACGACCAAATCAGTAAGCAGAACCCGGATGGGAATCTGTTCTTTTCCCCGTTCAGCATCGCCACGGCATTGGGGATGGCTTTAGCGGGAGCGAAAGGAAATACCGCCAGTCAGATGATAGAGGCCATGAAGTTGATACAAGAGAGCGACGCCTTGCACTCAGCCTTCCAGAAGCTCTTCGGGGAGATTAAGACCAAGGATGCCGGGTACGCGTTAAACACCGCCAATAACATGTTCGTCGACCAGAAATTCAAAGTGTTAGACGAATATTTCAAGGTGATCCAATCGTCGTTCAAATCCCATGTCACGAACGTCAATTTCGCCCAGGATTCCGAAGGTTCGCGTTCAACAATTAATACATGGGTGGAGAAGGAAACCAACTCAAAAATTCAGGCGTTGATTCCATCGGGGATGCTCACGGAGGAGACCGTCTTAGTGTTGGTCAATGCGATATACTTTAAAGGAAACTGGGCCGAAAAGTTTTCATCAGACGTCACGCAGGCAAAACCATTCCAGTTGAAGAACGAGAAGAAAGTCCAGGTGGACATGATGTACCAAGAGGCTGAGTTTCCCGTAGGCCGTCTGACGGAGTTGGACTGTCAAATCTTAGAGCTACCATACGTTCAGCACGACCTCAGCATGTTTATTTTACTGCCAAGGAGAGCAAACGGTCTGTTGCGACTGGAACAGTCTCTCACTCCCGCTATCCTTCAATCAGTCCGCAGCTTCGTCTCCGAACAAAACGTTAAAGTCCACCTTCCGAGATTCAAACTGAAAGAAGGCGCTGAGCTTTCGGACATTCTGAAGCAACTATGGATAAAGGACTTGTTCACGGAAGACGTTGCTGACTTGTCCGGGATCGATGGCACAAGGAAGCTGGTCGTTTCCAACGTTGTCCACAAAGCTTTCATCGAAGTGAACGAAGAGGGTACTGAAGCCGCCGCGGCTACGGGCGTCGGGTTCACCTATGATTGCTATAGCATCCCTCAGGAGTTCAACGCAGATCACCCGTTCCTCTTTTTCATCATGCACAATCGAACGGGCGCCATTTTGTTCATCGGACGTCTTTCACAACCTCAGGAATCAGGGAAAGCACAAGATGAACTATAACAGTGATTTAGGCCGTGTTCTTTTTTAAAGTTTGTATGAATAATATACATTCCATACATCTGAGCTTGTGTGAAGCAAATGTTGAAGTTGACAGCTTTGAGATCTTCATATAGAGAATCTCCTTAGTACAGCAAATTTTAAAGGGCTAGATGAGATAGGATTACACGACAAAGCTTACCTGGCGAAGGGTTAGGTCAAATGTATACTCCAATATGCTTTGCGGCTTGTTGAAAACTCATTGCCGGTTTTTTTGACGCAATAGCAATGACATATGAACTACGAAAGAAGGTTGTTGTGATTATGTGTTTATAGTGTAGATCGCATTATTGTAAATGCATGAGGGTTAGTGTGTTTCTAGTTAAATGATAAAGCCAATATTTTCTGAGAGTAGAGCCGTGGCTCTTTTGATTTTTATTGCAGTGAAGTAAACTGTGTGTTCAAGTCCAGTTCAAGTTGACTTCCGCTCAATATAGCCATACGTGGAAAGGTCTGCATGCCAGCCATCTGTGAATGGTGTTGGGTTTTCGCAGGGTTCTGTCCGGTTTTCACCCACCATAATTCTGGCAGCCGTCGAACAAGTGAAATATTCTTGAGTACGACGTAAAGCACTAATGAAATAAATAAATATATGTACTACAGCACTTTTGACTTTCCCTATTCTTCGAAGACCAGATATACTCAGAAAGATACAGCTCATGAATATTTCAGACTTTATATATGCATGTATATGCAACTGGATTTGTTCATTGTTCATTTGAGATGAGGTTTGTTTCATTGGTTTGTGCTTATCATATCCTTTGTATTTGTTACTATAATCACATGCAAAGAGATAAAACAACGATGTTCTAACACATACATGGATAGGAGAAAAGAGGCAAAATGTATGAGCTGACAGTTACAGTTGTAAGCATGGAGCCCAATGACGCCAGTCTTGTAGACGCGCATGCCCTGTGGGACTTTTATTGTGGTAATGACCGCTATATTGATTTTTGAACTAATTAACTTACATTGCATATGAGGGACACCAACAGCTGAGTTCCACATTTTTGCACAGTTTTGTCACCTACACCGTTACCCTAAATGTACAGGGAGATACGAAAACAGTGTAATACAGTACACGAAAACCCGGATTCTTAATTTCCTTATGGACCTTCCATAAGTTTTCCTTAGTGACTCTTGAAGAAAGCCAATGAAAGGAATCATATGTAAAGTTCATTTTCACTTAACTTGCCTTAACGTTTTTCCCTCGCAGTGTACCCCTTTTATATATACCGCCATTGCGAGTCATGCCAAGATCGCTCATAACCCACTCTTACCTTACTATCGAGATCCCCAGATTCATTGCACTTCGGAGAGAAATTTCACTGTCCAGTCTCTATATTATATTTGTGTGAAATTGTGACATTGCTCGGTGAAAACGCATAGCTACTTATCACTCAGACTGATCAATTAAGCGCATAGATTAGACGATGTCTGACGAGGATTACCCAATAAGCAAAACACGATGGGTCAGTCGAGATAAGGTATCGGGTAATCCGAGCCAAACATCATCTGTAAATAACCATGTACACACCTCCCACTCGATGCAACGGGGTCAAAAGACCTGCCTGTATGATTAATTACATGTGTTTGATATGGTATATACGATGATTAAATAGACTACTATACATATGCCATGTGTGATTAGCGCGTCTGACCAATGCGTTCGCTGTATGTTCAAGTCCAGTTCATGCTGGCTTCCGCTCGATCTAGCCGTACGTGGAAAGGTCCGCATGCCAGCCATCTGCGGATGGTGCTAGGCTTTCGTAGGGTTCTCTCCGGTTTCCACCGGACGACGTCGAAGTCGTATGAATGAAATATTCCTGAGTACGACGTAAAGCACTGATGAAATAAATAAATGAATATATGTGCTACAGAACTTTTGACATTCCCTCTTCTTCGAAGGCTAGATATACTTAGCAAGATACAGCACATGTATATCTAAGACTTTATATATGCATGTATATTCATCTGGATTTGTTAATTGCTCAGATGATTATTACATTTTCATCACTTTTCCACCACGGAAACATTTTCACCTTCAACACGAATTTCACACGTTGAAGTTTACGTAATGCTACATGTAATAATATCACCTGTTTGTACCTGATCCAATCTTTTGAACCCAAACGAGATATATACATGTAGTTGTATCATTTACCGACGTCTGAGAAGAGGTTTCTAGTTTTTATTTATGTACGCCCACGGTCCTTAAAACGCAGAACACGTCTGTCCACACATCGTACATTGTATCTTTCATCTGAAATTTGAGAAATCATAATAATGCTCTGTTTTGTCACCTTTTTTATAAATCCACGAAAATTTGTTTTCCAGGTTGCTCGTTTGCAAATTTCAAGGCCAGCTATTGTAACTTTGGAACAAACATGAATATAGTAATTTGTAATAAGCTTACGCGCTTTCGGGAAGTTGTGCGAAGGTGCTGCTTTCTATTTCTGTACCCTGCCATCAACAATAAAATCACTGGTGTTTTCACTCTCCTTTCATGAAAGTAAAATTAATACCCAGTTTTAGTAATTTTCTCACAATGCTGCGAGTTGAAAAGTGCCAATGTTTTTCCAGTGAAGTCATTGTATATATGAACGACAACTTAAGATATATAAAGAGGGGCCTCTGTGGCTTTGTTGATTAGCGTGTCAGCGCAGAGCAATGGCCAGTGAGCCTCTCACCAATCTGTTCGCTGTAAGTTCATGTTTAGTTCATGCTGGTTTCCTCTCCTGCCGGAAGATCTGGGAAGGATGGTCGTTGGTTTCCCCCGTTCTCTACCCCGTTTATTCCCACCATAATGCTGGCCGCCCTCGTGTAAATGAAATATTCTGTAGTAAGGCTTAAAAGATCATTCAAATACATGTAAATTGCACAGAATTCGCAATTATACGTATTGTGAACGTATCCCTGAATATGACTGCTAATCCGTAACATCGAAATAAGTCATTCGTTATTTTGTTCTTTTATATCGTAATTACATGATCATAAAATGACTGAGCTACCGGTAGTTATTTGTAAAAGCGGACAGCCCATTAGTTGACACATCAAATTGGATGCATGAGTTATTCCCCCTTGAGAAGTTTGGCTCAGTGTTTCGAAGTACTGAGCCGAGAGACCAATGCAGATGAAAGAGTTGTTTGAACGAACAGTAGCGTCTTTGCAATGTGTGAGTATTTTAACTTTTTATAATTACCACTGCAACTGCTTGAAGTATTCCCTGTCATAAGGGCGGCCACTTGTACATTGCTCCCGTGTACGTGGTATAAAAAAGCTGGGAGGATTCCACATTTGAACTTGTCCTGACATTTCGGCATTGAGTCGAACTTTTGAGCGTCGGCCTTGGTGAGAAATGCTACAAACAGGCTGACTGTGACTGCCCACATTTTCAGTGTTCTCTTTGGTTGTAAAACAGACAACGGTATAAAATATATTTAAAGGTGAAACAGACTTTAGACTATATATATTACTCTGCACATTCATATAACATTTGGTTTGATATAACTCAAAATTATTTCATGCTTGAGACATGAAGGACAAATTGACCCAAAATTCACTTCAGTGAAGGCGTAGGCATCAGGAAGCGTACATATTTACCCTCCAGTCCTTTTTACAGCAAAGATTTATTTGTATAATATCTTTACTGGAGCAAATTGACAATAGAACAGATTTCAGCGGCTATGTGCAACAATTTACCAATGATCACACTGTCCTCACCGCTCTGGATATACTCTCCAAGCTGCAGTCCTTTAGATACACACTACAGCCACTCCGCTGACCACGACCACCCGATTCAGACGCAAATATACTGTACCTACACATTTAATTATTTATTTATTCATCTATTTATTTAGTTATTTTATTCCTGACATCGGCCATATGAAAGACTATTTCATGTAAAGATTGACGACCAGGCTTACAGGTGAACGAAAACAGGAGACCCGAGTCCAGTCAACTGCACGAAGCCTTCTTAACGTTACAATCACATACAAAGGGTAGCTACCAGGGTCCTGTTGCACGAAACGGGCTTAACGTTATGAACACGTAAATAGCGTGACTTCCAGCACTGTAGCCATTGCATCGCCATGGCAGCTATACGTGCAGGTAACGTTAAGATGGCTTCGTGCAAATGGACCCTGACAAACCTACTAGGACAAATCTACTAGGACAAACCTACACGCATAAAACCACAGCGGTGACCTGATTCCAATTCGTGATCACTTTGGTCAAGGATTAGCCACTCACATTTGAGAACTCCTTGTCACAGAGTTCGGTCAGTTAGGATCTCAGTATAGCATAAAAATGTAATAAATATCTTTCTCACCTGTAATGTTGTCTTACCTCTGGCGTTAGACAGGCGCTCTGTCTGTTTATTCCTTTTAATAAACTTTGGATTTTATGATCCTTTACATCAACAGTTAGAAATGTTCGCATGACGCCATCAGTGAACCCACTGGAAGCACGAGACAGATTTTACGAGTACCTCCCAAAAACGGTTTGTCACATTGAATTAAAACTTAATACAATATACAGCCTGAAGAGTTATACTCTTCAAGTTTGGGTTATGTGCTTTTTCACTTTATTTTTCTTTTTGTTTTGTTTTTATTACTTTTACTCCTTTTAATTTTCTTGATTTTAAAACATTGCGGCATTTGTGCAATGTTATGGACAAAGCTAGTATTATGATGACACATACTGAGCATGATCGGATATGAAGACAGTTTTGAATTTAATATCACAATTTACCAGATAGCATCTTCACCAAATACAACTTTTGAGAACTATTTCCCACTTATTTATATAAAACGTTATACTCCGCAGTGTCAAAGATAAATGTTGCACAATACATCAACAGGATAAGGTTCATTTGGAACTCGTCTGAAAGAAAACGCCTATCGTCTTCATAAGACGTAGCATAGTCATCTCCTAGTGTGGCCGGCCGCGGTGGTGGAAATGTGATTTGGTAAATAAAGAAACGAATAAAACACCAGTACAACATTTTATGATTAACATCTTTTGAATGCTGCTTAAGCAGTGTGAGATATCGGATTCTTGCACCATTACCCAAAAACATACCAACGATGCAACTTATTCAGTACTAAAATATAAATGGGTGTATGAATGAATGAATGAATGAAACCTTAACGTAAAGAGGGCAACTCTGTCAAATTTACATTCTGCCCTTCGCAGAGGCCTCTATGTAAACAATACAAGAACGGTTAGAAACAATATTTGTACAGTGGTATTTCTGAAACATGAAAACAGTCTAGCAATGCTACAAACATGAACATCAGTCGAAATCATAAATAGGCTTGCTGTACATGTGACTGGTTGAAATAATTTAAATTAGCTCTGTTTTATATTATATACTTTCTTAGTCCTTGATGGTTTGTGTTAACTGTCGTTTTGGAAACTAGTACAGCGAACATTCACCTCGAAGCGCCCTTTTTTGTTGACGGCTGGTATGGTTGACGGCTAAGATCGGTTTCGGTACCCACAGGCCCAACGGCAGAAATTTCGTCTTGTTTCTGAGGAGACTTTGTCACTGGTAGAAGACCACTAAGAGATTAAGACTGCTTCCCTTTGAGCTCACTGTGAGATAAAAAGCTTTTATTTTGTCACACTCAGATAAAGGAACAGAACACTTTTGTTTATTCGCACGTGAAGCTGCCTTTGTATTGTTTTCGTCTTACTATTTACCTTGACAGCGTGTTATTAGTAGAGTATCTCTTATTTGAGGATACGTTTAAAATCTACCTTATCCATGATGAAATATACGTCATAACAGCAGCCTTCAAGGGGATAAAACATGTTAGCCGAGTAGAATGACTCAAAGGCATTTTACCATGGCGGGCGCTGTGAGTTCAAGTACGGTTCGAAACCAATTTCACACAAATTCGTGTGGAACCGTATCTGTTATTGCTCATGTAAGAGTGGTGTCTGATATTACTATATGCCATACGGAAAATGCCCAGTGTGATCGATTCTGTATAACTTTAGTTAGAATGCTTAATTTATTTTATGAAAATCATGTCATATGAACTAAGGGGTAGTTAGTTTATGCACTATTTCTAGTAGAACTATTTTTGTATCTGATTTTATATTTTATAATTTCCGTGACGGCGTGTATGTTTTGATGGTCGCCAGTTTTTGTTTTACGACTGAGATACGTAGGGACTGTCGAACTCAGCTAGCGAATTAAACCAGAAAACTTAGTTATCTCTTTGAGTAACTACTGACCATGTGAGTTTAATCATGTTCTAAACTGTTCTTGTTGTCGTAGTCGCTTATCAAAGTTGGTTTCAACGCTTAAATGTGAATAAATCATTGTTTTCTTCCTAATGCATAAGCGCTACATACTGAACGAGCGTGTGCCATGTTAAAATTACATATGAATGTGCAGTAAATCTCAGAGCTTGTGTGTAGCAGTACGCTGGTCTATTGTTTATAAAAATGTATCAGTAAACATGCTTATGATTTATCATGTCGGAAATATTGTTAATTATGAGTGTAACTAAGTTAGGAACGTTGTGATTGTAGGCTAAGCTTCACTCCAGTTGTTTGCTACTGTGTTGGCCTGAGTTGTGCCCCTTGTTCTGATGTGGCCTGTGGCCTGCTGTTTACTATGATGTTTAGACCGTGAGCCTCACCTGATGTACTCATTCTGTCTGTATACATTTGAGGGTGAGATTTGTCTAGTGTTTAATGAATATTTTATGGTGTTTATTGCTACACTATGCTTAAACTTAGACTCATAAATTGTCATATAAATATGGTACATGTACTTATACATACACATATATATATGTTTTGCTAATCATACAGTTGTGTTCTTATATCAGTTAAGTAGTTGCATTTAGTGAATAATGTGGAACTAAGAAATTATTGTATTTTACTGAATTATTTGAAATTAATGGTTTGTTATTTCATTGTGACATTTAATTTTTTTTCCAATTTTCAATTATTGTTTCTCATTGTTATTACACAAAAAACCATTGGTTAAACAGGGTAGTGAAACCCATGGAGTACATTATTAATGTTTAAGATATAGGTTAGATGGTATCAGCCACAATGTATTTGTGCCTTACTGTCTAATGTTTATTCGGCTTTGTAGTTGTTTTGTGGGATGTTAGCCGAATTGAGTGTAACAGGATTATTACTGTAGGCGACAATACTTTTGAACTATAGTATAATATATATGCCTGAGTGTCATAACGAAAGATATGGTGTTAATGTCCATAACAGAATATGCAATACTCTTGTATTATAATCGATATGTGGCATGAATATTACAAGCTGTAACACTTCTGTTGTGCATGTGTTTACGGGTAATGGAATTGATAATGGGATTTAATGGTCCATTGGGACTTTGGCACTAATAAACTCCAGTGACCTTACACTGGGTATTGTGTTGGTTTATGGGAACTGGAGTATCTATCACGCTTCTTACACTCAGTTAGGTGGCAGCATTTACAGAGGACAATTTCCGGGTGAAAGTTTCAGCCCTTTGGCCCCAGTTTGACTTCCTCTTCGGTCGTACGTGGGAAAGGCTGTCAGCAACTAGCGGCTGGTCGCGGGTTGCCCCCGGGTTGTGCCCGGTTTCCTCCCACCACGGTCGCCGTGAAATGTTCTTGAGTAAGGTGTAAAACACCTATAAAATATATCAGATAATACTAAGTAATTGTCTGTCGCCCTGTCCATAAGCTTTACTTTTTGGCTCACGTGACACAAAGTAGACGTCCGACAGGAAGATGGCCTGGTAATTGTAATGGTAATAACAACATTTTGCTTTAACTGATTATTTTTGCACTGGTCTTTCACTCTGAATAATTATTTGCTTTATTTATTTGATTGGTGTTTTGGGCCGTACCCAAGAATATTTCACTTGTGGAGATGAAGCAAGCGTGTGCTGGGCTTGAATTCACACCGATGGCATTGGCACCTGGGTCAATACGCTGCACTAGCGCGTTAACCTTCCCTATTGATTATATATTACTTATAAATTTTTCACTTACATAATCGCAGTGAGTTTTATGGGTGGAGTAAACCGGTGTCCCGTCGGAACAATAAGGACTATTGGCAAGTTACAGACGAACTTTTTCCCATGTGGCGAACAGGTATGCAGGCCATTTTAATTGAACACTGTGTGTTTTTAACACTATGCAAACTGCCACACAAGCTTCAGCGACCTTTTATTGACACCATTGCTTCACACACACTGAGAGAGAGAGAGGGGGAAGATAGACTTTGTGACCAATGATGCAATAACAACTCAGTGATCTATTGCTATTGAAAACGTCTGTCATTGTCTTAAATTTGACGTAGATCAAATTGTGTCATACAGGAGTTCTGAAAGAGAGCGTGACTTCTCCATTTTCTACTTTTGTAGTTAAAAATCCGTATTGCTCCATTCATTATTTTTTTTTTATTTGGTCTCCGAATGAACAGAAACCCGGATTTCCTCCTTCCTGTTGTGTGCATTCATTTCACTAATAATATTTAGAGATAGAGTCTAATGTGATACAGGATGAGAGGATTGACGTTCTTAAGTCCTGGTAAGATCCGTGTTACAATACATGAATGAAAAAAATAGACACCCAAAGCCTCAAGTATAATTTATTTCTTCATTCATGTATTATTGGTACGTGTTTTATGTCACACTCAAGAGAATTTCATTTATACGACGGCAGCCAATATTAGTCACTTGGACTGGTGGGAACAGGGGAGAGAACCTGTATAGCACGGTGCCAGATGTTGTATTTACAATTTGCAAGATATCGTAGTTGTTAAATAAAAAACAAAAACGGAGCGAGACGGAAAGGCATAAAATTTATTTCCAAATGTACACAATTCGGAGATATTCAAGGAATTTACACACACAAAGTCAACACGTAAATAATAACATTTATTTGACATGCACACACATTGTAGGTAAACAACACTAACCGACAGCACAAGTTTCAATATAATGCATCGGTATTAAAGGAGAAAACTGAGGCAGCATAACATAAATTTTAGTGAAAGAAGTAAGTTTTGAAAACTTAAAAAACATCATACCATAATTGTTTATACGTTCTCTATGTAACGTATGCTTTATCGCCGTAAGCTCACGAAGCTCTCAGAAGACGCTGACAGTTTACCGACCCGATGTTGGTTGATTCACGTGAATCGGGCCCTTCGCTCTCTAGCGATAAAGTTTCAAGTCGCCTTCCTTCCCGTCTGTATTCGGCGTGCTGTTTGTGCAGCCAAAATCTACATCCTGTGTCATCCTGCCTGTTCTTTGTTGTCTGTGCACTGACAAAAAAATGGACAGCAGTCAACCGTCCGTAATTGAGTCGAATTCACATCCGTACATGAGTAGAGTTATCTACATTCAAAAGATAGACTGTTAATGATTTAAGGGCCCAATTCATGTCATTTCTGCCAATCGAGTTTAACATAATCCTGAGTTCTGATTGATCCAAATTATTTTCACAGTTACATCCCCTTTTACACTGAGGTATTTATTATTCGCGAGTGGGTGTGTGATATCACCTATCTTAAAATTGTTGACCCGGAATTGAAAAAGTCTAAAATAAATTGATGGTCGTTTTCAAATCTTCAAACCGTATTATCTTACCACAAATTGCCCAATATTTCCCCGGTCTTCTCCTTTAAGTGTGAACTTTCCCTAAAACCATGCTATCTGAAGCATACCATAATACAAAATCGATACCGTACTGGTTGAGGACCGTTTGATACGCAGCCTGCACTCTTGGAGATTTATACATAGAGTATGAAAGTTACGAACCACAGACAAAAGGCACACCTAGAGGAAAACAGCTCCATGTACAAATCCACAAACCCCACAATTCAATGTATGATCAGTTCGTACACTCGGTAATGTTACATGTATTTTCTTGATATATAGCAAACTCATCATTCCATGCAGAATACAAAAGGTTGTGATTCAAACAGCGTGTATGGTTCATACTCTTAAGCTAAATTCAGTTTTGAACACTGTTTCCTGTGTGACTGTCCTTGAAGAAATGAAGCCCATCCGCCTTCTGCCTTGTTGTTCTCTGTCCGGTTTTAACCTAATAGGTAAGCAGTAGAAGGTATTCGATTCATCAAAATTAATGGGTCTAAACATGTGTTTCCCATGTACAGAAGAAAGAGGGAATTTGCTATGATAGCGGACTCTTAAAGAGCATATCCTCTTGAACTTCAGTAAAAACCGAAAATAACTATCAGAAAGATGGAGATGTAAACCGCAAAGGAAAACACATTTGCGCCAGATAACAAAGTGTCTAAGGTTTCTGAACCTGACATCTTCATATAGGCGTTTAGCAGGCGCCAGCAAAACATGGGAACACCTGGAAAACCGACTCAGACAAACTTTGCAAACTTAAAACCCAGAGACAACCCAGACGGTCATGGCAAAAACCAAGGCAGTATCAGGATGCATACCTTTGTCGGTCCAGTGTAACCAATAGCGCTGTAGGTCAGAGGTCGAACCACGGCATAAATGCGATCGCCAGCCAGGCCGAGGACAGAAGCGACCTGTGTACAGATAAGAATTAATCCGATCGTGGCGTACACACCAAGCACACAAATGTTAGGTGAAACAAAGTTTCTCTTCTTATATATTATTGCTGGTATGAAATACCGATCTAGTGCCACAAGGATTGGCAACATCATATGGGTACAGGAAGTTTTTTTAAACGATCACTAACCAATGAAAATAGAGCAAAAGTATGAAACACTCTATGTTGCCTTTCATTATGATTGATTGGCGAAAGAATACAGTATGGAGAGAACCAAGGCTGTTCGTCTCAACCGTGAGATTTAAACCAGAGTCAAACTACACTAGCAAGTGCAGGATACGAAACTGTGACCTCGTTTTTCTGTGACTAACCACCGTTTAATGACTGAGCGATAAGGATGGCTACATCAGTTCGCATATTGGTGTTTGGTAGTTTGGATTGACGGTAATTATCGTATTGTCTCGCATAATATAATGTAATATAATATAATAAATATCATGTGATATAATGTAACATAATGAAATATAATTAATGTACTGTGACGTGACTTGACACGACATGACTCGACAAGACACAACACAACACAGTATAATCTAATCTAATCTAATCTAATCTAATCTAATCTAATATAATATAATAAATAGCATGTGACATAATGTAACATAATATGATTAATGTGATGTGATGTGACGTGACGTGACATGACGTGACGTGACGTGACGTGACGTGACGTGGCGCGACGCGACACGACACGACACGGCATGACAAGACAGGACAGAAGAGATGAGAAGAGAAGAGAATATAATATAATATAATATAGAAGATTCGAAACAATATTTATCACTGGTAGCGATTCTGTGTCTAAACACGAAATTTATTTCTTGTCCAAATGAGCAAATCATTTCAAACACGAAATCTGATTGTTGATCAAACGAACAGAACTCTTCAAATGCCGAAATGGTAACACTCGTGAAAATTAAATTTAAAAATGTTCGTGAATCATGTGAGTCTGTCTTTTATGCGATTGTGTATTAAATATGAGTCTAGTAATTCTACACCAATGGCTTCTATTAAATTGCAATAAATACCATTGCAAGTATTTATTTTTGACCTAAGTCTGCTTGTGTCTGGCAGTTGTTACTTTTAAAACATTTACATGAACAGTTAAAATTAAACCAAAACTGAGGCAAATTGACAAGACGGCTTACTTCACCAGTTAGGTGTAGGGTATAGTTTACACTTTGTAAATTATCACATTGCCGTCGATGCTTTGGTTTTACTCTTTGTGCTGTAGTCTTTTATATTGTATCCTTTCTGTACCTAACGCACCGAAGAAGCAAAGTTATTATGCTTAGGTGCAGTTTTGGCGAGGGTAGGTAATCACAATAAGAATGGAAAATAAAAGTCATTATTTCTAAATAATACACAAAAAATTCTTTACCTGATAATGCATGACATTAACCTGTATGACAGTTTCTGAAGCAATAGTTCTAGAAAAAAGTACCAGTTGCAGGAGTCCTGAATCCGTTCTGGTTTCTTGGATTCTCTGCACTAGTGTCTTTACCGTTCAAAGTGACGCTGATCGACTTGAAGAGATCTTTAGCTATGTCTTGAACACTTTCAAGCTCAAGATGTATCTTCACAAATTAACATCCTGTAATTATAGACTACGCACACTCGGTCGATTCATCAAAAGCTGAAAAGAATCATGATTGAATAGTGTGATTGTCCAATCACCCAGCAGCGTCTGAGAGATCCAAGCCTGAAGCAGCGGTAGGGCGTGTCCAGCGTGTGTATAGCGTACAAGTTCAGTGTCAGATTTGTTACCAGTTTAATCGTGTACATTAGTTGTGACAAGCTGGTCACTGAATGGAAAACAAAGAGCTTGGTGCAAATTATGCCATTAAATGCCATTTATTCTCGCAGTTTTGAATATATCAGGATTTTTTTTTCATGTCATGTGACATGTTAAGTCGTGCAGATATTTTTCTAGTCCGAGATTGTTCTGACGTTGGGATTTGCATTGGAAATCAAGCGGTCGCTCAAATACCCACGTCAGAGAGACCTGGAGGGAGAGACGTGGTGACTTAAGAGTTGGCATCGAAAAAAAGCACTCAACATACCTCTAGCTGGTCAAATCCTCATCGTAAAGTTTCCCCTTCCCATCGCATTTTGTGAGGGTCATTTAATAAGGTTTGTTTTCTCGCAAAACAGCCTCCAAGCTACACTGCTGCCATATGTTTAGAGAAATCTACCATTTCCCGCGTCGTTTCAGCGGGTCATGCACGTGAACATATGAATCGTCACCAACAGTCGTACTCCTGAACTACATAATTCACACGTGACTTTCTTTCAGGTAGTGCAAAACAACGATTCTATAAATAAACAACTAAAAATACTTCAAAAGTGCATTGCCAAGAAAAAAAAGAAAAAATCGCGGAGAGTAAAAGAAAAAAAGATATGTTGAAAAAAATATTACACACATCCCCTCATGGGCACATTCCCAAAATTGCTTTTATCTTTTTACTCGTATGGCGGCCGTCTTGAAACATGTTAGTACCACACAGCTTGCATCTTTTCTCCTTATAAATGATACTCGATTGGATTATCCTTACAAAATTATATGTGGCAAAGGCAAGAGGAAAAGTCTCCCACTCTAGGGTTGTCTGACGTGGGTATTTGAGCGACCAAGTCATTTCTAAATGCAAATCCCAACGTCAGAGCAATGTTGGACGACAATTTTTGTTGGAGTGAATGAAGTGATTTAGGAGGCTGTGAGATTGCGCGAGAGGTAGCCAAGTATAAAATATGCGCTACAACGCCATGATCAAGTGCTACTGATAGCCCATGACGCCCTGTTCACGACCTATCGACTTTCTCAAAATCTTTTTTCATTAACACTAAATTGGCCTTCTAGAAACTAATGATATTAGTTTGAAATAGATATCCCTACGATCATCCCTTTACCTAGGAATCAGCAAGTTTTTGAAGTATCAAGAGCAACGCGCTACTAACACCCGGGAGTTCAAGTTAGATCGTAAAGAACTGCGCCTTAGGATGGTATACCAGGGTAATTGTTATCTAAGTAATCGATTCCAAATGTTACGAAGCAGTCCTATTTAATGAACTCTTAACTTAATCTTCACATCACTCACATCGACCAACGTTTAGGCCTTTATCCAGGCCATCAGCATACAGGAGCGTCGAGATGACAGCTTCCTAGCGGTGTGTTGAAAGAAGCTTTTATCTCCGGCCAATGTCCATGCGTTTACTCAAGACCATGATGATCTTTTGCAGTTTGGACACAGGTTTAATGTTTACTGCAAAATCCAATCAATAGATGATGTGGATTTTGTACATGTATGTACAATCCACGTTATATTTGGCATTTCATAACGGCCTAAAAAACCCTCTACGACACACCGTTTAACAAACATGGAGAAAAATCGCGTGGCGTCCGAGGTGTGAGGAAGCTTGGCTTTCAAACGGTTTCGGCCTTGATCATCAAAGCCTGCCTTGGACATAAAAGTTGGTATATTTTTACGCTATTGGAGTCATTTGCACAGCATAATGTTAGCTGAAGACGATTTGCTTCCAGCAGGGCGTGTAAAGCTGTATGTCCCAGGAACGCTTGTCAGTGGCTTACTACACCCTCTACAGCCATGAAATCAGTGCAAAATTGTAAAACGGCGGTGTCAGTGTCTATGTACTTTCTAATTCCAAATGATACTGATGATTATACTTCCAGTTTTCAGCATTCTGCTGGCAATCCACATGACAAGGAAATGAATTGTTTCACAATGTTATTGACCCAAGGAGGTTAATATCAAAAAGAAAACGTTTTTCTTTTAATCTATGGTAAGAATTTCACGTAAGGTCACATAAATTGCTCTTGGACGTTGTCGACCACAGATAATGACGAGGACCAAAGAAAAGTCAAGGTGGAGCATTTCCCCGGATCCCTGGGGTGCGAGGGCTTGAGAGTGACCCAGCAATTAAAAGACTGGCATGCTGAGATACTCCCACATTTCACCACTGACGGTTTTACCTCTTCCGATTGTTGTTACGGTAATCGCCGATAGCAGCTTACATTTCTACCACAGAAATAAGTGTAGTCACAGATGCACCTGTAATCCTAAGGCGCGCGTCGACACCTGCGAGTGGACCGTTTTCAACAAGGGTTATCAGATTTATTATCATCTGCACTAAAGAGTTGTGCAGTCTGCTTCAGTCTGCTTAGACCAATAACTTCAACAAAATGTCACGCAAAGCTTATCAATAATTTCTTGTTGTATTATTTCCCACTTGTACATGTTCAGTTCCTCTCCATGGTATTGCTCATTTGTGATTTTAAAACTCAAAAATATTTATCTGCACATGGCAACAGAGTTTCGTGCTTTTTAATGAGGAGTTTTTTTCTTCTTCTGTTTTTGTACTTGGTCGTGAATTAAGATTTTCAAATGCACACACATAGTAGTTTGTAAGGACACACTAGTCGTTATTTCATCTTCATTGAAGAATTGTCCATTAAAATAGCATTTATATCTCAGTATTTAATGAGAAACTCTGACAACACAAATAATGTAAAGGGTTTGAATGACAGTAAAACACACCCTTTCTCACTGCGGGGTTGCAGTGCTTGTGTACTACCGGGTGGTTTTATAAATACACCAAGAAGTATATGAATCAAGTACGGCGAGAAAGAGCAAAATGGCACACAGGTTTGTTCAGTTAAATTTTGTAAAAGGCAAATGGGGTTTCTCGCTAATACTCCGTCTTCCCGGCAGTCCATGGTAAACTGTTGAGGGTGGAAAGTCTAAAGTTACTAACGGAGAGTCGTGGTACAGCGTCGGCTAAATAACCCGTCCGGCTAGAAATCTCCGACAAATTTAAAACTAACGAAGCAATGGCTCGATTCACAATGAAAGTCAAACACGGTCATTACAGATTAATTACTTTGGTCACAGAAGTAAAGCATAGACTAGTATAGCAGTGTATTTATATAACCATTTTATCGACACATAGCCCTCCGGTAGCTTAAATGCTGAAGCTTGACATGTTCCTCATATAGACTGAATCATTCAAGGGAAATACTCCCCTCAAGATAGAGGTATTTAAATATATTCCTCTATAAAGCAGAAATATGGATGTAGAGATACCAGTATGTATTTATTTATATATTTATTTATTTGATTGGTTTTAAGAATATTTCACTTATACGACGGCGGCCGGCATTATGGTGGGAGGAAACCGGACAGAGCCCTTGGAAAACCCGCGATCATCCACAGGTTGCTGGCAGACCTTCCCACGTACGGCCGGAAAGGAAGAGCCAGCTTGAAGATACTCGTAAATTCCTGATACCTATATTTTATGACCATAACATAACGACTTGGCTGTTACATTTAGGCTGTTTTGTCTTCACCAAGATGGCGTATGAGTGGGCTTATCGGTAACTAACAGGTGGGGAAGTTCAACAGCCCAGTAAGTTGCCAAAGATCCTGTTTCCTCCATGCGAAAGCAATGTCATCAGCAACGGCATGAGTGAAACAGCGATGCTTATGGCGTTAAACATCAGTCAAATAAGTAAATAAGTCCGACGGGGAATAGTGAATTATGGGTAACGTGCGACCATTTCCTGACTGCCACACTGCCGTTGCTGTTCTGGCATTTGCTTTCTGTGCTGTTGTCTTTCACATCACTGTTCAGGGGTCTCTGTGGCTCAGTGAGTTAGCGCACTAGCACAGCGCAATGACTCAGCACTCTCCCACCAATGCGGTCCCAGCTCATTCTGGCTTCATTTCCTGCCGTACGGAAGGTCTGCCCTTCAACCTGCGGATGGTCGTGGGTTCTGCCCAGTTCCCCCCCCAAACCATGATGGCCGCGTCGTATAAGTGAAAATACTCTCTCTACCTATGGCTTAAAACACCGATCAAATAAATAAACAAATGAAGAAAAAAATACATTACTATACACACATAAATGTTATGTCATACAGGGAAAGAGTTGTTCACATACCTGTATGTCAGGTTTCCCCTTGTCCTAAATTATATAATCAAACCACGCCTGCCTCCAGATTATGTCAAAACACACACTTATACAGGTGTAGACTGAAACGCTATACTGAACTTATTTGACATATGTCAATATACATACATATCTTAATGTGTCATCGTAGCTAGGTGAGCTGATATTGAACCTTCGACATTTCATTCCGTTCTTCTGTCGTCCTGCTTACACCTTTGCAGTCTTTCACAGCTCAGAGTCAATTGTGTAAAGGTTGTGAGGTCAACAATTCGAAAAGCGAATGACTTTTATTCGGCCGTTTCACCTCAGGGATTTCTACTATCACTATCCTATATTTCCTACCTACAGGTTGTATGTATATTTGCACACAATTTTAAAGTTAACGTGGGATGAGCGCCAGTCTATTCGACCATGAAATTACCGATGGACTACGCCAGTTTGAACTTTGAACTGAACGTCATGCCTGGAATATGGGTACAAGCCTTCCCCGTATCACTGGAAACTGTTCGCTGTTTCTCTCTTACAGCTTACACGAGTTGTACGTACTACATATACATAATATTTCTATACATATATATTCCTTTAGTAATCGGTGATATCGGTTGATTTGGAATTGGATCTTGCGATTTTAGACTTGGAACATCCCCTTTATGGATACAAGTGGTATACAACTGGTATACAATTGTCGGATTTGATACCTGGTGCTTATAATTCTATGAACACTTTCATTTAGCCAGTGCCTAAGAGAAGTCTGACCTTTATATATAGACAAGGGCCGTTATTCTCGTATTCGCGCGTTGTTTGATCAATGACTTCACAAGCCCGAATTCAGCTTGAGCATGGGACTTTTAGATCATGCACATCACAAAGAGTGTTTGTTTACTCCGGTTTTTATATGGCCCAAAACAGAACCACCGAGCACGGTAATATTGATGGAAGCAACATAAAGTAATAACAGCTCCCTGTATATGAACAGAAACATATTTTGCAAACTGATATTCAACAAGCTTTCATTCATATTTATCTATTTATTTCGTAAATAGCTTTACGTCGTACTAAAGAATATTTCGCTTATACGACGGCGGCCAGCATTATGGTGGAAGGAAACCCGGCAGAGCCCGGGGTAAATCCACGGGCATTCCTGTGCATGGTGGCGCTGAGGTGGCTGGGAGATTCTGTACCCCGTAAAATGACCAACGCCCAACGCATATAATGGGCGATGAAACTTCAAACAAGCGTGTTTATTTAAATAAAAACCTATATTTAAGTATTCAACATAAGTGTCTAAAACATGTATATAAGCCTATACTATAATGCTATAATCTCACTAGTATTTCATATCTGATGCACAAAAATATTTATAAGTTAAACATCGAAATTTACAGTGTACCGTCGTGAGAGTCGGGTGGAAACCACTGCCTTTCCCATGGTACCAGACAAACGTCCAGACTTCAGGGATCAGCAGAAAGGGCAGCATTCTAGCCACCAAGAGTAGGTATCCAGTTAGGGAGAACTAGATTTGACCCACGACCTTACTGGCAATGTGACACTGATTGATTTATTTATTTGATTGGTGTTATAGTCCATAATCAAGAATATTACACTTATAAAACGGCTTCCAGCATTAGGGTGAAAGGAACCGGGAAAGTAACAGTGGAATTCCGACAAAAAGCCGTAAAGGTCACTCGACAAGTGACGGTACCTATTTGAAAAGCAAGTAACACATTGTAGTTCAACATTGTGGGGGCTTCTCCAGTACTTTGTTAAATATTGTGCCAAATTCATAATTATTTATTCGTTGATCGCTGCATGTTCGGCAAGTAGAAGCGTAACTGGTCATTACTACAGTGTATATTGGTGTAGAAATAACTGAGCGTGCGCTTACAATGGTCGTCATCTAACTGTCGGCATTATCGTTATTTATTTATTTATTTACTTTTTTGCAAATTGTTGAGATATTACCTACGGTTTTGTTGACCGTAATTTTGTATTTTAAAAGGCTAGGAGGCAAGGAACAATACAGCCCACAAAGGAAACGTACGGTATTTATCTATTTCTTTATACGTTTGCTGCAAAACTTGACTTCATACATAGGTTAAACAGCACACAACAAATACCGAACACTTACTGAACAGTACATTTTAAAATGTACAAAATATAAAATGACGATGCGCATTGGAGAAACAAAATAACAAACAATGTCAAAAACAACAACAAAATCATCACCATTCCACCACTGCTGGCTATAAACACACATAATACCTCAGTATGCCTTATTTCTTTGAATTTAAGGGCAAAATATTCGCTGAACTGCAACATTCAGGTTTTTCACGTATCTTTCAATTTCTACATCAAGAAAAGATGAAAACTGTCCTCATAGTTGTTCAATTAATGCAATCCTGATTGCATATACAAAGATCATCATATGTTATTATTATTAAAACGACAAAATGCTGACAATATAACAAAATGGTATAATTATTTGATTTCACTTGTGTTTTAGGCCATACTCAAGAATATTTCAATAATACGATCGCGGTGAGCATCATGGTGGGAGCAAACCAGGCAGTGCCCGGGTTAAAACCCCACAGATTGCCGATAGACCTTCCCACGTACGGCCGGAGAGGAAGTCAGCATGAGCTGGACTTAAACTCAAAGCGATCGCATTAGTGAGAGGCACCTATGTCAATGCACTACGCTAGCGAGCTAACCAACTAAAAAACCGAGGCCAAGCTGTACAAGCTTAATACATGTGCTTTTACAATGTGTATGGATACATAAATTGTACAATTCAAATACATATTTTTTTTTAAAAAACAATGAAAGTACAAAAAGACATACATAAAACGGGACAGCATAAACTAGTCATTGTTGGTCATTAACGTTATGCATGATTCAGTCGATTTTGACAATTTGCATGGAAGTACAATCATAAAGGTTTTATTAAGTACACTGATCAATGAATTAAATGGATTTATCCAGTATATATCACATGCATATAAAACAAAATATATACGTACACAGTCCTGAATTCTTGGGCATTTAGCACTAAGTATCAAATAACACGCGAACATGGACGGTGTTTCATAGTGTACAGTATACTGTGGTAGTTTTGGGATTTTAAAAAAAATATATGAAAGTATAACAGGCAACACAAAACTATGTAAACTAATACTGGATTAGTTTATAACGGCCAAGAGTGAAATGAATGTTGACACGGTGGATGCCAAAACGTACAACTGATTTTTTTCTATTAGAGTTATTACCCCTTTCAATACAGATATACATGTGTTTCTGTCCAATACATCATAACTGTTCACTCTGTGTCACCTGATCAAAACACCCTTCATCTCTGACTCTCAAATATTATCACAGACTGAAAGTTTGGATAATAGCATCATAACTTTCAATGAAGAGAAAGAAAACGACAAATGCTCGTGCCTATATATGAGCCCAAAATATATATCCCCGACCTCCCCCTACCCTTCCTTATGCCACTTCCGCTTGCCACTGCACAGAATACGAACACTTTATACACCATTTACTTCTAGTCATAAAACAAGTAATGCTTGAAGTCTGTGATATGGCGCTGTGAATATTTGATTTGCCAAAATCGGAGGTGAGCACAGTTGATCCAGTGTATGTTGGCCTCTCGGGGCAAGAGGAATGTATCAGATAAACATAACCAAAACCGAAGGAATGGTCGACTCGGAAGCCAGTGTCTACATCGCAAGGAAAAGTACCACATTACACGTTCATCAAGGAAACACGGCTAATTGTCATAGATTTACACAAAAGATAAAAATAAAAATAAAAAAAGAAGCTACAAGAAACACGGCTGATTGTCTTGGATTTATAACAGTAGTTTGATGTGTTTTGCGTTGACGCTCCCACGCGTTCTACCGCTGGTACTTCTTCCATTCGACAGCTCACACAGCCTCTCCTTGACAAGTTCACGACTGCGGCGATGAAGAACACAAGTCTCATCACACCAAAATAATCGCCATTTACGGCAAACTGTAATAACAGGAAATTATAAAATATTGAATGATTGACTTATTGATTGTTGTTTAACAACGGGAACAAGAATTATTTCTTCATAGCAGTCAGGTTTATTGGTCAAAGAAAAAGGATTATCCAGAGTGAACTATCAACTTTTCAAAATCTCCTGACTTAAAGCTGCAGCCCAAGCAACGCGGGCTGGATTTCAACAAGCATCCTGATTGTTGCAGCAACTAATTGCATATGGTTTACAGTCAGCTCACAGCTAACATGACTTACAAACACACTTCATTGAAATGGTGGCATAGCACACTCCTGGACCATGTCAAGGTATTCATTGCTTTAACTTTTCAAAAACGACCATGAGAACATTATAGTTATTTCTTTATAGCCGATATGGGACGGTGGATATGATCTGGAAGGCAACAGCTTAAAAATCACCCCTCAGTTAAAAAGAAAGACGTCGTAAAAATGAAGTCAGGGTGAGTGAAAAGGCGATTATAAATTGCACATGAAAATACCTTCAATGAATTTCTTACATTCTTTTTCACCAAAAATAGACACAATCAAATGTTTTGATTGAATGATGGCTTTTATGGACCATCCTGATGATGCACATTGTTGGCTATTACCATGCCTGATGCACTAGGACTTCTATAGTACCATGTCTGGTGTGCTAGGATTTCTCCAGTGTCATACCTGGTGAGCTTTGACTTCTCGAGTACCATGATTGACGCATGGGAACCCCTCCAGTGCCATGCCTGGTCCACTAGGACTTCTCCAGTGTCATACCTGGTGCACTAGGATTTTTCCAGCACCACACCTGATGCACTGGGACTTCTCCAGTACTATGCTGGGACTTCTTGTCAGGTGTCAGGTAAAAAGTAGAAGTGCCTGGGGTATCTAACGTACATGTATACATGTATGCATTCATGATTCAGAGCATGAATACTCAAGTGGCCACTATTATCACCATTTGATACGCCGCTCTGAAGAACACATACAGACAGTAGGCCACCCAGATGTCAGTGGTATAGGCCATGACGACCAGCACTGCACAGTTCATCAGGGATATCGTTCCCATGAGCAGTTCTCCATATGCTGTCCGGTTGGTTGGGATCAGGCCGATAAAGAATGATGACAACGCTCCTGTAAAATGAAATCAGACACAAACTGCTCTCAGTGTCTGTGATATCGGGTCGGTGGTGTAAAAATCAACGGCCATTTATTCTCATTGACCAACACAATCACTGTTAAAATCCAGTTTTAAAACCTAGTTCAGTTACAGGTACCTTCAATTTCTGTTTGCACAGTAAATACACAATCAAAATGCAGAGTTTTTTTTTTCACCACCCCTGACTTTGCACAACCATTATATGCATTGTACATGTACTCATTTATGCCAGCAACCTGTGGATGGTCGTGGGCTTCCTTAGGGCTCTGCCTGGTTTCCTCCCACCATAATGCTGGCTGTCGTCGTATAAGTGAAATATTCCTGAGTGCATATTATAGGCACTTAAGGTCGAGTAAATAAATTTATTTACTTATTTGTTTATTTATTTGTTCTATTTGGTTTTCTTGTATTGTACTTTATGGAATGATCAAGAAATAATGAAATTCAAAGAACTCAAATTATATGGGAAACTGTTAAAGGACAACAGCATATTTTATAAGGCTATCACTTTACAGGAGTGGAAAACAGAAACATGACAAAAGAGTAAGTGTCATCAGAAGGAACATACAAATCTGTACATGTATTTAAAATATATGCACTTATTTTTATTTCTTCTCAAAATATTTTTCTGAGAAAACTCTGATGGCTGTAGTTAATTGTTTGTATTGTTAAATGGGCTTTATGGACCATAGTCTGGTATAAGGGTGTGAAGGTTGTTCTTTATTTTCTTCATGTTAATTGCCTCTATGTAAAATCTATTCATGGATATGCATGTACACACCCCTCTTAATACTAAGCAGTTGTACATCTACGTGTAACTAAACCTATGAAACAAGTAATCTCACATTATAGACAATAATCAATTACGGTGGAATAAAATCATGATACTCTACATGTATGTGTATTTGTAATATGCCAAAGTATTACACTATAATATGACCCATAAAGCCTAGCTTTCACTCTATACATTTAACTGCACTTTTTTTGATAAAGAGATCATAAAAATTAGTACCACCACACTGATTTTTCAGATCTAGTTACATGTGTAAGTCTATGGTTCAATTACTTTCTTTGTGACTTAACTGTTGTAATAAATAAAACTGACACCCCGAGATTAAATGAATCGAATATGCACTCCTGTGAGATAATTACCTAACAGCGTGGCTGCCGCCTCTATAGCACCGTTGTATTTCTTTGGATTAGCTCGATGAGGATCGACTGCCGCCCACAAATTCTGGACGTAGTTTCCCACTTGGAAATACCCACAGGATGCAATTGCCCACCATATCGACCAAGCCAGGAGAATTTTTCAGAAGTAAATTGAGCGGAAGTCTCTCCACAGGGACAGAATTACCTCCTTGAATTTCTCACAGCATGACAGTTTGTCCTGCAGTAGATTATCTTGATCATCCCGGGCTGTTTTCATGCTCTCTGGTGGCCCGTCTATGGCAACTGATCCCAAGGAATTCTGGGAATACTAGTCGCTTTGCAAAGACCAGGCAAGGGAGCTTGTATCAACATCAACGTTTAGTGGAAAGGGGAGGTAAATGCCCCGTCCTCCATCACCTTGCAGACTGGATAGAGATCCCATGCCACTGGTTGGTGTTCTGGATCGGGCACTAACTTCCCCGTTCTGGCTCAAGCTTACTGGATTATTAGGCAAGTCTGATCTGCTTTCTCGAAAGGCTGTGTAAGACGGGTTGACCTCTCCGTCTTCACTTTGCCGAATTTGGTCAGCGCTTCTTAATTCTCGCGTGTCTCTCTCTCTGTGGTGGAAGTAGACTGACCGCTGCACTGGTGGAAGGCAAAGAGCTGCAATAAGCGAGAGAGACACACTGGACAAGGCAATAAAGTTATGGCTATGCAAGTCTGTGATTTTGAAGGATATCAAGAGCTGGCCCAGCACAGCTGCAATGAATTTTCCCATTATTATTGCACTACGGGTATACCCTGCAACTCTTTGGTAGTGCTGCGAATCCACCATGGCATAAATGTAAAAATAATAAGCGATCTCTGTCGCCGTGCAGAAACCGTAAATGAACTCCATCAACTGCATTGTGAGAAAACCGTGTCCAAACAGGAGCATGATCCATGTGCCTATGTAGCAGCATGCCTCGAAGATGATGACAAGTTTGTAGCGTAGCAAGTCTGTCAGCAAAAAGGTGGGTATCAAAGCCACCAGGTAGGAATACGTCCAGACTGGGTACACCTGGTTATACACCTCAGATTGCGTCAGATTGACGGATATCTGTGTCACGTATGGCGTCAGGTAGGGCTCTGAGGGCCGCATTGCCTTCAGAAACCCATAAACACAAACCACGGCTGCACACACTTTCCACGACGCTATGGTTATGCTAATACATCTCAGTAAAGGTAGGCTACTGGTCACTGTTTCACATGTGGAAGGCTGGCTGGTCTAAAAATATTCAGGTACAAAGCACATGTGGCTGTGTCTTCAACACAGCCCATGAAACTTGCTGACCTTTAAGTTTCCCCCAATACGGAAACATAGAAAGGTGTTTATGACAAGTATTAAATACATTCATGTAAACAGTAGTGTTGAATACATAGATTAGCCATATTAAGACGTGTCATTTTTCTGCTCAGTATCAGCTTAGCACCCAAGATTAGATGGTAATATTATCAAAGTAGGACTGAAACTGAAGTCCACTTCCCCCCTTTTCCACCTAACCACCACCACCACCCTACTCCACCCTCCACCCCCACCCTCCTTACAACAAGGTATCGCTCTAGACGCACTTATACCTCCTTCTCCAAATGATGTTGTATTGTACCACAATATCAGTTGGAAAAGGAGGTATCAGTGGGTCTACCTTATCAGCCTATGACTGCGTGACTGAGCCATATATTGCAAATAAACCCTAAAGGAATTAAGATAATACCGGAA
The DNA here is from genome assembly GCA_016165875.1 of Acanthopleura granulata. Classification (NCBI taxonomy): domain Eukaryota; kingdom Metazoa; phylum Mollusca; class Polyplacophora; order Chitonida; family Chitonidae; genus Acanthopleura; species Acanthopleura granulata. The sequence continues at coordinate 16,260,474 of JABBOT010000011.1, read as the reverse complement.
TAGAGATACATGTTGTGCTGCAATTTAGAAATATTTAGAGGTTTAGTATTCACGCATGTAGCTGGATCTGTTAACAGGTTAACTAAAGCTGGAATGCAGGTTGACTCGTATTTTTCCTGTTTCTATCACATCGTATTATCATTCTGCTAGAAACTAAGTATTCCTCCACGCTTTTATTTCTACTTTTTCTCATCCTGAGACAAATTGGGTGTCGAGCCTAGTATGATGTAAAACTCATAATACAGACCGTTTCGGTTATGTCACAAAATTCTACATGTAATTTCACACTAAGATGGCCCCGATATCGCCATTATGAGGAATCTCATCCCACCCACATGTTGTCTAACGTAGAAAACGTGTTATCAGACACTCCTTTTCGCCGTAATATAAATAAATCGATATACTGTAATGACTTACAACTAGCAAAAAAATGTTGAAGCCAAGCCTTCCCTGTTTTGTCGTGTGCACTGAGAGCTCCAGCTGGCAAGTGTTCACAGACATCTGCAATCGATCAAAATCAAGAATTAATCAGAAATTCAACAACAAAATCTTTTTCTGTCATATATAAAAGACACTTGAAATTCAATAAAGCTTTGCTTCTAAACGGTTCACCTATTACGCAAAGAAGTTCATCCAAACGAATTTAAAAATACTGGCAGAGCTGTGAACTTAGTCTTGCCTGTCAAAGCCACACCATAACTGCACACACTTCCGCTGGGGGTTACAGTTGTGGCTTGAGAAGTGATCGAGTAATCCACAGTCGCTTTTGTCGCATTTTAAGAATAGGTAAGTAGATCGTGTGGATCCGATATTCCTTAATTACACAGAGACCATGGAATGCGTTAATTGATGAAGAGGAGAAAATGTCTAGATCTATCCACCGCTAACATGTTGGTGTCTGTCTGAAGCTGAAAAGGGGTGTGTCTGCACAATGCCGGCTTGGCGGTGAAGTCGGATGTCGAGATGTATAATTAGCGACAACGCGCATTACATGGTTGAATGGTTTTGTACCCTTTTTACTGGAAACTTCTTGAGTGTTAAGCTTCACAGAGAAAATCTACGGATATGTCAGTTGTTTCAAATGAAAATGCCAGATAATACTACAGGTTAAATCGAATGACACATAAACCTCTGTGTGTGTACAGGCTAATTGTCAGTCAGTGTCCTTAGCGTTTGGTATGCAAGAAACACTTACTTGTTAAGTGTACATGACAAGTCTGGTGACTAGTTGGACTTAACAAGTCCACCTGTTAGATTCTCTCTTTGTACATAGTTATCTTGGGCCGAGGGCTTTTCAATGACCACTTGCCTTTGTTGAATTGTCATCGAATGCCGCGTAGTTTAAGTTACATTGGCATGCACAAGAAACCAATAGCCTTTTTTCCCTGTACATAGGTGTTTACAAGCACTTGTATAATATTTGAACAAGGCATTTTGCCTTCAGTACAGGACCACTGTAGAACGCAGTGTAAGATTCGACACAGGACTGCTGTAGAAGTAGCAGGCCCTGTACAGATAAATGACAGTTAGAAACAGAGAAGGGATGGGGATTGTTGCACCTATAGTAGGCTACATCTGATAAACAAATGAATCAACAGCCAGATTTAATCAAATTATAGATACAAATCTTATAGAGATAAGCTAAATGTACTGTATTTTTTATTTTTAGCATGTATTATTTACTTATTTAATTATTCCTACCCCTTTGAATTTGAGTATACATTGAGTTGAGGCCAAGCCTATAACTATCTATACGTACGATTCAGACTTGCAGTGATATGGAGAATAGATATCCTGTATTTGAAAGAGGTACGTTTTTTTCTGACAGCTGTAGCCGAATGCTTAGGTTTGTCCTATATGTATACATCTCATGATGGGGTTTCAATGGTCTTTATAACGCATCAGGCCCGCGTACAGGCTGCATAATGCATGGTATTAATTCTACATCCTGTCTTGGTCACAGTGACTCTTGTATGTCACATGGTACAAAACCTGCCCGACTGGTTTGAATTTTGCTTGTCCTACTTTTAACACGCTATACTGAAGTCAATATGCACCCTAACCTCTCTGTATATAGAATGTATAAAGTTTCGTATCTGTCTGTGTAATATTCAATCTCCGTTTGAGAACAAGTGCGTGTCTTGCTTTATAGCGAAGTAATTACCCGTCTTGTGGACATCAGAAGCAACCACAAATCCGTCAGTTTTAACAATGTTTAAACATACATAATATATTGGTGTTGAATCCAAACTAGACTTTTTCACCAAGTCGTGTAGACCTTTTAACCTGCAGAAGCCGCTGCGCGTTTGTAAAATAAACTTGGCTAAAGTAAACCTGTTTTGTGCTACATGTAGCTTGGCTGTGTAGTACAACAGAAGCCGTTCACGTTCAGTACTGATTATTAAACATGTCTGTGTACATATATATATGTGTGTAAGTATAGCCTTAATTATATATATTAGTCTGAAGTTTGTATAAGACATTACTTCGCATGTCTGACTTGCAGACGCCACAGAATGTTTGTAACATAAGTCTGAACGTCCTTCTTTGGCGTCGGCCGATACACAGTGGAACAGGTTTAGTGAATGTGTAGTCGGAGTGTCTTATTCCGAAGTGACAGAACGAGCCCAGACGTACTGGACGATAGATACTGAATGACAGTACTCCGATTATTCTTTTGATTTATTTATTTATATGACTGGAATATTTCACTTATACGACGGCTGGCAGCTTTGTGGTGAGAGGAAAGTGAGTAGAGCCCGGGGGAAAGTCACAACTATCACTTTGGCCAGAGGCACCTGGATCATTACTCTGCACTATAGCGCGCTAACAGAGGCCCCCGAGTTCTACGTTGAGTGAATGGTGATGAACCCTAGTGAAGACCAATTCAAAGACCCATTTCAAACTGCACGTCCCATAGTGGTGATTTTGCCTTGGTACATGAATGAATGATATTCTCGAAAACTGTAACGCGCCTAGATCACCATACTTCCATGTGTACTGAACAAAGTGTATATGACCAGTGAAACAGCCTGAAGTGTTCTAATTAACAGGTTACCAGAGTTAAATAATAATAAGGATTTAAACCTGAGAGTTATGTGTGATATTCGTATATGTTCTGGTAAATCGTGAAAGCAGGTTCCATACAAGTCGATAATAGCAAGATTCATTTTCTTAACAACGTTTTAAAGAACAGTTGCCTATTTATTTTTTTTTATTTGTTTTATCTTTTTGATTGACGATGTACTCAAGATTATTTCACTGATACGACGGCAAACAGCATTATAGTGGGAGGAAACCAAACTGAACTGGAGGAAACCCACGACCATCCGCAGGTTACTGGCCGACCTTCCCGCCGAGGAAGCCAACTTGAGCTAGACTTGAACTCACAGAGATCGCATTTGTGACAGGCACCTGCATCATTGCCCCGCGATGTACATCCATGTAGCTTTGCGTGGAGTTTTGTCCGCAGGCAAGTGCTACAGCTGTGACTGATTGGTGTGGTGTTCATGGGGTAGATACATATATGGTTTGTGGTTGCTTGCATATCATGTCATGATTTGCATGTGAGAATTTGACGGTATCTATGCATCATCCAACCGTGATACCATCTGTATCGATGATATTACGAAGAGTGTCTCCTTCACCAATGTAACTGACCACTAGCGTACAGCTGAAAATTCCCAGACTATGTAGCCTTAAGCAACAACTCAGTGTATACTTTTTTGTAAGAAGCCTTTAACAAATAATCTGCAAAGCATGCAAATCAAAATTATATGTCGATAACTGCACACGTGTATGTATATTTCTTTTATGCATTTATCTTTCTGTTCAAGATCCGAAGAAACTGCGACTTCATTCAAGTCGGGAAAGAGCCTGTGATCTATATGTGGCCACCATATAAAGGCTATATTGGTCTGCAAATGCGTCGCCCACATGTATGGCGTATTTGTGCAAAGACTCTTTCGAAATCCCACTACTTATGTGCTTCTCTATCCTGTTCAACTTTACAAAGAACAATATTTCACACGGCATTTAACCTTCTTCTCGTCACAGGAACCATGGCAACACAGGACCAACAACAAGGACAGACGGAGGCGAAGCCCCCTGTGCCGAGTGATCTTTTGCAATTAACGAAAAGCATGGCTGGATTCACACGTGACCTGTACGACCAAATCAGTAAGCAGAACCCGGATGGGAATCTGTTCTTCTCCCCGTTCAGCATCGCCACGGCATTGGGGATGACTTTAGCGGGAGCGAAAGGAAATACCGCCAGTCAGATGATAGAGGCCATGAAGTTGACACAAGAGAGCGACGCCTTGCACTCTGCCTTCCAGAAGCTCTTTGGGGAGATTAAGACCAAGGATGCCAGGTACACGTTAAACACCGCCAATAACATGTTCGTCGACCAGAAATTCAAAGTGTTAGACGAATATTTGAAGGTGATCCAATCGTCGTTCAAATCCCATGTCAAGAACGTCAATTTCGCCCAGGATCCCGAAGGTTCGCGTTCAACAATTAATACATGGGTAGAGAAGGAAACCAACTCAAAAATTCAGGAGTTGATACCATCGGGGATGCTCACGAAGGAGACCGTCTTAGTGTTGGTCAATGCGATATACTTTAAAGGAAATTGGGCCAAGAAGTTTTCGTCAGACGTCACGGAGGCAAAACCATTCCAGTTGAAGAACGAGAAGAAAATCCAGGTGGACATGATGTACCAAGAGGCTAAGTTTCCCGTAGGCCGTCTGACGGAGTTGGACTGTCAAATCTTAGAGCTACCATACGTTCAGCACGACCTCAGCATGTTTATTTTACTGCCAAGGAGAGCAAACGGTCTGTTGCAAATGGAACAGTCTCTGACTCCCGCTATCCTTCAGTCAGTCCGTAACTTCGTCTCCAAGCAAACCGTTAAAGTCCATCTTCCGAAATTCAAACTGAAAGAAGGTGCGGAGCTTTCGGACATTCTGAAGCAACTGTGGATAAAGGACTTGTTCACAGAACGCGTTGCTGACTTGTCCGGCATCGATGGCACAAGGGAGCTGGTCGTTTCCAACGTTGTCCACAAAGCTTTCATCGAAGTGAACGAAGAGGGCACTGAAGCCGCCGCGGCTACAGGCGTCAGGTCCATTCCTATGTCCTACACGATCCCTCAGGAGTTCAACGCAGATCACCCGTTCCTCTTTTTCATCATGCACAATCGAACGGGCGCCATTTTGTTCATCGGACGTCTTTCAGAACCTGAGGAATCAGGCAAAGCAAAAAGTGAACTATAACAGTGACTTAGACCTTGTGCTTTTTTAAAGCTTATATGCATAATATATATTCCATACAGCTGAGCTTGTGTGAATCAAATATTGAAGTTGACACCTTTGAGATCTTTATATAGAGAATCTCCTTAGTAGAGGAAATCTTAAAGGGCTAGATAAGATAGGGTTACACGACAAAGCTTACCTGGTGATGGGTTAGGTCAAATCTAGACTTCAGTATCCTTTGCGGCTTGTTGAAAACTCCTTGCCGGTTTTATTTACGCATTATCAATGACATATGAACTGCGAAAGAAGGTTGTTGTGATTATGTGTTTATAGTGTAGATCGCATAATTGTAAATGCATGGAGGTTAGTGTGTGTCTAAGTAAATAATAAAGCCAACATTGTCTCCCAGTAGAGCCGTGGCTCTTCTGATTTTTATTGTAGCGAAGTAAACTGTGTGTTCAAGTCCAGTTCATGTTGGCTTCCACTCGATATAGCCGTACATGGAAAGGTCTGCCAGCCATCTGCAGATGGTGCTGGGCTTTCACAGGGCTCTGTCCGGTTTCCACCCACCATGAAGCTGGCCGACGTGGTATAGGTGAAATATTCCTGAGTACGACGTAAAACACTAATGAAATAAATAAATGAATATATGTGCTACAGCACTTTTGACATTCCCTCTTCTTCGAAGACCAGATATACTCATCAAGATACAGCACATGTATATCTAAGACTTTATATATGCATGTAAATTCAACTCCATTTGTTAATTGCTTAGATGCCTTTTACATTTCCATCACTTTTCCACCACGGACACATTTCCACATTTAACATGGATTTCACGTAAGGAAAGTTTACGTAATGCTACATGTAATAATATTAGGGGTTTTTACCTGATCCAATCTTTTGAACCCAAACGAGATATATACATGTAGTTGTATCATTTACCGACGTCTGAGAAGAGGTCTCTGGGTTTTATTGATGTACGCCAATAGTTCTTAAAACACAGATCACGTCTGGCCACGCATGGTACTTTGTATCCTTCATCTGAAATATGAGAAATCATAATAATGCTCTGTTTTGTCACTTTTTCTTTATTAATCCACGAAGACTTGTTTTCCATGTTCCTCGTTTGCAAATTTCAAGGCCAGCTTTGGTAACTTTGCCCGAAACATGAATGTAGTAATTTGTAATAAGTTTACGCGCTTTCGGGAAGTTGTGAGAAGCTGCTGTTTTCTATTTCTATACCTTGCCATCAACAATAAAATCAATGGTGTTTTCACACTCCTTTCAAGAAAGTAAAATTCATGCCCAGTTTTAGTAACTTTTTCACAATGTTGTGACTTGAAAAGTGCCAATTTTTTTTCCAGTGGAGTAATTCTATATATGAACGACAACTTAAGATATATAAAGAGGGGCATCTGTGGCTTTGTGGGTTAGGATGTTAGCGCAGAGCAATGGTCCCTGAGCCTCTCACCAATGCGGTCGCTGTGAATTCATGTTCAGTTCATGCTGGTTTCCTCTCCGGCCCAAAGATCTGGGAAGGTCTGCCAGCAGCCTGAGGATGGTGGTGGGTTTCCCCGGGGCTCTGCCCGGTTTCCTCCCACCATAATGCTGGCCGCCCTCGTGTAAATGAAATATTCTCGAGTACGGCGTAAAACACCAATCAAATACATGTAGCTTGCACAGAATACGCAATTATACGCATTCTGAGCGTATCCGTGAATATGATTGTTATTCCGTAACAACGAAATAGGTCATTCGTTATTTTGTACTTTTATATCGAAATTACGTGATCATAAAATGACTGAGCAACCGGTAGTCATTTGTAAAAGCGGACAGCCCATTAGTTGACGCATCAAATTGGATGCATGAGTTATTCCACCTGAGAATGTGGGCGCAATGTTTCGAAGTACTGAGTCGAGAGACCAATGCAGATGAAAGAGTTGCTTGAATGAGTAGTGGCCTCCTTGTAATTTGTGAGTATTTTAACTTTTTGTAATTACCACTCCAACTGCTTGAAGTATTCCCTGTTATAAAGACGGCCACTTGTATATTGCTCCCGTGTACGTGGTAAAATGAAGCTGGCAGGATCCCACATTTGAACTTGTCCTGACATTTCGGCAGGGAATCGCCCTTTTGAGCGTCGGCCTTGGTGAGAAATGCTACAAACAGGCTGACTGTGGCTGCCCACATTTTCAGTGTTCTCTTTGGTTCTAAAACAGACAACGGTATCAAATATATTTAAAGCTGAAACAGACTTTAGGCTATGTGTATTACTGTGCACATTCATTTAACATTTGGTTTGATATAACTCAAAATTATTTCATGCTTGAGACATGAAGGACAAATTGACCCAAAATTCACTTCAGTGAAGGCGTTGGCATCCGGAAGCATACATATTTACCCTATCTCCAGTCCTTTTTACACGAAAATGTATTTTGTCTAACACCTTTACTGGAGCAAATTGACAATAGAACAGATTTCAGCCGATATGTGCAACAATTTACCAATTATCACACTGTCCTCTCTGCTCTTTATTTACTCCTCAAGCTGCAGACCTTTAGATATACACTACAGCCACTCCGCTGACCACGACCACCCGATTCAGACGCAAATATACTGTACCTACACATTCATTTATTTATTTATTCATCTATTTATTTATTTATTTTATCGTGACATCGGCCATATGCAAGACTATTTCAATTAAGGATTGACGACCAGGCTTACAGGTGAACGAAAACAGGTGACCCGAGTGCAGTCAACTGCACGAAGCCTTCTTAACGTTACAAGCACGTACAAAGGGTAGCTACCAGGGTCCTCTTGCACGAAACCCGCTTAACGTTACGAACACGTCAATAGCGTGACTATCAGCACTGTAGGCATTGCATCGATATGGCAGCTATACATGGTCGTAACGTTAAGATGGCTTCGTGCAAATGGACCCTGACAAACCTACTAAGACAAACCTACACGCATAAAACCACAGCGATGCCCTGATTCCAATTCGTGATCACTTTGGTCAAGGATTAGGCACTCATCTTTGAGAACTCATTGTCACAGAGCTCGGTCAGTTAGGATCTCAGTGTGACATAAAAATGTAATAAAATATCTTTCTCACCGGTAATGTTGTCTTACTTCTGGCGTTAGAAAAGCTTTGTGCCCGACACAGTCAGTTTGCTCAGGCCAGAAACTGACACTTCTACCGGGTACTGAAACGCAGGCCCGCATGTCCAGTGTCTGTTATCTAGTGTTGTCAGCCCTACTTCCTGTAAGTCGAGTCACCGGGGGTCAGGGGCTCTCTATTCAGCTTCAGTGAGGTAGCCACTGCCTGATATAGTATAAGGAAGAAATGTTCGCATGACGCCACTGCAAGCACGAGACGGATTTTACGACTACCTCCCAAAAACGGTTTGTTACGTTGAATTAAAAGTTAGGATAATATTCAACCTGAAGAGTTATACTGTTCAAGTTTGGGTTTTGTGCTTTTTCACTTCATTTTTGTTTTTGTTTTGTTTTTATTACTTTTACTCCTTTTATTTTTTTCTATTTCAAAAAATTGTGGCAGTTGTGCAATGTTATGGACATCGACAAAGCTAGTATTATGATGACACTTACCGAACATGATCGGGTGTGACGACAGTTTTGAATTTAATATCACATCTTACCAGATAGCATCTTCAACACAAAATGCAACTTTTGAAAACTATTTCCCAACTATTTATATAAAACGCTATGCTCCGTATTGTCAACGATAAATGTTGCACAATATATCAACAGGATAAGGTTCATTTGGAACTCGTCTGAAACAAAATGCCTATCGTCTTCATATGACCTAGCATAGTTATCTCCTAGTGTGGCCGGCCACAGTGGTAGAAATGAAATCAGGTAAATAAAGAAACGAATAAAACACTAGTGTGACATTTTATGATTAGCATCTTTTGAATGCTACTTAAGCAGTGTGAGATATCCGATTCTCTCACCATTACCCAAAAACATACGAGCAATACAAATCATTCAGTACAAAAATATAAATGGGTGTATGAATGAATGAATGAAACCTTAATTTAAAGAGGGCAACTCTGTCAGATTTACATTCTGCTCTGCCCAGAGGCCCTCTATGTAAACAATACAAGAACAGTTAGAAAGAATATTTGTACAGTGGTATTTTTGAAACATGAAAACAGTCTAGCAATGCTACAAACATGAACATCAGTCGAAATCATAAATAAGCTTGTTGTACATGTGACTGGTTGAAATAATTTAAATTGGGTCTGTTTTATTTTATATACTTTCTTAGTCCAAGATGGTTTGTGTTAATTGTCGTTTTGGAAACTGGTCTCGCGAACATTCACCTCGAAGCGCCCATTTTTGTTGACGGCTGGTATGGTTGACGGCTAATATCGGTTTCGATACCTACAGGTCCAACGGCAGAAATTTCGTCTTGTTTCTGAGGAGACTTTGTCACTGGTTGCAGACCACTAAGAGATTAAGACTTCTTCCCTTTGAGCTCACTGTGAGGTAAAAAACTTTTATTTTGTCACACCCAGATAAAGGAACAGAACACTTTTGTTTATTCGCATGTGAAGCTGCCTGTGTATTGTTTTCGTCTTACTATTTACCCTTTCCGCAGTAGGGTATCTCTTATTTGAGGATACGTTTAAAATCTACCGTATCCATGATGAAATATACGTCATAACAGCAGCGTTCAAGAGATAAAACATGTTAGCCGAGCAGAATGACTCATGGGCATTTCAACATTGCGGTCGCTGTGAGTTCAAGTACGGTTCGAAACCAATATCACACACATTCGTGTGGATCTTTTTCTCCGTAAATATCTACCGTCTGTTATTGCTCATGTAAGAGTGGTGTACTATATGCTATACGGAAAATGCCGAGTGTGATCGATTCTGTATAACTTTAGTTAGAATGCTTTATTTTACGAAAATCATGTCATATGAATTAACGGGTAATAAGTTTATGTAGTATTTCTAAGTAGAACTATTTTTGTATCTGATTTTATATTTTATAATTTCCGTGACGGCGTGTATGTTTTGATGGTCGCCAGTTTTTGTTTTACGACTGAGATACGCAGGGACTGTCGAACTGAGCTAGCAAATAGAACCAGAAAACGGAGTTACGTCTGTAAGTAACTACTGACCATGTGAGTTTATTCATGTTCTAAGTTATTCTTGTTATCGTAGTCGCTTATCAAAGTTGGTTTCAACGTTTGAATGTGAATAAACCATTGTTTTCTTCCTAATGCATTAGCGCTACATACTGAACAAGCGTGTGCCATGTTAAAATTACATATGAATGTGCAGTAAATATCAGAGCTTGTGTGTAGCAGTACGCTGGTCTATTGTTTATGAAAATGTATCAGTAAACATGCTTATGATTTATCATGTTGGAAATATTGTTAATTATGAGTGTAACTATGGTAGGAACGTTGTAATTGTAGACTAAGCTTCATTCAAGTTGTTTGCTACTGTGTTGGCCTGAGTTGTGCCCCTTGTTCTGATGTGACTTGTGGCCTGCTGTTTACTATGCTGCTTGGACTGTGAGCTTGACCTGATGTACTCATGCTGTCTGTATACATTTGAAGGTGAGATTTGTTTAGTGTTTAATGAATTTTTTATGGTGTTTATTGTTACAGTATGCTTAAACTCATAAACTGTCATATAAATATGGTACATGTAGTTATGCATACACATATACATATGTTTTGCTAATCATACAGTTATGTTCTTATATCAGTTAAGTAGTTGCATTTAGCTGAATAATGTGGAACTAAGAAATTATTGTATTTTTCTGAATTATTTGAAATTAATGGTTTGTTATTTCATTGTGACATTTAATTTTGTTTCCAATTTTTATTTATCGTTTCTCATTGTTATTACAAAAAAAAACAATGCTCAAACAGGGTAGTGAAACCCATAGTGTCCATTATTAATGTTTAAGATATAGATCAGATGGTATCAGCTACAATGTATTTTTGCCTTACTGTCTAATGTTTATTCGGCTTTGTAGCTGTTTTGTGGAATGTTAGCTGAATTGAGTGTAACAGGGTTATTACTATAGGTGACAATACTTTTGAACTATAGTATAATATATATGCCTGAGTGTCATAAGGAAAGATACGATCTTAATGTCCATAACAGATAATGCAATACTTTTGTATTATAATCGATATGTGACATGAATATTACAAGCTGTAACACTTCTCTTGTGCATGTGTTCACAGGTAATGGAATTGATAATGGGATTTAATGGTCCATTGGGACTTTGGCACTAATAAACTCCAGTAACCTTACACTGGGTATTGTGTTGGTCTATGGGAACTGGAGTATCTATCACGCTTCTTACACTCAGTTAGGTGCCAGCATTTACAGAGGACAATTTCCGGGTGAAAGTTTCAGCTCTTTGGCCCCAGTTTGACTTCCTCTTCGGTCGTACGTGGGAAGGGCTGTCAACAACTAGCGGCTCTTCATGGGCTGTCCCCAGGTTGTGCCCGGTTTCCTCCCACCACGGTCGCCGTGAAATGTTCTTGAGTAAGGTGTAAAACACGTATAAAATATATCAAATAATACTAAGTAATTGTCTGTCGCCCTGTCCATGACCTTTACTTTTTGGCTCACGTGACACAAATTAAACGTCTGACAGGAAGATGGCCCAAAAGGTTTATGTTGCTGTACTCACGTAAAATCGGGGAAAAAGTTTTTTTAAAGATAAGATAATGGTAATAACAAGATTTGCCTTTAACTGATTACTTATGCGCTGGTCTTTCATCAATGATTATTTATTTGCTTTATTTATTTGATTGGTGTTTTGCGCCGTACCCAAGAATATTTCACTTGCGGAGATGAAGCCAACGTGTGCTGGGGTTGATTTCACAGCGATGCCATTGGTAAGTAAGTTTTGAAGACTTAAAAAACATCATACCATAATTGTTTATACGTTCTGTATGTAACGTATGCTTTATCGCCGTAAGCTCACGAAGCTCTCAGAAGACGCTGACAGTTTACCGACCGGATGTTGGTTGATTCATGTGAATCGGGCCCTTCGCTCTCTAGCGATAAAGTTTCAAGTTGGCTTCCTTCCCGTCTGTATTTGGCGTGCTGTTTTTCCAGCCAAAATCTACATCCTGTGACATCCTACCTGCTCTTTGTTGTGTGTGCACTGACGAAAAAAGGACAGCAGTCAACCGTCCGTAATTGAGTCGAATTCGCATCCGTACAGGAGTAGCGTTATCTACATTCAAAAGATAGACTGTTAATGATTTAAGGACCCAGGTCATGTCATTTCTGCTAATCGAGCTTTACATAATCCTGAGTTCTGATTGATCCAAATTATTTTCAAAGTTACATCCAATTTTACATTGAGGTATTTATTATTCGCGATTGGGTGCGTGATATGACTTATCTTAAAATTGTTGACCCTGAACTGAAAAAGTCTAAAATAAATTGATGGTCGTTTTTAAATCTTCAGACCGTATTCTCCTACCACAAATTGCCCAATATTTCCCCGGTCTTTTCCTTTAAGTGTGAACTTTCCCTAAAACCATGCTATCTGAAGCATGCCATAATACAAAATCAATACGGTACTGATTGAGGACCGTATGATACGCAGCCTGGACTCTTTAAGGTTTGTACATAGAATTTGAAAGTTACGAACCATAGACAAAAGGCACACCTAGAGGAAAACAGCTCCATGTACTAATCCACAAACCCCACAATTCAATGTATGATCAGTTCGTACACCCTGTAATGTTACATTTCTTTTCCTTAATATATAACAAACTCTTCATTCCATGCGGATATAACTCCGGGAATGCAAAAGCCTGTAATTCAAACAGCGTACATGGTTCATATGCTTAAGCTAATGTCAATTTTGAACACTGTTTCCCGTGTGACTCACCGCCCAACCGCTTTGTGCCTTGTTGTTCTCTGCCCGGTTTTAACCTAATAGGTAAGCATCTACGAATAGAAGGTATTCGACTCATCAAAGTTAATGTGTCCAAACATGTGTTTTCCGATGTAAACCGCAAAGGAAAACACATTTGTGCCAGATAGCAAAGTGTCTAAGGTTTTTCAGGGTGACATCTTCATATAGGCGTTTAGCAGGTGTCAGCAAAACATGGGAAGACCTGGAATTGCAGACTCAGACTTAACTTTGGAAAGTTAAAACCCAGAGATAACCCAGACGACTATGGCAAGAACCAAGGCTGTATCAGGATGCATATCTTGGTCGGTCCAGTGTAGCCAGTGTAGGTCAGAGGTCGAGCCACGCCATAAATGCGATCGCCAGCCAGGCCGAGGACAGAAGCGACCTGTGTACAGATAAGAATTATTCTGATCCTGGCGTACACGCCAAGCACACAAATGTCAGGTGAAACAAAGTTTCCCTTCATATATATTATTGCTGATATGGAATACGGATCTACTGCCACAAGGATTGGCAACATCATATTTGCTATCCTCAGGTTTATGATGAACCGTTTTGCCTTCTGTTCGGAGTTGTCTACCCTTGTAATGGCCCACAAGAGAAGAGAGTTGACGAAGATGAACGCCCACGCCATAGCGATGTTAACCGAAGAAATGATCCATGAAGCAAGAGTAAATCCGAACGCCAGTGCAGCCGGCGATCGCGGAGCTGGCGTCAATACGTCAGAACAACAGGAGGCGTTGCTGTTGGAGTCGTTGAAAAAGATCCCGTCCAAATAAGACACGTTAATCATATCTGTTTGCGCCATTGGAGCCCGATAACACTCCTGTGAACAGAAGGAATACCAGAGTTAAAAGCCTAGCGTTAATATCTTATTTCAGGTGGATAGCTCCACAATTTACTTAGCAGAAGTGACGGAAATCAAAGAATATGATTCCTTGGTTTACATAACGAATTTTAATCCGTCTTTTTTGAGTCGACCACTTGTAAGTTACAATTAACATCTTACTTAAAGTTGATGTGTAAATTAATTTAGCAGGCACAATTTTCTAGGCTGACATTTAAACAGTTGAATTGTTATACTATGCTGTTTTAGGTTGACCACAGAATTAACAATGCTACAGTTACAGTTTGCTGTTCTAGGTGACAAGTGGGCAGGCGTGCCGTTAGTATAATTTTCTAGGTTAAGACATTAACAGTTAGTACCGGCATGTTATTTCTAAAGATATGTGGAGAAATCTACAGATCATATGATGTTTTCGACTGACCTGTGGACTGTTGTACAGTATGTACGATGTTATAGGTTAACACGCCAACAGTTTTACACACAATATGATTTTTTTCTATTGACGTGTGCTTTTGAACAGTTACTATGATGTTCTATGTTTACAAGTCAACAGTTTTTCGTACAGTATGATGTAATTTTTTTCACCTGTTCAAATGTACAGTAGTATGATGTTTTATTTTGATATGTCCAAGGTCGTACAGTGAGTACATGCATGATATAAAACACTACAGCCTAGATAATAAAACCAGAACAGCGACGACATTGGGATAGTTGCCAAATAGCCGCATGTAACCGACCTAACATCAGTGTACCTCAGTTAGAGGGCTTCGTTCCAACGGTCTATGTAAATGCGTAAACGGCAGCAACATACACGTCCCCGTGCACTGTGGCTGAGGCATAATTAGGTGGGAAAAAAGTGCAGGGATGTTAATTGCAACTTATTTGACGTAGGTGGTCCAGGTTTTCTTAAAATGCTGTGTGATCATCCCATCAACGGACATCAACTGTTGCGCGTGGTATCTTGTTTATCGCGGGGATGGCTTTTGGTATAGGCCTATACTTGTAAATTTGCTACAATCAAGAACTTTTTTAATCAGCCTATGTTTGTCTCTGTAGGTATCTGACTGTTTCTCGATAATTTTACCGAAAAAAATAAGCACATGTTGGCCTTTAGCAAATTGCAAAAACGTTAAATTTTGCTGGTGGTTGTGGGTGGGATATGGATACAGGAAGTTTTTTAAACGATTACCAACCAATGAAAATAGAGCAGAAATATGAAACACTCTATGTTTCCTTCCATCCTGGTTATTGGCGAAAGAATACAGTATGGAGAGAACCAAGGCTGTTCGTCTCGCCCACAAGACTTCAACCAGAGTCAAACAAGCAAGTGCAAGATTCGAAACTCTGACCTCGTTTTTCAGTGACTAACCACCGTTTATTGACTGAGCGATAAGGATGGCTACATCAATTCGCATATTAGTGTTTTGTAGTTCGGATTGACGGTAGTTATCGTATTTTCTCGCATAATACAATGTAATATAATATAATAAATATCATGTGATATAATGTAACATAATGTAATATAATTAATGTAATGTGACGTGACTTGACACGACGCGACAGGACACAATATAATATGATATGATATGATATGATATGATATGATAATAATGTAATGTAATCCAATATAATATAATATAATATAATATAATAAATAGTATGTGAAATAATGTAATATAATATATTTAATGTGATGTGATGTGACGTGACGTGACGTCACGCTACACGAGACGACATGACACGACACGACACGACAGAATATAATATAATATAATATAGAAGTTTCGAAACAATATCTATCACTGGTAGCGATTCTTTGTCTGAACACGAAATCTATTTCTTGTACAAATCAACAAATCAGTTCAAACACGATGTCTGATTGTTGATCAAATGAACAGATCTCTTCAAATGCCGAAATGGTACCACTTATGAAAAGGAAATGCAAAAATGTTCCAGAATCATGTGAGTCTGTCTCTTTATGCGATTGTGTATTAAATATGAGTTTAGTAATTCTACACCAATGGCTTCTAATAAATTGCAATCAGTACCAGTGCAAGTATTTATTTTGGACCTGAACATGAACAGTTAAAATTAAACCCAAACCGAGGTAAACTGACAAAATGGGGTACTTCACCGGTTAGGTGTAGGGTATAGTTTACACTTTACTGTGTAATCACTCTAATTATCACATTTCCGTCGCTGCTTTGGTTTTACTCTTTGTGTTGTAGTCTTTTATATTATATCCTTTCTGTACTTAGATCACCAAAGAAGCAAAGTTATTATGCTTAGGTGCAGTTTTGGCGAGGGTAGGTAATCACAATAAAAATCGAAAATAAAAGTCATTATTTCCAAATAATACACAAAAAATCATTTACCTGACAATGCATGACATTAACCTGCATGACAGTTTCTGAAGTAATAGTTTTACAAAAAAGTACCAGATGCAGGAGTCCTGAATCCGTCGTGCAGATATTTTTGCAGTCCGAGATTGTTCTGACGTTGGGATTTGCATTGGAAATGACGCGGTCGCTTAAATACAGACGTCAGAGAGCCCTAGTGGGAGAGACGTGGTGACTTAACAGTTGACATCGAGAAAAAGCACTCAACATACCTCTAGCTGGTCAAATCCTCATCGTAAAGTTTCCCCTTCCCATCGCCATGCATAATTTTGTGAGGGTTATTCAATAAAGTTTGCTTTCTCGCAAAACAGCCTCCAAGCTACACTGCTGCCATATGTTTAGAGAAATCCACCATTTCCAGCGTCGTTTCAGTGGTTCATGAACGTGAACATATGAATCGTCATCAACAGTCGTACTCCTGAACTACATAATTCACAGTTGACTTTCTTTTAGATAGTGCAAAACAACGATTCTATAAATAAACAACTAAAAATACTTCAAAAGTGCATTGCAAAGAAAAAAAATCGCGAAGAGTGAATGAAAAAAACATATGTTGAAAAAAATATTACACACATCTGCTCATGGGCACATTCCCAAAATTGCTTTTACCGGTTTACTCGTATGGCGGCCGTCTTGAAACATGTTAGTACCACACAGCTTGCATGTTTTCTCCTTATAAATGATACTCGATTGGATTATCCCTACAAAATTATATGTGGCGAAGGCAAGAGGAAAAGTCTCCCACTCTAGGGTTGTCTGACGTGGGTATTTGAGCGACCAAGTCATTTCTAAATGCAAATCCCAACGTCAGAGCAATGTCGGACGACTATTTTTGTTGGAGTGAATGAAGTGATTTAGGAGGTTGTGTTATTGCGCGAGAGGTAGCCAAGTACAAAATATGCGCTACAACGCCATGATCCAGTGTTACTTATAGCCCGTGACGCCCTGTTCACGACCTATCGACTTTCTCAAAATCTTTTCTCATTAACACTAAATTGATCCTCTAGAAAATAATGATATTAGTTTGAAATAGATATCCGCACGATCATCTCTTTACCCAGGAATCAGCAAGTTTTTGAAGTATCAAGACCAACGCGCTACTAACACCCGGGAGTTCAAGTTAGATCGTAAAGAACTGTGCCTTAGGATGATATACCAGAGTAATCGTCATCTAAGTAATCGATTCCAAATGTTACGAAGCAATCCTATTCATTGGACTCTTAACTTAATCTTCACATCACTCACATCGACCAACATTTAGGCCTTTATCCAGGCCATCAGCATACAGGAGCATCGAGATGACAGTTTTCTAGCGGTGAGTTGAAAGAAGCTTTAATCTGTTCGACATCTCTGGTCAATGTCCATACGTTTACTCAACACCACTGTGATCTTCTGCATTCTGGACACAGGTTTAATGTTTACTGCATAATCCATTCAATAGATGATGTGCATTTTGTACATGTATGTACAATCCACGTTACATTTGGCATTTCATAACGGCCTAAAAAAACATCTCCGACACACCGTTTAATAAACACGAAGAAAAAGAGGTGTGAGGAAGTTTGGCTTTCAAACGATTTCGGAATTGATCATCAAAGCCTGCCTTGGACATAAAATTTGGTATATTTTTACGCTATTGGAGTCATTTGCATAGCATAATGTTAGCTGAAGACGATTTGCTTCCAGCATGGCGTGTAAAGCTGTACGTCACAGGAACGCTTGTCATTGACTTACCGAAGCCCGGTGGCTTACTTCATCCTCGACTGTCATGAAATCAGTGCAAAATTGTAAAACGGAGGTGTCAGTGTCTATATACTTTCTAATTCCAAATGACACTGATGATTATACTTCCAGTTGTCAGCATTCTGTTGGCAATCCACATGACAAGGAAATGAATCGTTTCTCAATGTTGTTGACTCGTGGCGGTTAATATCAAAAAGAAAATGTTTCTCTTTTAATCTATGGTAAGAATTTCACGTAAGGTCACATAAATTGCTCTTGGACGTTGTCGACCACAGATAATGACGGGGACCAAAGAAAAGTCAAGGTGGAGCATTTCCCCGGATCCCTGGGGTGCGAGGGCTTGAGACTGACCCAGCAATTAAAAGACTAACATACGGAGATACTCCCACATTTCACCACTGACGGTTTTACCTCTTCCGTTGTTGTTACGTTAATTGCCGATAGCAGATTATATTTCTAACACAGAAATAAGTGTAGTCAGTCATGCACCTGTAATCCTAATGCCTGCGTCGACACTTGCGTGTACACCGTTTTCAACAAGGGTTATCAGATTTATTATCATCTGCACTAAAGGGGGGGGGGGTGGCTTAGACCAATAACTTGAATAAAATGTCACGCAAAGCTTATCAATAATTTCTTGTATTATTTCTCACTGGTACATGTCCAGTTCCTCTCCATGGTATTACTGATTTGTGATTTTAAAACTCAAAATATTTATCTGCACATGGCAACAGAGTTTCGAGCTTCGACACAGGTTGTCCATATTAAATGTCAAATCCAATCGCTTATTTTTTTCAGAACCATGAAACACTTTTAGTAGAACATTTCCGTATGTTGGCAGCATCAACAGTGGTCAGACTTGAATCCGTGGTTCTCTTGATATTAAATTTGTGTCTTCAGCTGCAGGCACAGGTTTTATGGTATACGAGGGCGTTGCTGCTGTTGTTGTTGTCTTATTGTTGCAGTGAGGAGTTTTTTCTTCTTCTCTTTTTGTACTTGGTCGTCAGTTACATTTTGAAATGCACAAGCATCGTAGTTTGTAAGGACATACTAGTCGTTATTTCATCTTCATTGAAGAATTGTCCACTAAAATAGCATTTATATCTCAGTATTCAATGAAAAACTCCGACTACACAAATAATGGAAAGGGTTTGAATGACAGTAAAACACATCGTTTCTCACTGTGACGTTGCAGTGCTTGTGTACTACCGGGGCGTTTTATCAATAGATCAACACGTACATGACTAAATTACTGCAGGAAAGAGCAAAATGATACACAGGTTTGGGCAGCTAAAGTTTCTTAAAGGCAAATGGGGTTTCTCGCTAATACTCCGTCTTCCCGGCAGTCCATGGCAAACTGTTGAGAGTGGACAGTCTAAAGTTACTAACGGAGAATCGCGGTACAGCGTCGGCTAAATAACCCGTCCGGCTAGAAATCTCCGATACCCGACGGTTAATTTCTTCCAGTGTACTTCTGTTTTGTCGAAACTGTTCCTGCTCCTTCAGGTTTTGCTCCAGGAGCTCTCTGATCACCACCTCTTCTTGTTTTAGTGCGTTCAAAACCCGTTCGGTATCCGATTGTTGGTGCTCAAAGTACGTTCTTAACCTTAATAATTCGTCCTCGGAAACGTTGATAATCTTTCCGTGTTCGACGTCAAATTTCGGTCCAGATGATTCGTATTGTGTTTTCAGAGGAGCGTCGTCCGGGGTTTCCAGATCATCTTTCACGGGGTCTCGTTTCTCTGTTTCGATAGGAACACGCGCTCGGACTTCTGGTGTGGAGTCACGCTCGACATATGGCTGATAGTAAGCATCAGGGGGATGGCCACTGTATGTTCTGTCACAGTGGTCATAACACGGCTCTGTGTCGCTCTTAAGTACATGCGAAAAACGAACTGGGTCGCACAATACAAGTTTCTCGGCTAGACTGCTGTGAAATGTCTTCATTAATACTTCTAGAAATCGTTTGAAAGTGCTTGCGCCTCTTTTCCTCAAAATGTCAATAAGATGTGTAACTTGGTCCATAGTGGCCATTTTCTGTAATAAAAAAGAATATCTGCGATAAGTTTATCTATAAATCTTGATTTTAATACCACGGACACCGTGTACCCTCACATTATATGCATTGAGGAGGCATTTTTTGCTCGTTGAATGAAATCACGCTAGTTGGGATCTCGGCCTTTCTATTACGATACACTCGTAACGGAAAGGAATATTCGTTTGCTATAGACAACTAGGCAATGCCATGAGTGCGTTCCAGACACTTTCAGACATTTAACACATGCACATGTAAACACTGGTTATTTCAAACGTTTCTACATGGACAGTTTTCTCCCTTGACCACGATTAGATCAAAGAAATTGGGAGTCATCGAATCGCAAGCATACACTTCTGTGTAACATAATAAAGAAAAAATGTGTCGCAAGCCCGAATAAGTTAAAGAAAGGGTAAATACATGAAGCAAACGAGGTGGAGACATGTAGGTATGTTTTTTTAGCCAGAGACTCATGATTCTGCCATTTAATAGAGTCGAGTGATATCCATCGCAACACACTGTAACCTCTATGTATATATGTTTTGTATAATATCTATATTTACACATACACCAAAACTTTCTGACTTTCTAACAATGTTTGATCGTTTGATGTTTTACACCGTCCTCAAGAATATTTCACTTATACGACGATATGCAACATTATAGTGAGAAGAAACCGTGCAGAGCCGGGCGAAAGCCTACGAACATCCGGTGAGAAGGTTTTAGGTCATTGCGCTGCGCTAGGGCGCTAACCCACTGAGCCGCGGAGACCTTCTAACCGTGAAGTTACTTTCTAACAATCTGCTTACTTCAAAAAAGCAAACCACATCATCCTGTATACCTCCATATTTCTTCTGGTATTTTCCGAGATAACGTCCTCGGCTCTCAGCAGATCTAGGACTGTAGGTGACAGGACCAGCTGACGGCGGATCAAGGACTTCGAACTGTCAAGAACTTTCTCAACCGCCTCGGTGTCCATCTTGGATAATGTTTTCGTTTACTGTTGGGTTTGTATCGCTGTTCCTGTCCTCTTGTTGGATTAGCACTGACTGAAACCTAACAATGGTAACACGTTTAGGTTATGAAGGGTATGAGTCAACCTGTTAGCTTCGACAAAACTCTAGTAGTCCTTGAACAATGCAGGTGGTCGGGGGCAGTAAACGTGGAACAAATTTAAAACTAACGCAGCAATGGCTCGATTCACAATGAAAGTCAAACACGGTACAGATTAATTACTTTGGTCACAGAGGTAAAGTGTAGAATATCAGTGTATTTATATAACAATTTTATCGACACATAGCCCTCCGGTAGCTTTAAATGCTGAAGCTTGGACATGTTCCTCATATAGACTGAAACATTCAAGGGAAATACTCCCCTCAAGATAGATGTATTTAAATATATTCCTCTATAAAGCAGAAATATGATTGTAGAAATACCAGTATTTATTTATTTATATATTTATTTATTTGATTGGTTTTAAGAATATTTCACTTATACGACGGCGGCCGGCATTATGGTGGGAGGAAACCGGACAGAGCCCGTGGGAAATCCGCGACCATCCGCAAGTTGCTGGGAGACCTTCCCACGTATGGCCGGAAAGGAAGAGCCAGCTTGAAGATACTTGTAAATTCCTGGTACATATATTTATGACCATAACATGACGACTTGGCTGATACATTTGGGCTTTTATAGGCCCGTATCCCAACGGGGATTTTGTGGAATCATCCACTTCTGCTGTGTGTGAGGCCTTGGTGACGGTCGACAAAGTGCGTGTGACCTTTCGCGCATCAAGATGTTTTGTCTTCACCAAGATGGCGTATGAGTGGGCTTATCGGTAACTAACAGGTGGGAAAGTTCAACAGGCCAGTAACTTACTAAAGATCCTGTCTCCTCCAGGCGAAAGCAATGTCATCCGCAACGGCATGAGTGAAACAGTGATGCTTATGGCGTTAAACATCAGTCAAATAAGGAAATAAGTCCGACACGGAAAAATGAGTTATGGGTAACGTGCGACCATTTCCCGACTGCCACACTACCGTCACTGTTCTGGCATTTGCTTTCTGTGCTGTTGTCATTCACATTACTGTTCAGGGGCCTCTGTGGCTCAGTGAGTTAGCGCACTAGCACAGCGCAATGGCTCAGCACTCTCCCACCAATGCGGTCGTACGGAAGGTCTGCCCTTCAACCTGCGGATGGCCGTGGGTTCTGCCCAGTTTCCCCCCACCATGATGGCCGCGTCGTATAAGTGAAAATACTCTCTCTACCTATGGCTTAAAATACCGATCAAATAAATAAACAAATGAAGAAAAAAATACATTACTATACACACATAACTCTTATGTCATATAGGCAAACAGTTGTTCACATACCTGTATGTCAGCTTTCCCCTTGTCCCTTGTCCTAAATTATATAATCAAACCACGCCTGCTTCCAGAGTATGTCAAAACACACACTTATACAGGTGTAGACTAAAACGCTATACTGAACTTATGTGACACATGTCTATATACATACATATCTTAATGTGTCATCGTAGCTAGGTGAGCTGATATTGAACCTTCGACATTCCATTCCGTTCGTCTGTCGTCCTGCTTACACCTTTGCAGTCTTTTACAGCTCAGAGTCAATTCTGTAAAGCTTGTGAGGTCAACAATTCGAAAAGCGAATGACTTTTATTCGGCCGTTCCACCTGAGGGATTTCTACGATCACTATCCTATATTTCCTGCACTGGAACACCTACAGGTTGTATGTATATTTGCACACAATTTTAAAGTTAACTTGATATGAGCGCCAGTCTATTCGACTTCGAAATTACCCATGGACTACGCCAGTTTGAACTTTGAACTGAATGTCATGCCTGGAATATGGGCACAAGCCTTCCCCGTATCACTGAAAACTGTTCGCTGCTTCTCTCTTACAGTTTACATGAGTTGTACGTACTACATATACATAATATTTCTATACATATATATTCCTTTAGGAATCGGTGATATCGGTTGATTTGGAACTGGGTCTTGCGATTTTACACTTGGAACGTCCCCTTTATGGATACAACTGGCATACAATTGTCGGATTTGATACCTGGTGCTTATAATTCTATGGACACTTTCATTTAGCCAGTGCCTAAGAGAAGTCTGACCTTTATATATAGACAAGGGCCGTTATTCTCTTATTCGCGCGTTGTTTGATCAATGACTTCACAAGCCCGAATCCAGCTTGAGCATTGGACTTTTAGATCAGGCACATCACAAAGAGTGTTTGTTTACTACGTTTTTTACATGTCCCAAAACAGAACCACCGAGCACGGTAATACTGATGGAAGCAACATAAAGTAATAACAGCTCCCTGTATATGAACAGAATAATATTTTGCAAACTGATATCCAACAAGATTTCATTCATATTTATCTATTTATTTCGTAAATAGCTTTACGTCGTACTAAAGAATATTTCGCTTATACGACAGTGGCCAGCATTATGGTGGGAGGAAACCCGGCAGAGCCTGGGGTAAATCCAAGAGCATTCATGTGCATGATGGCGCTGAGGTGGCTGGGAGAATCTGTACACTGTAAAATGACTAACGCATATAGTGGGCGATTAAACTTCAAACCAGCGTGTTTATTTAAATATACACCTATATTTAAGTATTCAACATAAGTGTCTAAAACATGTATATAGACCTATATTATAATGCTATAATCTCACTAGTATTTCATATCTGATGCACAAAAGTGTTTATAAGTTAAATATCGAAATTTACAGTGTACCGTCGTGAGAGTCGGGTGGAAACCACTGCCCCTCCCACGGTACCAGACAAACCTCCGGACTTCAGGGAACAGCAGAAAGAGCTGCATTCTAGCCACCCAGATCAGGTATCCAGTTAGGGAGAACTGGATTTGACCCGCGACCTTACTGGCAATGTGACACTGATTGATTTATTTATTTGATTGGTGTTATACGCCATAATCAAGAATATTACACTTATACGACGGCTTGCAGCATTATGGTGAAAGGAACCGGCAAAGTAACAGTGGAATTCCGACAAAAAGCCGTAAAGGTCACTCGACAAGTGACGGTACCTATTTGAAACGCAAGGAGCACATTGTAGTTGGACATTGTGAGGGCTTCTCCAGTACTTTGTTAAATATTGTGCCAAATTCATAATTATTTATTCGTTGATCGCTGCATGTTCGGCAAGTACAAGCATAACTGGTCATTACCACAGTGTGTATTGGTGTACAAATAACTGAGCGTGCGCTTACAATGGTCGTCATCTAACCGTCGGCATTATCGTTATTTATTTATTTATTTATTTTTTTTGTAAATTGTTGAGATATTACCTACGGTTCTGTTGCCTGTAATTTTGTATTTTAAAAGGCTAGGAGGCAAAGAACAATACAGCCCACACAGGAAACGTACGGTATTTATCTATTTATTTTTTATGTTTCCTGCAAAACTTGATTTCATACATAGGCTAAACAGCCCACAACAAATACTGAACACTTACTGAACAGTACATTTTAAAGTGTACAAAATATGAAATGACGATGCGCATAGGAAAAACAAAATAACAAACAATGTCAACAACAACAACTAAATCATCACCATTCCACCACTGCTAGTTATAAACATACATAATACCTCAATATGCCTTATTTCTTTGAATTTAAGGGCAAAATATTCGCCGAACTGGAACATTCAGGTTTTTCACGCAACTTTCAATTTGGACACCAATAAAAGACGAAAACTGACATCATAATTTTTAAATTAATGAAATCCTGAGTGCATATACAAAGATCATCATATATTATTATTATTAACACGACAAAATGGAGACAATATAACAAAATGGTATATTTATTTGATTTCACTTGTGTTTTAGGCCATACTCAAGAATGTTTCACTAATACCACCGCGGTCAGCATCATGGTGGGAGCAAACCAGGGAGTCCTCGGGTAAACACCCCGCAGATTGCTGCCAGACCTTCCCACGTACGGCCGGAGAGGAAGTCATAATGAGCTGGACTTAAACTCAAAGCGATCGCATTAGTGAGAGACACCTATGTCAATGCACTGCGCTAGAGCGCTAACCAACTAAAAAACCGAGGCCAAGCTCTACAAGCTTAATACTTGTGCTTGCACAATGTGTATGGATACATAAATTGTACAATTCAAATACATATTTATTTTTCAAAAAACAAAGAAAGTACAAAAGGACATACATAAAATAGGACAGCATAAACTATTATCATTATTGGTCATTAACGTTATGCATGATTCAACCGATTTTGACAACTTGCATGGAAGTACAATCATAAAGGTTTTATTAAGTACACTGATCAATGAATTAAATGGATTTATCCAATATATATCACATGCATATAAGACAAAATATATACATACAGTCCTGAATTTTTGTGTATTTAGCCCTCAGTATCAAATAACACGCGAACATGAACAGTGTTTCATAGTGTACAGTAAACTGTGGTAGTTTTGTAGTTCTGGGATTTCAAAAAAATATATGAAAGTATAACAGCCAACACAAAACTATGTAAACTAATACTGGAATAGCTTATAACGGCCAACAATGAAAGGAATGTTGACACGGTGGATGCCAAAACGTACAACTAATTTTTTTCTATTACAGTTATTACCCCTTTCAATACAGATATACATATGTTTCTGTCTAATACATCATAACTGTTCACTCTGTGTCACCTGATCAAAACACCCTTCATCTCTGACTCTCAAATATTATCACAGACTGAAAGTTTGGATAATAGCATCATAACTTTCAATGAAGGGAAAGATAACGACAAATGCTCGAGCCTATATATGAGCCCAAAATATATATCCCCGACCTCCCCCTACCCTTCCTTGTGCCACTTCCGCTTGCCACTGCACAGAATACGAACACTTTATACACCATGTACTTGTAGTCATAAAACTGTAATGTTTGAAGTCTGTGATTTGGCGCTGTGAATATTCGTAATACCAATACCGGAGGTGAGCACAGTTGGTTCAGTGTATGTTGGCCTCTCGGGGAGAGAGGAATGTAAACATAACCAAAACCGAAGGAATGGTCGACTCGGAAGCCAGTGTCTACATCGCAAGGAAAAGTACCACATTACACTTTCATCAAGGAAACACGGCTAATTGTCATAGATTTATAAAAAAAAGATAAAAATAAAAATAAAAAAAACAGAAGCTACAAGAAACACGGCTGATTGTCTGGGATTTATAACAGTAGTTTGATGTGTTTTACGTTGACGCTCCCACGCGTTCTACCGCTAGTACTTCTTCCATTCGACAGCTCACACAGCCTCTCCTTGACAAGTTCACGACAGCGGCGATGAAGAACACAAGTCCCATCACACCAAAATAACCGCCATTTACCGCAAACTGCAATAACAGGAAATTATAAAAGATTGATTGATTGACTTATTGATTGTTGTTTAACACCGGGAACAAGAATTATTTGTTCATAGCAGTCAGGTTTATGGGTGGAAGAAAAAGGATTATCCAGAGTGAGCTATCAACTTTTCAAAATGTCCTGACTTAAAGCTGCAGCCCAAGCAACGCGGGTTGGATTTGAACAAGCATCCTGATTATTGCAGCAACTTATTGCACATGGTTTACAGTCAGCTCACAGCTAACATGACTTACAAACACACTTCATTGAAATGGTGGCATAGCACACTCCTGGACCATGTCAAGGTATTCATTGCTTTAAGTTTTCACAAACGACCATGAGAACATTACAGTTATTTCTTTATAGACAATATGGGATGGTGGATATGATCTGGAAGACAACAGCTTAAAAATCACCCCTCAGTTAAAAAGAAAGACGTCGTAAAAATGAAGTCAGGGTGAGTGAAAAGGCGATTATAAATTGCACATGAAAATAGCTTCACTGAATTTCTTAGATTATTTTTCACCAAAAATACACACAGCCAAATGTTTTGATTGAATGATGGCTTTTATGGACCATCCTGATGATGCACATTTTTCGCTTAAGGAGTAGTCAAAAAGTGTTTACATATCTCTGGCCTTTGTTAGCCACTGGAGTATACATCATGCACATAACTGTGTTATGGGATGGTTGTTTAGAGGAGGAACTTACATATACCTGTGTTATTGGACGGTTGTTAAGGGGAGGAGCTTTCATACCTGTGTTATGGCATGGTTATCAAGGGGAGTATACATACCACTGTTTATCCTACGCAGTTATCAAGGGTAGGAGCTTAAATAAATGTGTTGTGGCATAGGCGTCAAGGGGAGGAGCTTTCTTACAGGTGTCATAGCATGACATGCATGGGGAGTATACATGCCCCAGTTTTTACCATGTTTACTAAGCACTTCTCGAGGGGAGGAGTTTACATACCTGTGTTGTTATAGGGGAATTCAATCCTCTCTTGTCTACCACAATAACAGTCAGGAGGGTTTCCAGTAGCAAAGCTATAAATGTGTTAAAGCCAAAAATAAGACCAAATCTTTGAGCCTCCAGGTACCGGGCTATCTGAAAGCTAATGAAGAAAGTCACATCAAAGTCAGAAGTATCAGAAACTTACACATGGTTGTGGGTTTTCTCTAGGCTCCATCCAGTTTCCTCCCACCATGATGCTGGCTGCTCCAGGGTGAAATACTCCTGAGTACAGTGTAAAACAGCAATCAAATAAATATATCAAAGTTGGGACTTCTCTGTTACCATGCCTGATACACTGGCGTGTTTGGTGCCTGGTGCAGTACAACTTCTCCAGTGCCATGCCTGGTGCACCATGACCACCAGTGCCATGCCCAGTGCACTGGGACTTCTCCAGTGCCACACCTGGTGCACTAGGACTTTTCCAGCACCACACCTGATGCACTGGGACTTCTCCAGTACTATGCTGGGACTTCTTGTCAGGTGTCAGGTAAAAAGTAGAAGTGCCTGGGGTATCTAACGTACATGTATACATGTATGCATTTATGATTCAGAGCATGAATACTCACGTGGCCACTGTTATCACCATTTGATACGCCGCTCTGAAGAACACATACAGACAGTAGGCCACCCAGATGTTAGTGGTGTAAGCCATGACGACCAGCACTGCACAGTTCATCAGGGATATCGTTCCCAGTAGCAGTTCTCCATATGCCGTCCAGTTGGCAGGGATCAGCCCGATAAAGAATGATGACAACGCTCCTGTAAGATGAAATCAGACAAAAATTGCTCTCAGTGCCTGTGATATCACCTCGGTGGTGTAAAAATCAACAGCCATTTATTCTCCCTGACCAACACAATCACTGTTAAAATCCAGTTTTAAAACCTAGTTCAGTCACAGGTACGTTCAATTTCTGTTTGCACAGTAAATACACAATCAAAATGCAGAGTTTTTTTTCACCACCCCTAACTTTGCACAACCATTACATGCATTGTGCATGTACTCATTTATGCCAGCAACCTGTGGATGGTCGTGGGCTTCCCCAGGGCTCTGCCTGGTTTCCTCCCACCATAATGCTGGCTGTTGTCGTATAAGTGAAATATTCTTGAGTGCATATTATAGACACTTAAGGTCGAGTAAATATATTTATTTATTTGTTTATTTATTTATTTATTCTATTTGGTTTTCTTGTAGTGTACTTTATGGAATGATCAAGAAATAATGAAATTCAAAGAACTCAGATTATATGGGAACCAACTGTTAAAGGACAACAGCATACTTTATAAGGCTATCACTTTACAGGAGTGGAAAACAGAAACATGACAAAAGAGTAAGTGCTATCA
Organism: Acanthopleura granulata; assembly: GCA_016165875.1. Taxonomy (NCBI): domain Eukaryota; kingdom Metazoa; phylum Mollusca; class Polyplacophora; order Chitonida; family Chitonidae; genus Acanthopleura; species Acanthopleura granulata. The sequence goes on along the minus strand of JABBOT010000011.1, from coordinate 16,231,485 downwards.
GAAGGACCATAAAAATCTGTACATCTATTTAAAATATATGCACTTATTTTTATTTTTTCTCCAAATATTTTTCTGAGACAACTCTGATGGCTGTAGTTGTTTGTATTGTTAAATGGGCTTTATGGCCCATAGTCTGGTATAAGGGTGTAACGGTTGTTCTTTTTTTTCTTCATGTTAATTGCCTATATGTAAAATCTTTTCATGGATATACATGTACATACCCCTGTTAATACTAAGGAGTTGTACATCTACATGTAACTAAACCTATAAAACAAGAAATCTGATATTACAGACAATAATCAGTTATGGTGGAATAAAATCATGATACTCTCCATGTGTATGTATTTTGCAATATCCCAAAGTATTACACTATAATATGACCCATAAAGCCTAGCTTTCACTCTATACATTTAACTGCACTTCTTTTGATAAAAAGATCATAAAAATTAGTACCACAGATTTTTCAAATCCAGTTACATGTTTAAGTCTATGGTTCAATTACTTTCTTTGTGATTTAACTGTTGTAATAAATAAAACTGACACCCCGAGATTAAATGAATCGTATATGCACTCCTGTGAGATAATTACCTAACAGCGTTGCAGCCGCCTCTATAGCACCGTTGTATTTCTTTGGATTAGCTCGATGAGGATCAACTGCCGCCCACAAATTCTGGATGTAGTTTCCCACTTGGAAATTCCCACATGATGCAATTGCCCACCATATCGACCAAGCCAGGAGGATTTTTTGGGAGTAAGTTGAGCGGAAGTCTCTCCACAGGGACAGAATTACCTCCTTGAATTTCTGACAGCATGACAGTTTTTCCTTCAGTAGATTATTTTGATCATCCCGGGCTGTTTTCATGCTCTCTGGTGGCCCGTCTATGGCAACTGATCCCAGGGAATTCTGGGAATACTGGTCGCTTTGCAAAGACCAGGCAAGGGAGCTTGTATCAACATCAACGTTTAGTGGAAAGGGGAGGTAACTGCCCCGTCCTTCATCACCTTGCAGGCTGGATAGAGATCCCATGCCACTGGTTGGTGTTCTGGATCGAGCACTGACCTCCCCGTTTTGGCTCAAGCTTACTGGATTATTAGGCAAGTCTGATCTGCTTTCTCGAAAGGCTGTGTAAGACGGGTTGACCTCTCCGTCTTGAATTTGCCGGATTTGGTCAGCGCTTCTTAATTCTCGTGTGTCTCTCTCTATGTGGTGGAAGTAGACTGACTGCTGCACTGGTGGAAGGCAAAGAGCTGCAATAAGCGAGAGAGACACACTGGACAAGGAAATAAAGTTAAGGCTGTACAAGTCTGTGACATTGAAGGATATCAAGAGCTGGCCCAGCACAGCTGCAATGAATTTTCCCATTAGGATTGCACTACGGGTATACCCTGCAACTTTTTGGTAGTGTTGCGAATCCACCACGGCATAAATGTAAGAATAATAAGCGATCTCTGTCGCCGTGCAGAAACCGTAAATGAACTCCATGAACTGCATTGTAAGAACCCCGCGTCCAAACAGGAGCATGATCCATGTGCCTATGTAGCAGCATGCCTCGAAGATGATCACAAGTTTGTAGCGTAGCAAGTCTGTCAGCAAAAAGGTGGGTATCAAAGCCACCAGGTAAGAATACGTCCAGACTGGATACACCTGGTTATACACCTCAGACTGCGTCAGATTGACGGGTGGCTGTGTCAGGTATGGCGTCAGGTAGGGCTCTGAGGGCCGCATTGCCTTCAGAAACCCATAAACACAAACCACAGCTGCACACACTTTCCACGATGCCATGGTTAAGTTAATACATCTCAATAAAGGTACTGGTCACTGTTTCACATATGGTAGGCTGGCTGGTCTAAAAATATTCAGGTATAAAGTACATGTAGCTGTTTCTTCAACACAGCCCATGAGACTTGTTGACCTTTAAGTTTCCTCAAATACTGAAACATAGAAAGGTGTTTGTGACAAGTATTAAATACATTCATGTAAACAGTAATGGTGAATGCATAGATTTAGCCATATTAAGATGTGTCATTTTTCTGCTCAGTATCAGCTTAGCATCCAAGATTCAATGGTAATATTATCAGAGTAGGACTGAACTTGAAGTCCACCTCCCCCCTTACTACCCTCCCTCCATCTCACCACCACCACCACCCCACCCCGCTTACAACCATTTATTTCTCCTTTCCAACTGATACTATATTGTACCAGAACATCAGTTGGAGAAGGAGGTATCAGTGGGTCTACCCTATCAGGCTATGACTGCGTGACTGAGCCACATATTGCAAATACACCCTAAAGGAATTAAGATAATACCGGAATAGAGATATATGTTGTGGTGCAATTTAGAAATATTTAGAGGTTTAGTGTTTACGCATGTACCTGAATCTGTTAACAGGTTAACTAAACTGGAATGCATGTTGACTCATATTTTTTCTGTTTCTATCACATCGTATTATCATTCTGCTAGAAACTAAGTATACGTCCACGCTTTTATTTCTACTTTTTCTCATTCTGAGACAAATTGGGTGTCCAGCCTAGTATGATGTAAAACTCATAATACAGACCGTTTCGGTTATGTCACAAAATTCTACATGTAATTTCTCCCTAAGATGGCCCCGATATCGCCATTATGAGAAATCTCATCCCACCCACATGTTGTCTAACGTAGAAAACGTGTTATCAGACACTCCTTTTCGCCCTAACATAAATAAATCCATATACCGTAATGACTTACAAGTAGCAAAAAATTCTCGAAGCCAAGCCTTCCCTGTTTTGTCGTCTGCACTGAGAGCTCCAGCTGGCAAGTGTTCACAGACATCTATAATCGATCAAAATCAACAATTAATCAGAAATATTCAACACCAAAATCTATTTCTCTCATATATAAAAGACACTTGAAATTCAATAAAGCTTTGCTGCTAAACGGTTGACTTATTACGCAAAGAAGTTCATTCAAATGAATTAAAAAATGCTGGCAGAGCTGTGAACTTAGTTTTGCCTGTCAAAGCCACACCACAACTGCACACACTTCCGCTGGAGGTACAGTTGTAGCTTGAGAAGTGATCGAGTAATCCACAGTCGTTTTTGTCGACTTGCCATTTTAAGAACAGGTAAGTAGATCTTATGGATCCGATATTCCTTAATTACACAGAGACCATGGAATGCGTTAATTGATGACGAGGAGAAAATGTCTAGATCTATCCACCGCTAACATGTTGGTATCTGTCTGAAGCTGAAAAAGGGGTGTGTCTGCACAATGCCGGCTTGGAGGCTCTGTACCGGTGAATTCGGATGTCGAGCGTATAAGTAGCGACCACGTGCATTACATGGTTGAATGGTTTTGTACCCTTTTTACTGAAAACTTCTTGAGTGTTAAACACAGAAAATCTGTGGATATGTCGGTTGTATCAAATAAAAATGCCAGATAATACTACAGGTTAAATCGAATGACACATAAACCTGTATGTATGTACCGGTAAGTGTACAGGCTAATTGTCAGTCAGTGTCCTTAGCGTTTGGTATGCACGAAACATTTACTTGTTAAATGTACATGACATGTCTGGTGACTAGTTGGACTGAACAAGTCCACCTGTTAGATTCTCTCTTTGTACATAGTTATCTTGAGCCGAGGGCTTTTCAATGGCCACTTGCCTTTGTTGAATTGTCACCAAATGCCGCGTGGTTTAAGTTACAGTGGCATGCACAAGAAACCAAAAGCTTTGCTCCCCTGTACTTAGGTGTTTACAAGCACTTGTATAATATTTGAACAAGGCATTTTGCCCTCAGTGCAGGACCACTGTAGAACCCGGTATAAGATTCGACAGAGGACTGCAATAAAAGTAGTAGGCTCTGTATAGATGAATAATGGTTAGAAGCAGAGGAGGGATGGGGGCTGCTGCACCTATAGTAGGCTACATATAACAAACAAATCAATCAAAAGCCAAATTTAACAAAATAATAGATACAAATCTTATCGAGATAAGCTAAATGTACTGTATTGTTTCATTTGTAGCATGTATTATATACTAATATAATGATTCCGACCCCTTTGAATTTGAGTATACATTGAGTTGAGGCCAAGCCTGTAACTATCTATACGTACGATTCAGACTTGCAGTGATATGGAGAATAGATACCCAGTATTTGAAAGAGGTACGTTTTTTTCTGACAGCTGTAGACAAATGCGTAGGTTTGTCCTATATGTATACATCTGATGATGGGGTTTCAATGGTCTGTATAACGCATCAGGCTCGCGTACAAGCTGCATGATGCATGGTGTTAATTCTACGTCCTGTCTTTGTCACAGTGACTCTTGTATGTCACATCGTATAAAACCTGCCCGACTGGTTTGGATTTTGCTTGTCCTACTTTTAACACGCTATACTGAAGTCAATATGTACCCTAACCTCTCTGTATATATGATGTACAAAGTCTCGTGTCTGTCTGTGTAATATTCAATCTCCGTTTGAGAACAAGTGCGTGTCTTGCTTTATAGCGAAGTAATTGCCCGTCTTGTGCACAACAGTAGCAGCCACAAATCCTTCAGTTTTAGCAATGTTTAAACATACATAATATATTAGTCTTGAATCCGGACTAGACTTTTTCACCAAGTTGTGTGCACCCTCTAACCTGCAGAAGCCGCGGCGTGTTTGTAAAATAAACTTGGCTAAAGTAAACCTGTTTTGTGCTAGATGTAGCTTGGCTGTGTAGTACAACAGAAGCCGTTCACGTTCAGTACTAATTATTAAACATGTCTATGTACATTTAGATATATGTGTGTAAGTATGGGCTTATTTATATATATTAGTCTAGAGTTTGTATAAGACATCACTTCGCACGTCTGACATCCAGACGCCACAGAATGTTTCTAAAATATACTTTGTAAGTCCGTATGTCCTTCTTTGGCGTAGGCCTATACACAGTGGAACAGTTTTAGTGAATGTATAGTCAATGTCTTATTCAGAAGTTACACAACTGAGCCGAGACGTACTGGACGATAGATCCTGAATGACAGTAGTCCGATTATTCTTTTGATTTATTTATTTATATGACTGGTGGTTCACGCCGTATTCATGAATATTTCACTTATACGACGGCTGGCAGCTTTGTGGTGAGAGGACCGCGAGGAGAGCCCGGGGGATACTCACAGCTATCACTTTGGCGAGAGGCACCTGGATCATTACTCTGCACGAAGACCCATTCAAAGGCCCATTCAAACTGCACGTCCCATAGTGGTGATTTTGCCTTGATACATGAATGAATGATGCGCTCGAAAATTGTAACGCGCCTTGATCACCAAACTTCCATGTGCACTGAACAAAGTGTACATGGACAACAGTGAAACAGCCTGAAGTGCTCCAATTAACGGGTTATCATAGGTAAATATTAATAAGGATTTAAACCTGAGTGTTAAGTATGATATTCGTATATGTTCTGGTAAGCATTGAAAGCAGGTTCCATACAAGTTGAAAATCGCAAGATTCATTTTCTTAACAACGTTTTAAAGAAGAGTTCCCTATTTATTTTTTCATTTACTTTATCTTTTTGATTGACGCCGTACTCAAGATTATTTCACTGATACGACGGCGACCAGCATTACGGTGGGAGGAAACCAAACTGACCTGGTTGAAACCCACGATCATTCGCGGGTTGCTGGCCGATCTTCCCGCAGAGGACGCCAACTTGAGCTAGACTTGAACTCACAGAGGCCGCATTGGTGAGAGGCACCTGGATCATAGCCCCGCGATGTACATCCATGTATCTTTGCGTGGCGTTTTGTCCGCAGGCAAGTGCTACAGCTGTGACTGATTTGTGTAGTGCCCATGGGGTACATACATATAAATGTCATGATGTGACAGCATGAACGTTTCGCCTGCATGGTTTGTGGTTGGCTGCATATCATGCCATGCTTTGAATGTGAGAATATGGCGGTATATATGCATCATCCAACCGTGATACCATCTGTATCGATAATATTTTGAAAAGTGTCTCCTTCACCAATGAAACTGACCACTAGCGTATAGGTGAAAATTCCCCGACTATATAACGTTAAGCAACAATTAAATATATCCTTTTTTGTAAGAAGACTTTTACAAATAATCTGCAAAGCATGCCAGTCAAAATTATATGTCGATAACTGCACACGTGTATGTATATTTCATTTATGCATTTATCTTTGGATTCCAGGTCCGAAGAAACTGCGACTTCACTCATGTCGGGAAAGAGCCTGTGATCTATATGTAGCCACCATATAAAGGCTATATTCCTGTGCAAATGCGTCGCCTACATGTATGGCGTATTTCTGCAAAGACTACTTCGAAATTCCGCTACTTATATGCTTCTCTATCCAGTTCCACTTTCCAAAGAACAATATTTCACACGGCATTTAACCTTCTTCTCGTCACAGGAACCATGGCAACACAGGACCAACAACAAGAACAGACGGAGGCGAAGCTCCCTGTGCCGAATGACCTTTTGCAATTAACGAAAAGCATGGCTGGATTCACACGTGACCTGTACGACCAAATCAGTAAACAGAACCCGGATGGGAATCTCTTCTTTTCCCCGTTCAGCATCGCCACGGCATTGGGGATGACTTTAGCGGGAGCGAAAGGAAATACCGCCAGTCAGATGATAGAGGCCATGAAGTTGACACAAGAGAGCGACGCCTTGCGCTCAGCCTTCCAGAAGCTCTTTGGGGAGATTAAGACCACGGATGTCGCGTACACATTAAACACGGCCAATAACATGTTCGTCGACCAGAAATTCAAAGTGTTAGACGAATATTTGAAGGTGATCCAATCGTCGTTCAAATCCCATGTCACGAACGTCAATTTCTCCCAGGATTCCGAAGGTTCGCGTTCAACAATTAATACATGGGTGGAGAAGGAAACCAACTCAAAAATTCAAGAGTTGATTCCATCGGGGATGCTCACGGCGGAGACTGCCTTAGTGTTGGTCAATGCGATATACTTTAAAGGAAATTGGGCCAAGAAGTTTTCGTCAGACGTCACGCAGGCAAAACCATTCCAGTTGAAGAACGAGAAGAAAATCCAGGTGGACATGATGTACCAAAAGGCTAAGTTTCCCGTAGGCCGTCTGACGGAGTTGGACTGTCAAATCTTAGAGCTACCATACGTTCAGCACGACCTCAGCATGTTTATTTTACTGCCAAGGAGAGCAAACGGCCTGTTGCGACTGGAACAGTCTCTGACTCCCGCTATCCTTCAATCAGTCCGCAGCTTCGTCTCCGAACAAACCGTTGAAGTCCATCTTCCGAAATTCAAACTGAAAGAAGGCGCGGAGCTTTCGGACATTCTGAAGCAACTGTGGATAAAGGACTTGTTCACGGAAGGCGTTGCTGACTTGTCCGGCATCGATGGCACAAGGGAGCTGGTCGTTTCCAACGTTGTCCACAAAGCTTTCATCGAAGTGAACGAAGAGGGCACTGAAGCCGCCGCGGCTACGGGCGTCGTGATGACCCGTAGGTCGGCAATGATCCCTCAGCACTTCAACGCAGATCACCCGTTCCTCTTTTTCATCATGCACAATCGAATGGGCGCCATTTTGTTCATCGGACGCCTTTCACAACCTCAGGAATCAGGCAAAGCAAAAGATGAACTATAACAGTGATTTAGGCCTTGTTCATTTTTAAAGCTTATATGCATAATATACATTCCATACAGTTGAGCTTGTGTGAAGCAAATGTTGAAGTAGACAGCTTTGAGATCTTCATATAGAGAATCTCCTTAGCACAGCAAATCTTAAAGGGCTAGATGAGATAGGGTTCCACGACAAAGCTTACCTGGCGAAGGGTTAGGTCGAATCTAGACTCCAGTATGCTTTGCGGCTTGTTGAAAACTCCTTGCCGGTTTTATTTACCCATTACCAATGACATATGAACTACGAAAGAAGGTTGTTGTGATAATGTGTTTATAGTGTAGATCGCATTATTCTAATGCACGAAGATTAGTGTGTTTCTAGGTAAATAATAAAGCCACTATTTTCTCCCAGTAGAGCCGTGGCTTTTCTGATTTTTATTGCAGTGAAGTAAACTGTGTTCAAGTCCAGTTCATATTGGCTTCCTCTCGATGTAGCCGTACGTGGAAAGGCCTGCCAGCCATCTGTGACTATATTCACATGCAAAGAGATAAAACAACGATATTCTACCACATACATGGATAGGAGAAAAGAGCCAAAATGTATGAGCTGACATTCTGTAAGAAATACAATATCTTACAGTTGTAAGCATGGAGCCTAATGACGCCAGTCGTGTAGACTCGCATGTCTTGTGGGACTTTTATTGTGGTAATGACCGCCATATTGATTTTTGAACAAATTAACTTAGGTTGCATATGATGGACACCAACAGCTGAGTTCCAGATTTTTGCGAAGTTTTGTCACCTACACCGTTACCTTAAATGTGCATATGTATAGGGAGATATGAAAATAGTGTAATAGAGTACACGAAAACCGCAGTCTTAGTTTCCTTATAGACCACGTTGCTGAGGGGTTAACGTGCTAGCAGAATAAGCCTCTCACCAGTCTGGGCAGGTCTAATAGCAACCTGCGGATGGTCGTCGGTTTGACTGTGGCTCTGCCCAGTTTCTTCACCACTGTTCGCCTATTCAGTATATAATACTGGCCGCAATGAAATATTCTTGGGGAGGGCGTAAAACACCAACTGGACAAAAAATGTTATTGTAAGTTCAGAGAAAGCACACAACAATAACAGGAGTAAGTAAAGTTAGTTCAAGCTCCCGACGAAAGGCCTGAATTACTTTCTGTTAGTGGCGATTGAAGAAAGTCACTGAAAGGAATCAGATGTAAAGTTCATTTTTACTTACCTTGTCTTAACGTTTTCCCTCGCAGTGTACCCCTTTTATATATACTGCTATTGCGAGTCATGCCAAGATCGCTCATAACCCACTCTTACCTCACTATCGAGATCCCCAGATTCATTGCACGTCAATGTTGCAGAGAAATTTCACTGTTTAGTCTGTCCATATATTTGTGTGAAATTGCTCTGCGAAAACGCATAGCCACTTATCACTCAGACTGATGAATTAAGCGCATAGATTAGACGATGTTTGACGAGGATTACCCGATAAACAAAACACGAGGGGTCAGTCGAGATACGGTATCGCGTAATCCGAGCCAACATCATCTGTAAATAACCATGTACACACCCCCCAACTCGATGCAACGGGGTCAAAAGACCTGTCTGTGTGATTCATTACATGTAATTGATATGGTATATACGATGATTAAATTGACTACTATATATATATGCCATAGAGGCCTCTGTGGCCGAGGTGATTAGCGCGTCTGACCAATGCGGTCGCTGTGTGTTCGAGACCAGCTGATGTTGGCTTTCGCTCGAAAAGGTCTGCATGCCAGTCATCTGCGGATGGTTTTGGGCTTTCACAGGGCTCTGTCCGGTTTCCACCCACCGTATGGCTGGCCGACGTCGTATAAGTGAAATATTCCTGAGTACGACGTAAAGCACTAATGAAATAAATAAATGAATATATGTTCTACAGCACTTTTGACATTCCCTCTTCTTCGAAGACCAGATATCCTCAGCAAGATACAGCACATGTATATCTAAGACTTTATATATGCATGTATATTCAACTGGATTTCTTAATTGCTCAGATGCCTATTACATTTTTATCACTTTTCCACCACGGACACATTTCCACCTTCAATACGAATTTCACGTAAGGAAAGTTTACGTAATGCTACATGTAATAATATCACGTGTTTGTACCTGATCCAATCTTTTGAACCCAAACGAGATATATACATGTAGTTGTATCATTTACCGACGTCCGAGAAGAGGTTTCTAGTTTCTATTTATGTACGTTCACAGTCCTTAAAACACAGAACACGTCTGGCCACGCATCGTACATTGTATCTTTCATCTGAAATTTGAGAAATCATAATAATGCTCTGTTTTGTCACCTTTTCTTTATCAATCCACGAAAACTTGTTTTCCATGTTCCTCGTTTGCAAATTTCAAGGAAAGCATTTGTAATTTTGCCGCAAACATGAATATATTAATTTGTAACAAGCTTACGCGCTTTCGGGAAGTTGTGAGAAGGTGCTGTTTTCTATTTCTGTACCCTGCCATCAACAATAAAATCACTGGTGTTTTCACACTCCTTTCAAGAAAGTAAAATTAATGCCCAGTTTTAGTAACTTTCTCACAATGTTGTGACTTGAAAAGTGCCAATCTTTTTCCAGTGGAGTCATTGTACATATGAACGTCAACTTAAGATATATAAAGAGAGGCCACTGTTCCTTTGTTGGTTAGGGTGTTAGCGAAGAGCAATGGTCCATGACCCGCTCAACCATGCGGTCGCTGTGAGTTCAAGTCCAGTTCATGCTGGTTTCCTCTCCAGCCGGAAGATCTGGGTAGGTCTGCCAGCAACCTGAGGATGGTCGTGAGTTTCCCGAGGGCTCTGCCCGGTTTCCTCCCACCGTAATGCTGGCCGCCGTTGTGTAAATGAAATATTCTTGAGTATGGCGTAAAACACCAATCAAATACATGTAGCTTGCAAAGAGTACGTAATTATACGCATTGTGAGCGTATCCGTGAATATGATTGCTAATAAGTCATTCGTTATTTTGTACTTTTATATCGAAATTACGGGATGATGAAATGACTGAGCTACCAGTAGTTATTTTTAAAAGCGGACAGTCCATTTGTTTACGCATCAAATTGGATGCATGAGTTATTCCCCCTGAGAAGCTTGGCGCAATGTTTCGAAGTATTGAGTCGAGAAACCAATGCATATGAAAGAGTTGCTTGAATTAGCAGTAGCATCTTTGCAATTGGTGAGTATTTTAACATTTTATAATTACCACTGCAACTGCTTGAAGTATTCCCTGCCGTAAGGATATCCATACCCTAAAGTGGAGATCGCTGCCGTGGTGTAATGTTGTACAACAACAACAACATGTGAGTTCCCTGAAGTTTCTGAAATCTACTACTGGTAGAGAATTTATAGAGACATTGGAATGTGGGAGAGTGTTCCTTTGCCCCTTCTGACCTCGTTGTTTTGATCCAGCCAGTTGTTTAAGAGGCTTAAGAAGAAAAACGCGTATTTTGATGATCGTACATAGAAAAACTACCTTGATAATAAGCTAGATAGGTGTTTCGAGTGGCGTATGATTGCGCATGTGCAGAACGCGTCATATGGTAGATAAACAAAAAGACACGGTCATTCATCCCATTCTTTTAACCTTACAGACTTCGGGGACAGCCCGGTGCAGAGCTCTGTTCTCACTTTTTTCTGTGTGTTTCAGTGAGTTTTCCACTTGAAACAGTTCTAGAGCCCATGTATCGTCTCAAATGTCAAACAGACACATAAACGGCACAGAATGGGATGACAATTGTGTGACTGCTTACCGTTACAATGCTTTTATTACAGAAACGAGGAACTGTTCATCCACCAGTGAAGGAATTCCCGTTATGCGCAGTCGAAACAGCTATCTGGCTTACGAAACTACACAACAGGTCTATATGCCTACTTGTGTATATAATATGATATTGTTTTATTGTCTTATGCTTCAACTACAGTTTGTAATGGGTGCTGTTGTGCTATTTATTCCCCATTTTTAAAGACTTAAAGTAGGGAAGGAATGGCACAATGGCACCCTATAGATTTGAGCTTTGAACAACATTTCAATTTTTCTGGAAGCTTCAAACATTGTTCGAGTCAAACTGAGAGGTGCGTTATCATTTTCACCTCTCACTTGAACGATCATATGGTATTCAGTCCCCTTTGTGCAGTATTATTTTTATTATTTGTATTTTGTTAATGTCATAATTTTGTGAATTTGTATATTCGAACACATGAAGCCATGTGACTAGGCTTATTTAGTGTATTATGACACAATCCGACTGATCATAGTTTTTAGTGGGGTGGGGTGGGTATAGGGGATTGGCTCTGTGGCCCAGGTGGTTAGCACGCTAGACCAGAGCAATGACCAATGCGGTCACTGTGAGTTTAAGTCCCACACAGGCTGGCTTCCTCTCTGGCCTAAGTGGTGAGGCCCACCAGCTAGGTGCAGGTGGATGTGGCTTTCCAAACCCGGTTTTCTCCCACCATAATGATAGCTGCCTTCAGCGAAGAGTGATATATTCTGTAGTACTACACATAAAACACCAGTCATAAAAATAAATAAATATACCTTGGCATCTTTCAACTGATATACAATCACTAATTGTGGTTTGGATCCAGAATCAGCATGTCTCATGACTTGTCATTGAATTTGCACACATTATTCTTCTTTTATGAACTTGGGTTGTAGAATGGGATCTAGCTCCTGTTGTACTTTAAATCAAGAGGTTTGTGAGATGCCAGGCAAAGGCAGTGGTTTACTATGTGCTCTCCAGCTTCCACCAGCCACAAGCCTCACTTCTGTCATGTAAATGAAGTTTTGACTATCAGTAAGGCTTTTAGCATCCATCAGAAAAATACCTAAATGCCATATGAAATAAATATGATCCTCTGCAGCTGAGAGCTCTTAATAGATATTTGTATGAAATTCAGACTCTATATTTGTAAATTTTAGTATTTTTACTTAAGTGACTTGTATAGTTTTAATACAGCTTGATTAGTTTGGGCTCTAGAACTAAAATTTCTCTTGGTATGACCCAGATATAAATACTGACTTTCATTTCATTTCTTGTTGACTTGTTGACAGGAATGGATTTTTGGACTTAAGTATGCAACAGGATTGAGCTATGAACCAGGAAGAAGCAACTGAGGGTGGCTGGCTGACAACAAGGAACAAAAGAAAGGTGAGTATTACACTGTAACGTGAAGTAAAGATTTATTCTTTCAAGTAAGTACTGTATTTCCTGTAAAGTTTGGCTTGTAAATATGTACTTTCATAAACACACAAAGGCCTTAAAGTGATTGTTTTGATGCCGACACTTTCATTTTGCTTGTGAAATTTGCTTAACATCTTATCAGCAAAATGAAAGTTGTCGCTTGAAAAAAAACTAAAATTTAGATGAAATACAGCACTTCAGTCGCACCTGTAGAATCTGAGATGTTTGATAATGCAGGCGATAGCCAAACCTCTGCCTTACCTGAATTCTAGATTCAACTTTTAATTCTCGGTTGTCTTTGGCAGCATATTGAAATATATGATGTCCGTAGCCTTCATACTGAACAAATTTATCCTGCAAAAGACCCATCAGTTCAGTTCAGTTGATACTCTGGGAAAATGCTTCATTGACCTCACTGACTTCATAGTTGAACAAAGGCAGAATCACTCGACCTGGTCAACAGATGCAGGATCCTAGGGTATAGGTGATAGCCATGTCACCGTTGCTGTCCAGGGAAATGTTTTTGGACATCATATGCTGTTGAAAATATGGGGTACATAAGTAAAAATTTCACTTTTACAGATCAGTCCCCCGGCGGCCTGTGTAAAGACGAAGAGATCAGCTGCGATCCCTTATCGGCCCCTGGGTTGGGGGCAGCCTTCTGCCTATTACACCCTCACCCAAAACTCACCCCCACCCCCTGAGCTGTTCACACACACCCGACAGACATCCATTTTATCATTCTTCAGGGCAGGCAGTGCTAAGATTGAAGTGGCTGAGGGCCCAGAGACTTTGGAGAACACAGGTAAATCTTTAATCAAAGCAGATATTCATCATTTGTCTCCATCTGATATAAATGAAATATCATATCTGTAAGAAGTAGCAATCAAATAAGTGGATTTTGCCAATATTGTAAACAAAATAAAAAAAACTTGCCAGAGGCAAAAGGGTGAAAAAATAATAAAAAAAGGATGGGAAAAATGATTGATACAGACCATAATGGCAAGTTTTATAGAGATGGAGTGATTATGGATTGGAGCAATCATTTCTTTCCACTGCTAGAATACACTGTATGGGGGTGCAAATCAGCCTCGGACAAATGAATTTGAAGATGTCCCTAGTCTAACTGTTGAAAGGGCCCTGCAGGCAGTAAACAATTGATGATGCTCCTTTGCATGATCCTTTGCACTTGGATTTCTGCCAACAGACCAATGGAATATTTATTTATTTATTTGATAGGTGTTTTACGCCATACTCAAGAATATTTCACTTATACAACGGCAGCCAGCATTACTGTGGGAGGAAACCGAGCAGAGCCTGGTGGAAACCCACAACCATCCGCAGATTGCTGGCAGACCTTCCCACGTACGGCCGGAGAGGAAGCCAGCATGAGCTGGACTTGAACTCACAGTGACCGCATTGATTCGAGGCTGACCAATGGAATATGTCACACTTATGATAGTTCATCAGTAACTCACCAAAAGTCGGTGGTTTGCTCCATGCACACTGGCTTCCTCCACCCATAAAACTGGTAATCTTTGTTTACGTAAAATTGTCTTCCGTATCTCGCAAAAATCCAATTTCAGACATTTATTGAAAGTGAAAAGATTCCACAATTTATACCATGGTCTGATCAGTTTCCTTTCACAGGTAACCCTGACTAGTATTTTATTGTAAGACAAATTGGCTGGTCTCTAAACTGTAAAGCATCAATGTGACAAAAAAAGTTTTTGTCTAATTTTTTTTATCTTTGTATATTTTTAGATGTTGACCCCTGTGATGATGCAGCGAAGAATACTCTTTCCAAATCTGTGGAGCAGTCTGGAAATGAGGAATCATTTGCCAAACAAACACAGTCTCTAGTGCACCACAACCCAGGGGGAGACAACTCTTTGCAGCTGACAGATAGACAAATGGGGCATGAATATGAAAAACAGCAGTTTGAGGACAGGGATGCAAATATGACTTGGTCAGTCAGTTCTGACTCCATAAGGAAGAGTAGGAATGGCAATAGTTGTGACTCTCTTCTAGGGTCACAAACCAAGGGCAAGGAGAGAATAATTTTTGTAGAGGGCGACAGCCCGGAAGACAGTCAAACATGTATCACACCTGAACGTCATAACCAGGTAAACTTCACTGATGACATATTGTTAAGGCAGGAGAACTACTCACCAGTGGAATCAGTAAATCTCTGTTTCCAGGATTCTGCAGTTCACTATTCATGTTCTGTTTTGGAAACTGAGTACATGTCTGAAATTGCCTCTCCTTCAGGGCTGAATAGTCAGTGGGAGAGTGATTCTGGTCAGGGTAAAACAGACACCTCGGTTACAGGTAATGAAGAACCTTTTACGTTTGCTTTCCTTTCTCAAGATCCCACCCTCAGGACAAGGGGGGTAACTCCCATTGGCATGCGACAGTTGTCCAAGGGAGCTAACTACGTAAGGACGCCCGATGACGACGAATTCACTCTCGCCACGCAAAACTTAAATTGCACAAATGGCAGCATTGAGCACTCAGACTTGGGCGCCTTTGAAGATGATACCGAGTGCATACTTGATTCACAGGAACTGGAATCAGAGGAAAACTCATTTGAGGATGATTTTGTCTGAATTCAAGGAAAGCCATATAAACTTAACACAGAATAATCAAAAGATGCCTGCAAATAGATAGCAATGCTTAAAGACTGTTGATTGTAGAATCTCTGGTGTGAACCTTAAAGAGACTTGGTCGCCCAAAATTTGAATTTTTAAACAAATTCGTAATTTTAAACCTTTTAGCGAAGTTCTGAAGTTCGTTCATTAACTACATCAGTCACGCCTGCCAGCAACCTGCGGATTGTCATGGGTTTCCACCGGGCTTTGCTCGATTTCCTCTCGCCATAATCCTGCCTGCTTTTGTATCAGTGAAATGTTCCAGAGTATGGCGTAAAACACAAATGAAATAAATAAAGAAATAAATCAGACATGTTTAGATTAAAAATATTCCTTGAGTATGTGGCTTGTATGAACCCAGAGAACTGATGCCGCTGTTTGAATTCAGCACAGAGGGCTGGCCCTTTTGCCTCTTAAATATTCAACCGAATGGACTGCAGGTGATCGGGATTAGTCGATATAGGCTACATAAACTCGGATAATTTCGATAATTTGATACAGGTAGATACATGTAGAGTACGGCAGCTTAAACAGCACTGAGAAAAGGTTACCAATAGTCTTCTCACTAGACTATGGGTCAGAAACATATGTCTGTTCGCCGTTTAACACTGCCACAACAACATTTGCACCCATCTGTCAAGCAGTAGTGTTGCAACAGTTTTACACCAATTACAACTCTAGGCTTGCTTATCAACCTGCTGAACTCTCTTTTACGCCTTTTGGCAGATCCTGTCACGAGAGAGTCGTATGTCTTACCCTTACACGTGTCATCAGCCACGTTTGTTTACATATCAAGTTTACCGAGCGCTGCGTGCATCCTCCATTTCCACTGAATTCAAAGCCCCCCTTTTGAATATTCTGGCAGACTTTTTAATTTTCATTTTTTTTTTTTTTTTTGCTTGTTGGTTCTGTTTTTTTCAACATTCACTTAACATAAAATGCTCTTGGTTGGATTAACAAAGAGCTTGTAGCATTTACTTCTTGAGAAAAATACCAAATATCCATGCCAGTCTCTAATAATGCATAAATACCTACTATGTGGGCAACCATGTCCCTTTAAAATGGTATATTTTGTTCAAACAAATTTCAGATGTATTTTTGTACTTGGGAAATTATGCACTTTGTAGTTTTCATCGAAATCGATTAAATCATTGTGAAATCGATCATCACAAACTGTTTCATACAAAACTTTCAGTTCTGTACTATTTGAAGGGATTGAATTTTCGAGGTTCAGATGCTTTCATTGTTTTCTGGGCATTCATGGCACTGAGCGGTGGAGGGTGGTCTTTCGTATAGCCTTGTATGAAGTTAGCTGTAGATGATTAGCAGGTTAGCGGGCTACTGTGGCGTCATGACTCGGAAGCCTCGAACTGATTTAGCCGCTGTGAGTTAGAGTCCAGTTTACACTGGCTTCCTCCGGCCGTGCGTTGGAAGGTAACCTGCGGATGGTTGTGGGATATTCCCCGGGCTCCGTCGTCGTATAAGTTAAATATTCAGGAGTACGACGTAAAACACCAATCAATTAAATGAATATAGATAATTAACCTCCCTTTCCGGGATATACCTGTAGGGATCCCTTGTCGGTCACCACAATCACCATTGACCGGACTTGGCTGCGGTATTTCGTCATGAATCCCTGGGCCTATAATACGTCGATACCTTCTCAGAGCCATTAAAAGGAAGTCAGCCTGTGTGAAACAGAAAGCAACATCGAAAATGTTGCCCTTTCTTTGATCTGAGGGATTAACCCGTTCCTGGCAACGAATTAATCCGTTAGATCAACGAAAATGAAATCCGTTAAATAACGGATTTTTTTTTCAGGATGTATGCACGTCAAAAGATGGGAAGTTAAACCGGGCACTCGCATTTCCTGAAGTAAATCAATGCACTGACGTGATTAAATACTAAGGTGCATTGTGTGCCTGTAAACCGTCCTCAATCAACGGTCCATTCCCACATTACGTACAGGTTGGGGATTAGGACGTCATAGTTAACGAAAATTGTACATAGCGCCAATCTTAAGATTTTATTGCAGTAACACAGTGAAGAAAAAAAAATAGTAGCTTCATGAAAAACTTGTTTTCGGAGATACTTCTGATGACACAGAGCCCAAGTCATAGAAAAATACTTCATGAAGTGAGGCAAGCTTTGTACCTGTTTGAAGGAGCGTGTTGAAAGTTGTCTCCGGGAGAGTTGGCTTATTTATAAGACATCGCAGTTGAGATTTTCAAACTTGCATGACTGACAACATCCAACACAAAGCACAAAGAAAGGTAAGAAAGTAAGATGGATTCACGTAAGGAATAGCAGTCCTGTGAAAGTGGCCCATTCTCACAACTGGTTGCCACAGCATGTGGTAAACCAAGGCGAGATATCTGGCTTTATTTACTTATTTAATTGCTGCTTAAAGCCAGAATTTTTTACTTAAACGCTTTATGAGATGAGATCCCGGAATGCGGCAGAAAACCGCTGACCTTGGGCGAGGTACTGATGAACTTTCCCACATCTGATGTAAATCTGTGCAAGTGTTCTTTAAGGAATGTTTGGCGAATGAAGCTTTTTGTCAGATTAGCCCCATCTCCCCACTTAATGTGGCGGGTATGACACTGTGTCGCGAGAACAAACGTCCTTGTTGTGTAAAGAGAATTGTTACAAATTTTTGAAAATTTCTTGTTTTTTCTTTTCTGTTTTTGTACCTGCTTAATGATGACGTGATTATACTCGATGCCAGCGGGTTGCCCAACTGTCTCATTTGTTTTCTACGGGTGCGCCTTATGTTGACAGCTGGGGGGAATTTATGTCGCATGAAAATGTCAACAATGCAGTTTGACATATATTTTCGGATTGAATCATTTATTTCTGCCATGCAGACTATAGTTTACCGTATGTGGTCGCTACATTTTCACAAAACCTCTTGAATCAGTTTCTCTTATTTTCTCGAATCTTTAAAATGCGTGAATGTTATTGGGTTATTGGGCTGTAAGGCGAGATTATTTGATTACAAATTACGTCCCATTTTTATTACATGAAAATGGTGCCTTTATGAACAGTTGCACTGAAAGCGCGACTGACAGATCTATATTTGTATTGAACCTGAAGATCATTTACAGATGACGAGTTCGAAGTTTGAACTGCATGTCCAGCACAGAATATGGACTGTCTCCCTTGCATCACTAAGGACTGATGACTGCTCTCTTCCATGAAACTAGCTTGATTTGCTATTTGTATATTGTTTCTTACTGACCCAGGTGCCACTTACCAATGCGATCGTTGTCATTTCAAGCGCAGCTCATGATGGCTTCCTCTTTGGTCGTACGTGGGATAGGCCTGCCAGCAACCTGCGGATAGGCGTGCATGTTTTCCCCTGAGCTCTACCCGGTTCCCTTCCACCATAATGCTGGCGGCCGTCGGGTGGGTGAAATATTCTTGAGTATATCGTAAAACAGAAATCAAAGAAGAAATAAGTAAATGATTTCTTATATATCGCTTTGGGAACTGGCGTGACAAGTTGTTTTGGAAATGGGGCTTGCAATTAACGACTGGGAACATCCCTTCATAGTCTAGGAGTGGCACAGGAATGTCGGAGTATAAGCTTAGATTCGTATAACAATGCCCAACAGACTGAATATAGGGAAATACAAATGTAGCCGTCATGTTGTTCGTGCATATATGTCGTTTTTCTGCGTACAGTTCTAAACGCTTGCATTCCACAGTATGGTGGTCTAGTGCAGTAGTGCAGCACAATGATCCAGAAGGCTCTCACCAATGGGGTCGCAGAGAGTTCAAGTCCATGCACCTTACGCTGGCTTCCTCCCCGGTCCTTCGAGGGAAGGACTGCCGGGATGGCCGTAGGTTTCACCTGGGATCAGCCTGGTTTCCTCGGTCTCATCGTCATTACGTAAGTGAAATGTTCTGCAGTAACACCAATTAACTGAATCTCACAATCACCAGTGAAACTTCAGGTCTGTTATAAATTCCCCGAGTAATCTCTCTCTGAGCCACTGTCAGTGGCAAACACAACCACGCTCCTGGGTGTAACAGCTCGCCAAGACCGTTACAATACCCAGTAATCCGTAATTAGGGGCTTCCCAATTAAGACATTAAGCGGTGGATTTCCAGCAAAGCGCTGTACAAGGGCGCGGGATTGTTCAAACTTATCGTCATTCTAATGTGGTTGACTTAAGACTTAACACGTTCAAGGATACTTAAGAGCGGAATTTAACTTTGTCGTTAATTTTTTGTCGTTAAACGCACAATATCTCGTTGGGAGACCTTGTGAGTTCACTCGGTGGGCTAGCAACTTTATTGAAATAGCTCTCTTTCGTCTCGCTCATATATACGTAGTTCAGAAAGATGGACCAGTTTATCTGTTTCTGTACGTAAGTATTTAAAAGACTTTCGTGGTCCGAAACGTATGTACTTTATGATCGGCAAAGGCGGATGAGATTTTCGAGTGCATGGTATACGAAAATCAAATTTGAAGTCAAGAAGGTATTTTGACGTCAGTACTTACACAAGCAGACAAACGATATCGTATAACTGAAGATGGAATGCCGATATTTTCCCAACATTACTCCGAAATTCTTGCCGCTTTTTCTTCTGAACATAAGAGACTTGATTAAATTCGACGTGCAAGCAAACTGGGCTTTTGATGTATGCATTATGAACGAAATCATAATCCAACAGAAATATGCCATCTACCCTTAATTGTAAGACCTATATCAAACTCTATTGCTCTGAGTGTTTCTGCTGAAACTTCAACTTACCAACAGATAAAAGAATGAATGAATGAATACTTATTGTGTAACGCCCTACTCAAGAATATTTCACTTATACGAAGGCGGTGTCTCCTTGGTGCAGGACGGATTTCCACCGTATCTTTCATCTGGTGCTGCCTCACCGAGACGACTTGCCGAAGACACCCAACAAGCCACCTCACCCAGTCACATTATACTGACACCGGGCCGACCAGTCCACCCTCTATTCTCTTATTGCTGAGCGCCTAGCGAGGAAGCAGGATGTACCATTTTTTAAAGTCTTTGGACGCTCTACCAACTGCGCTATCCGGGTGGGTCCCAACAGATAAAGTCACTATCTGCAATAAATTTGGGAGAAAGTTTTTGCACATTATTTTGATTGTGATGAAAAAACGCCACGGACGACATTTGCTTTGGTATCCACATTTATTTATCTAATTCTTTTATTTCTGTTTACAAGAATTTATACGTTGAGTGAATCCATAAATACAGGCAAGGCCACAATCACCTTTAAATGAATTATTGTGGTATAAACCGATTCTGCAAAATTTCGGCCATATCGTGGTAACGTTGCCTAAGGTACATGTATACTAAGTTCATATTCTTGATAATGAAATAAGGACATTCATGTGAGGTAAAAAGAATTAAATAAATAACTGAACAAATACTTGGCCTACGCTGTCTGTTGTTGTAATAACAGCAAACTGGGGCTGTTATTATACACACACCACTTAGTCTCCCCATCCAGTTGCTAAGCTAGCACGCGACTTAAAACTTGATCTCGAGATTTCCCGTCAGCTCGGTCGTGATCGGTAAACGGTTTGTACATCTGCCAGAGTCGAGGGAAATCCCCTTAAGTTGTTTACGTGAAATCCTCGTAATGGAGGATTTAACGTAAATCCCCCTGTTGCACAGATGCCGAGTTCTGAAGGGTTGGATTATGCACGGCGCATGGGGCACGACTGAGTGGAACATTCCACTGCGTCCCAGACAGGGAGTACATCTATGCCTTGTCGGTTACCCGTGAAGGAGGAGGAGGGACGAAAGGGAGGACAACCAACGGAGGGAGGGAGGGATGGACGGATGGACGGGAGGAGGTGGAGATGAAAATAAATAAGTAGTAAATGAATCTACCGGGATGTACATTTCTGGGGCTATTTAAGTTATATATAGCGTGCTAAAAGCGCCCTGTAACAAGCTAACAAATTAGAGCACATCTCTTTTTATTGTGTAAATTACCTGTCTTCTGTATTTGCGGTGGACTGCACAAATTTTATTCGAGTGTGACTGTGCGTGATCAAGTTAGAGACAAGAACATAACTGAAGCAGACGACATGGAAGGTAACTGACATATCGCGTGCACCTCCAAAGTGTTTTTCCTGATTGTGCAGTTGTAAATTTATAACATCTGCGCTTGAAGTAAAATGCTAAATAAGTGCGCGTGTAATACCGTGTTTATCATTGTCTAAAAAATGTTGTAAGAAAAAGGAAAAATAGGTTATAAAGCCAAATATGACTAGGTCAGCTGTAAAAGTGTCGTGATTGGTTCCTTCGTAGCCAATGAAAAAAGAGCTTCGCTGAGAGGCTAATCCAGTTATCAAGACCAGTTACTCCGTTTCACTGAACGTTCTTAGTGAAAAAGTTTAACGGAAACATAAACAATTCAACTTCATTAATTGGGGTCCCGAGTGAATGCCCGGATGATCAAAATTAACGTATAGACCTACTCACTGGCTGACTGCAGTGTTTTATTTATAAATGTGCTCAGCGCATGAGACCGATTTGGATAACTGACGTCGTGCGACATATTTGCATTGTCGTTGTGATGTATAGTATGTACTTTACAGCACTTGCCAAACAAAAAAGTAATAAATTAAAAATGTTCTTTAATAATATATTTGCGTTTCACCGTAGTAAATTAGAACAGATGAAAAGCCGACATAGTCTGGGCATGTGGGAAAACCATGTCACTCTGTGGTGAGGATCTTAATGTATCCATGTTCAACCATTTCAGTTTATATCATAAAGTGTGTTTATGGCTTTTGTATATAATCCCCAGGACCGATGGGGCTAGCGTGCTATACTGCACTGTAATGACGCAGATGCCTCTCACCAATGCGGTCGCTCTGAGTTCAAGCCTAGCTCACGTTGACTTCCTCTCCGGCCATACGCTGGAAGTTTTGCCAGCAACCTGCGAATGGTCGTGGGTTTCCCTTAGGCTCTGTCCGGTCTCCCCTCTGCCCTGCCCCGACCATAATGCTGGCCGCTGTCGTATAAATGAAATATTCTGGACTATACGCCGTGAAACACCAATGAAATAAATAAATAAATAAATAAATATAAACCTACGTTCTACAGAGTTAGATAAAGCCGGAGAGCTATGGAACATTCTCACCTTCAAACATTCTATTTCCAGAGTGTCACTTACTCCACTTCTTGCTTGAGGTACTCATTAAAAGTCGAACACCTTAATCTCGTGGCCAGCACAAGTAAATTTACAACAACCATTGACCTCTCAGGATGCATAAACTACATTCAAATGTATGTAAATGTTTAATGCACCAAAGCTTATTCCAGTCACACTGTCCTGAATGTCAGTTCAGTGTACCACGACCATGGCGAAATACGTGACGGTCATACTTCATTCAGAATACGCCTGTCCATTCACAGCGTCCATTCACTATTCTACCTGTTTGGATAATGAATATACAGGTTATGAACCCGCGATGTATGCATACATGTATATTGTGTTATAATACAGTGACCTTTACCGTTCGCCACGCTGACTTCATTCCCAGGGCAGATATAATCTCTAGCTATTAATTACATAAACAGTTATTACAATTTATTTATTCATTTGGTAGATGTTTTACACCCTGTACTCCAGAATATATTACTTTACATGATGATAGGAGGCTTGTACGTGGATAAAACATGACATGGGCTTCGGAAACTACCGCATCACGTCGGTTATGTAATAAACTTCTTGGCTGAAATGACGTCGTTGGACGTGGGCTTTAGTTGTTTTTCGACAGAACCTTTTTGATGATTCGGCCATCGAGTGACCTAATTGTCAAAGATTATTTACAGTCAGTAACTATTACATTTATTACTTTTGGAATAATCCTTGAACTTCCGCTTAATTTTTTTTATTGATGTTTTTATGCCGTACTCATGCCGTGCTCACCACTCATTAATACGACTAGGGCCAGCATTATGGTGGAAGAAAACTGGACTGAGTTCTGGAGGAACACACGACCAGCCGAAGTTTTCTTTTTTTTTTTTTTTTTTTCTTTTTCTTTTGGCAGACCTTAATTCCCACGCACGGCCAGAGTAAGCCAGCATAAGCAGTATTGATCTCAAAGCGATCGCACTGGCGAGAGGGTGTCGCGAATTTTTGAGCTGGTACGGCTGTATATGCTCCATATATACCGTTAAGCTCAATTCAATCGACTGGCATTTCCGGACACATATGCCATACGGGCCCGCCACTGCTTATACTATATGGTGTTCAGTTTACGAGTTGAGGAAACCGCGGTGAAAATCCACCGTCCTTTGGTCAATTACTCAATAGCCTTCCAACATACGTGACGTCCCATTTGGTAGAAAACAACATACAAATGTTAGACTGCACAGACACACGAGCCTCGTCGGTTGCTTTTTGTCACCAATGCCCCACAAGCTGTAAGAGAGGGCGAATCGTCACATTCCCTGTTCACTGCCAGTTTTGATTTATTTATTTGATTGCTGTTTTACGCCGTACTCAAGAATATTTATACACCGTCGTATGCTTATACGATGGCGGCCAGCATTATGATATGAAGAAACCGGACAGAGCCAGGGGGAAAACCCACGACCATCCACAGGTTGCTGGCGGACCTTCCCACATAGGACCAGAGAGGAAACAAGCGTGAGTTGGGCTTGAACTCACAGCCATCGAATGAGTAAAAGGCTTCTTGGTCATTAAGCTGCACTAGCGCGCTAACACCCTCGCCCATGGAGGCCCAGGTCAGTTCTGAATCCGCACCTTGTGTATTTTACCAAGTAAAAGTCAAACAACTTAAGCCATTATCTGCTAACATTCCCGCTACCAGAACACTTGTTTACGGAGTGCAAAAATTCATCGCTATAGTAGATACATTTAGAATCTCTATATACACTAATGTCATTAAATAATATTTGTATCTTCATATCATATCCATTTTATATCCAACTGCAAAACGCAATATATAAAAGAGTGCTAAGCATTTATTTTTAATTTAAACCATGCTCGGAGATGTCAACGGCGTTATTCGGATTTTAAAGAGAATTATGCTAATAAACCACATTTCAATTACAGGTTAGTCGTGACACGCGATATAATCAGCGTATGGAAAATACGTAGATACGTCTCCAATTATAAATGATTTGCATATACAGAATACATTTTATGAGCGGGTTACACTATCAGATGTGCAGAAGATTAAATCAAAAGAAGAAATCTTTCGGTTGTAAATTAAGTGCATTTATTGGATTACCCGAAATTAATGGTGTCGCCACTTCTTCAAAATAACACTTCACTGGTCAGATTAGGCTGGAGAGACACATAGGTGATTCTTAAACTTCCCAGTCAACAGAAAGGGCTCCAGACGTTTGGTCATTTACAGTCTGGCGAATTTATGTCATGTTGCACAGTTTGGGTCACTTCGGCAAGCTGGGTTGACAGTTCACAATGACTTAAACTATCGTTCATTTTCAATGTCATTAACAGGTAAAAGAGAATTCAAACTACCATATTGCAAATATCGACTTTCTAAACATTAGATCGAATTTGCCAATTGCTTGAAAACAAAATTTATTTATTTGATTGGTGTTTTACGTCGTACGCAAATATATTTCAGTTATGCAACGACGACCAGCATTATTACTGCAGGAAACCGGGTAGGGCTGAGTGGTCACCGATCTCCATGCACAGGTTGCTGGCAGACCTTTCCACATGAGCTGAAATCTCAGCGACCTCAATAGTGAGAGACTCGTGGGTGATTGTGCTGCGTCCGCGCGCCAAACACGTCAGTCACGGGGAACCCGTTAAGCGCTTGCCAGAGAGGAATGTTTGTTCGATTCCCGAAGTAGTTGGTTTAATTAAGGATTTATGTTAGAAGATCTATCAGATACCCGCACTGTTACAAAAATTATGTACGTTTACTACACTAACTCAGGTATTTCTTCGAGGTCTTTATCACTACAGCCCCCTTCGTCTTAAAAAACCTGTAACAGACGAAACATGTGATCTGTGTGGAGATCACATGTTATTTCCACCGATGATGCTATTATGACCCGTTATTTTACAGCGAAAACTCATGGTAGTCTGTTGCAGGCCTTTTACCCACAATTTTACTAATACCTTGAAGACCGATGTTTTTTTACGACATATACATAACCCACTATACTCTGAAGCCAATCATAGAACTGAAAAAGCTTTCTTTAGAGCCTAAAAATATTAATTAAAGGCCGGAATAAAGTCATTTACGTTAAGTGCTTAAGATATTCTTACTGTTTTGAAAAAAATATACTAGCATCATTAATTCTCGACCATGTGTAGTTTTGATTTGCCTTAATTATGTCATCGGATGCCTCCGTGACCAAGCGGGTTATTGGGCTAGTGCTGTGCAATGACCGCTGTGCCGATCCCCAATGCGGTCGCTGTGAGTTCATCCAGCCTGGGAAACTCTCTATCAGCCTAGCAACTCTTCGCTAAGGTCTCCTAGAGCCTGTGGACAGTTGTCCCGGGCTCTTCACGGTTTCCTCTCAATATAGTGCTGGGCGCCATCGTGTGAGTGAAATATTCTTGAGTACTGCATTAAATTATGTTTGCGTCGTAACTTCAGTTAATCAATGAGTATTCTTGTATTCATGTCTGTAGACATATCCTTACGAGAGAGTACGATGCTTCTTAACGGTATTAATCGTCAATACTTACGTATTTTACCTGTATCGGACAACTGGTTTCATCGTCGTGCGTAGCTACATAACTTATACCCCGCCTTGTCCTGATCCAGATTCTACGTTCAGTGTAATGTTAACGATTCCGCCATAGGCTGTTTTTTTTTTGGTATTTTTTTTTTTTTGGCGTTTTTAACCATCCCCTGCACTATTCATTAATTACTTTAGAGGTACCTTTTTCTGAATTCTGTCAATGTATTCATGTTAAAATACTGAAAGTACGAGACAGCCACTCACCAGGGATCTATGTAGGAAATAGCATACTGTACATCGAATCGATAGTTCATTAATATGCATGAATGTAAATTCATTTCTGACAAGATTTAATCCATAACATTGTCCATGTTTCATGAATAGATTCAATCCTGTAACGCTTGGATAGTTCTTAAGAACAACAATATTTAGAAAAGACTATTACAACTAAATGGACCAGACATATTTAAACTTTAAGCACTTATAGGTATTAGCTTTATTTATATCCACATTCTAGACCAACCAATTAAGCCTGCACAATTAGCGCAAAAAATTGAGGAGGGTGTAGAGGGGGGATATAATTACAAACACAAGGGTAATGATGAAAAGTTCTCAATATTTTTTAACTTTTTGCTCTTTCCATAAAACATCACATAGGGGTTTGTTATTAAACATATATGACCGTTTCGTAGCAAAGCTGGCATACGTAATACATTCGCATGCATAGCTTTTCACGTGATCGAGTATAACTGTAATATCTAGCTGTACATTGCAAGAAGGAAGATTCTAGGGCACCTCAAAACTAAGCGAGTTTTGAGTTCGAACATTTTTGCTGCTAAAGATAAGATTATGAAACAAAAGACTGGAATTACTCAAAGTGCTGTGCTGTAATCACTTTTAAAACTTCCTCTGTACAATGTGACTTATCAAAGACGTTAGGCAGCTTTTGTTCACAGTAATTTACTAACCACTTGTCCTATCGCTTTCAGCGGGTACATGGTACAATAGACACCTCCTTCCTTCAGGAACTCCCGAGGTTCACAAAATTTTAAACCCCTTATTTTTCTCCATCGGTCGTTTGTTCTACACAACTTTTCGTGAAACTTTTTTCAAACGCCCATGTAATAGTAAATGAAATCAGAACTAACACCTAACACCTTTGATAGGTCACACGGTACAGTGGGACTTTTTTTATCTCTAGTGATAAAAGAGTTCAAACTTCCCTATCGTACGGATGCACTTACCTTCTCAGTCCACACTGAAGCTTTTCTGTCTATCGACATGCGCTTGTTATTGGTCTACAATTCAAAAGTACTTTCAATTACCCATTAAAATCTAAACGCCATTGTTCGAAACACGCAGTGTGTTATCTTTTAGTTAGGTATGCTGTTTTAGGGTCTGATATTTTTAAGGTTGTTATTATGGACCCGTACATATATATGTCTGCGCGTGTAAGGGAAGTTAATGGAATGTGTAGCTACGTGTACTTAATACACCTGATTGCGTGCGTAACTTCATGTCTACCGTTAAGTGCATGCAAAATTAATTACAGTTGACTGTACAAACGGGCTCTTATACGAGCCATGTAATTTGATGTAAATCGAGGTAATTTATATGTAACAATAAGTGAATACATATAGCCCGGGAGCATGCATATGGAAAAGGTGCATACCATGACATGCATGTGAGGAGCGAGTTAGCGTTTGTCCGCTTGTGTATGTCACGTACATAGTGTGTTAGGCATACATTTTACGTACAGTTCGCCCAAATGCGAGTGTTTCTGTTGATTTGGGATCCTATACTTATTGCGGTATAAGCGGGAAATGTGCAGAAAGATAATTACATGTATGAAGTTTGGAGTGACAGTGTGTGTGTGTGTGTGTGTGTGTGTGTGTGGGAGTAGCCTCCCACCAATGCGGTCGCTGCGACTTCAAGCTCAGCTAATGCTGGCTCCCTCTCCGGCCGTACCTGGGAAGGTCTGCCAGGTCTGCGGATGGTCGTGGGTTTTCCCCGGGCTATCTTCCACCCGTTTTAGGAAGAAGGTGTAGCGGTTCATCCAACGTAACTACCAGGGCGACGTATCCCTACGGTTTCTGTTTTGGCATAACTTACACCCTGTTTGTAAAACGGGCCCAAGTGGCTTACCAAAGGTCGCCGGTGTCCCCGGGCACTCAGGTTCTCCCACCTATAAAACCGAACAGCCATGTTGTAAGTGAAACGTCCTTGAGTTTGGTGATAAACAACAATTAAACATGTGTGTAAAAGAATAAGGTAGGTCGGAGAATCACATGGGCCTCCATGGCCTACTGGTTTATTACGGCGTATTGATGCAGTACAGTAAACTAAGATCCTTTCACCAGTGCAACCTATGGATGGTGTGAATTTCCCCCGGGCTCTGTCTGGCTTCCTCTCACCATAATGCTGGCCGCCGTTGTATATGTGAAATATTGTTGAGTATGTCGTAAAATACCAATCAAACAAACCAAATCAAACCTCACAAAAGTGATCGCTGTAAGTTCAAATCCAACTCACGCTAGCTTCCTGTCCGGTCGTACGTGTAGAGATCTGAAAGCAACCTACGGATTGTCTTGGGTTTCCCCCCGAACTCTGCCCGGTTTCTTCCCACAATAATGCTGGCCACCGTCTCGTAAGTGAAATATTCCTGATTATGGCATACAAACGCTTATCATAAATCATGCAGCTTCTATGTACCAAGCGCCACTGCGATGATGTTTCTACTCACGTGACACCGTGACCTATTTTTCTGTACTTAATTTCTTATAATGACATATATGTGTCTGTGTATGTTAATAAGGATAACCCTCAACAAACAATGAGAGTCTCTCCTACACAGATGATTAACAACGAACTAATGAATCCGGATCAGTTGACTGCGAAATGAAAAGGCGCGCTGGCAGAATAAATCACAAACAAATACATACACATTTATAATGCAGAGTTGCTGGTCACAGAGTACACATCGCGTAAGTTAGAGTTCAACGGAGTTGGGAGGTGGTGTAAGAGTTCAGAGAGGGTGGATGCTTTGATTTCAGGGTTGAATAGTTATCCTCAAATATTTATTTATTTATTTATTAATTCATTGTTATTTTATTCTGCTGATCAATTCTGCTGTACATGCTAAGGTCCGCCAGAAACCTGCGGATGGTCGTAGGTTTCCCCCGGGCTCTGCCCGGCTTCCACCCAGCATAAGGCTGGCCGCCGTCGTATACGTGAAATATTCTTGAGAACGACGTAAAACACAAGTCAAATAAGTAAATAAATAAATAAATTGTGCGTGGTTGCCGAGGTTTACAATGCTTTAACAGAGCCACGTTGGTTTTTTAAGTCCCATAGTTAAGAAATCTCAGCCATACGCACTCGAAACAGCTATTTCGCCTATGGAAAGACAGGGACCTTAGCTACTCGACTAAGACCCATCCTTGGGATGATCAGTGAATGTAATGTAAAGGTTGGTTTCTGTGGACGAAACTTATTGGAGACAACTATAAATTGCTGTGAGAATCTAGTTCACACTCCTTCGTAAGCAACAAGCTCTATGCAGAAAGACAGTCACCGTGAATAGACTCCAGAATGAATGCTCTTTTGAAGTCATTTAAGAAAGGTTAACATTTCGACGCCAGTGTCCATTTTATTTCGAAATCGGTCAACATTTTGGCCCCTTTTTTCCAGTCAAATTCTTTACATGACACTACTCACTGATGGGGAATAACAAAATAATCTCTATGAATACTTTCACCGTTTTCTGGTAGGTTTCATGTTTGTGTGCATATCAGCATCACCCACCCTATACTTATTGAAGCTCTTGACCCACCGTAATGGATGTTCCGGGCCAGTGATCGCTGAGAAAATTTTCAAACAATAATCCACGCGAACCACCAATGAAGAGCAAAAGCATATAAAGGAAGAAAAGTGGACAGAAACGTATTTAATGAACGACAACTTATAACGTAGCATGGCTTTTCTGATTTGATAACCGATTTAGAACATTCCTTGTGTCTTTTCGTCCTCACTGAAAACTCCCTGAAAAATAACTGCTTCATGAATCGGTCCTTATTGTTTAATATTTATAATTTCTTACTTTTTCGATGTATTGTGTTAAATGTTGTTTCAGGAACTGGTCTTCTTATTATTGTCCCGTAAATCCCAATATGGTTGACAACTGGCACATGAATGTCTGTTTCGACTCGAAGGTTCACTGACAGAAGGAGTCAGAAATTCTTAATCATGGCGTAAAAATGTGGAACCGTAAAGATGGAATTACACTGGTCTTAAGTGACAGCGTGTAGGGAGTTTAGGACGAATGGTGTGACCTCACTGTTAAGTCATGTTCAAGACACCAGACTAGACACCACGTAATACAGTTGCAGAATATTGATATTGGACCGACATGCACCTGTATCAATAAGAAACATTGCAGAAATTGTTTGCCTTCCAGTCTCCATTTTCTAGATTTCCAATCTCTTTCAGATTCCGATCAGATGACTTTTATCTAATTAGAACGTGAATGGTTAGTGATTGTAGCCTGTACATTTTGGAGCTCAATTATTAAACCTAGGTGGTTTGGCAGGCAACACTTGACGACCGCATTGAGAGATTCCTGGGTCATCGTGCCAAGACTGTACGTAGTAGGCCTACTTTTTGAATACATTTCACAGAGATACTAAAGTCCAATATCCGTGAAAATGCATTTTTGTGGTTTAAACTACACTTATTTCCGCCATTTGTTTACAACTGAAGTTTAAGGTACCTCTACAACACGTCATGCCGTTCATCACCTGTTCTGTTTTATCAGTGCATTGTTGATTACATGTTTAAACCATGCAGGTGAGCGCAAGTTTACATATCCCTGTAAACAGCGCAGGTACATACATGTTTAGCTAATCAGCGCCTGGTCATCAGGCGGTAGTAGCCGGCTGGGAGTTAATTACCCTAGTCAAAGACAACAGTCACGACTTAAAGCAGCAGGTGTGGGTTTGCTTGAAAAAACCAAGTTAATTATTCAACAAAGCAAATTATCCAACTGACGACTGATCAACTAAAATTAGGACTTGCATAATAGTGGACTAGGTTTGCTGGAAAGAAGTACTGAAAGATGTGTGTGAAATCGCTACACAAATGATGCTAAGGACAAAAACGATGTGACCTGTGTGAAGTGAACGGTCATAAGACGTGATCATCTACAGTCACACTAAATATCAACGTCCACAACTACACTCAATGTGTACGTCTACAACCACACGCAACATGAACGTCTACAACCACACTAAATGTGAACGTCTACAACCACACTAAGTGAGAACGCCCACAACCATACTCAATGTGAACGTCTCCAACCACAGTAAAGGTGAATTTCTACAATCGAACTAAATGTGAACGTCTACAACCACACACAACATGAACGTCTATAACCAAAATCAATGTGAACTTCTACAACCCAACTAAATATGAACGCCTACAACCAATGAACGCCTACAACCACACTCGACATAAACGTCTATAACCAAACTCAGCGTGAACGTCTACAACGACACTCAATATGCATGTCTACAACCGCACTTAATGTGAACGTCTACAGCCACACTAAATAAGGATGTCTACAACAGCACTAAATATGAACGTCTACAACCACACTCAATGTGAACGCCTACAACTACACCCAGTGTGAACGTTTACAACCATACTCAGTGTGAAGGTTTTCAACCACACTCAAAGTAAACGTCTACAATCACACTCAAAGTAAACATCTATAACCACACTCACTGTGAACGTCTACAGCCAAACTCAGTGTGAACGTTTACAGCCATACTCATTGTGAGCGTTTACAACCACACTCAGTTTGAACGTCTACAACCACACTCAATGTAAACACCTACAACCACACCCACTGTGAACGTCTACAACCGCACTGAATGAGAACGTCTACAACCACACTAAATGTGGATGTCTACAACCACACTCAATGTGAACGCCTACAACCACACTCAATGTGAGCACCATTGTTCACATAAATCACACACAATATATATCCGATGGTCGTGAGTTTCCTCCGGGCTCTGCAGGGTTTCCTCCAATCGCAATGCTGGCTTCGGTAGTATAATTGAAATATTCTTGAGTGCGTCGTAAAATACCAATCAAATAAATAAATAAATAAATCACAATGCGTATATCTACAAGCACACGCAGTGTGCACATCTACAGGCCTGAACATGAAATTAATGTGCATACCGGTACCAGTAAAACTTGGTGTAATGATACCTATAGGGCCGCATACATTGCATACATCTACCGCCTCATACGATATACTGTAGTGATATGAATTGCAGACTCCAGTGTGAAACAAAACACCTGCCATTAGTGTTCTTAAGAAATTGTCCATGATGCAAGTGTTCTACAGAACATGTGCTTAACAAGAGGCAATCTGTACGGGCGAGCTATGGATGCTTCGATAACGTGGTAGAATTCAGGTATTGATCAATGTTTTTCATATGATGGTATATGTAGGTCATTTGAGCACTGGTGGAGTATAAGCAGGTGTATAAATTAGTCAACCGCGCCTGATTTATGTGCAACTAGGTCACAAAAGGTACGAGACTGCCATCATAAACTATCCTGTCACCCCAAGTGTCAACAACAAGTTATTGATCGCAAAGAATGATAAGTTGGTGTTTCCTCTCCAGCCGAGACATGAGCTTTGTTATTTATTACATTTTTGTTACATCGGAAAGAGCAATAAAGGGCAGTTATTGTCAAGAATTGTAGCGTTTGAGTGTTGAAGTGCTGCTGAATAGAATATGTAATTTAGCGCCCATAGCTTCTTTTCTTCAGTACAACGAAAACTTCACTGTGGCGTGCTTTGACCGCAAAACAAGTTCAGGTGCGTGTACTATTTTAGAAGAGATAGAAAATATTCCATTTCGTGTTCATATTTCTCGAAAATGCACATGGGTAAATGTGATTGAATAAGGCTGTGTAAGACGTGTGGTGATAATTCGTCTAAGCATACACAAGATTCTGATTTGAAACAACCAATGCAGTTTTTTTCAATACGTTTGCCTAGTTCAGACTAACATTTGTATGTAAGGGTTTGTCCTGACCTGGATTCATGACAAACGTTATCAAAATATGCAAGAACAAACATCAATGTCCCCACCCCAGGACTGTGCTATACTTGATTTGAATTTTGTTAAAGCAGTTCGGCAACACACCCGAGCAGGTACTATTGACAAATGTACATGTATAGGATCGAAGCTCGCATACGAACCATAGTTCAAATACAGAGAGGGTTGCCAGCGTGCTTTTCAGCGTGTATGGGTTGGAAGCGTGTATGTGTGATGAATATTTCAGGTTTAATAACTGTAATCAAATCACATTTCAACAATAAAAGCTTTTCACAAAATCAAGAATAAATTAAAGCCCGGTCAACTCCATTACTATGCCTGGTGAGACATGCAGGCCTGAATAAATTAAAATTACTCTGTGCCTATCTGAATGAAATCTCGGAACCGGTGTGGATGTTTCTTTCTTTGCATTTTGTAAAAACTGTTTACATCTTCTACGTAAGCTATACAGATGACGCCATATCGCTCATACCTGTCTAGCACATAGGCCTGCAGATGTGATGTTACAGTACACGTGTACCACACATCGCCAACAAGACTGATATTGTCATAAGTAAGGCAGCATATTCTAGTGGCACCCCCGGCTGTTAGAGGCTGGGGACAATCAATAGCACGTCTCCCTATATTAGTGCGTAACATTGTATCACTCAGCAAATTCAGTGTATTTTATGTCAGTTTATGCTATTCTCATGACGTCACGGGGTCAAGGTTAGGGTAGCATAAACATGGCACACATTTAATATCACCGCTGTGTTCATAGGAACAGTTGCTATAAAACCGTAATTGAGATACTTTTATATCTATTCTGGCTTTATACTAGGGAATTGCGTATTATACAAATATGGACCTTACAATGCTACCAGGGGCTATGTACTAGATTTACTGATGGATTGGTGGTTAGATCGAGCATAGGCCTACGCGTTGAGATCGGGAGATCCGGGATCAATCCCGGGTCGGATCATACCAAAGACTGAAAATGGTACTTGTTGCCGTCAGGTAAAGGGGCAAAATGGAGGCACGATAAAACGACTCACTTCAAGTCAGGTTATTGAAAATGATAATAATTTAGTAATATTTTTACGCTAATTTCAGTATGAAGTCATACGGCAACAGACGCCCAAAAGCAGTGCCCAAAAGCAGGGCTTCAGGAGCAAGCTGTTTCACTGGCAAAACGGACTGTTTAACAAATACAGTTATTTATTTATTTGAATGGTGTTAATTTTAAGCGTTTTTAATTTTAAGAGTTTTAATTTTATGGTGGGAGAAAACCGGGTAGAGCCCGGGGGAAACTCACGACAATCAGCAGGTTCATGGCTGACCTTCCCACGTACGGCCGGAGAGGAAGCCTGCATGAGCTGGCCTTGAACTCACAGCAACCACACTGATGAAGGCCCCTGGGTCATGTTGCTGAACTAGCATGCTTATCCCTCGGCCCGACTCGCATCTTTTGGGAAAGGCGAGTATAGAACTCTCGTTACAAATTGATACAAACCAGCTACGAATAGTAATTACATTGTAACAACGTCTAGAGCCAAGTTAGCGCCGTTTGAATGCGAAATCTCTTGCTTGGCCACGTCAAACCATAGATGATTTTTGTGCATTTTTCTTAATGGCCTTATGTGCTTTTTTTTCTTTTGTCAATATTTTCTGTTAGAATACTACAGCGAGTCCGAGGCATTATTTGTAACTCAGTGTGTTTAAGGAGGAATCTGTGAAGGCTGTCAGAGACGCCTGTCAGACTGTCAGGCGATCAGCCTAGAATAATGATATTTCATCCTTTCTGTAATCTTCGTTCTATTTCCCCAAGGCTGTTACCATATAACGATTTCTCCACACTAACACCCAGTGACATGAGGTAAGGGTAAATATGTAGTATGCTATAGCCCAGATATCACTTTAGTATGCGAGGCACAAAAGGTGCTAATGGAATCGATGGAGTAGTATGCAAATCCTGGACTGTTGTTTTTTCCGGTTGCACTACAGACTAACTAAAAAAAATGATTGGTGTTTTAACACCATACCCAAGACTGGGTCTCGTACATGTATGCCACCAGGATGATATTCATTGTGGGTGCAGGGAATACATGTATGATAACCCTGAGATTAGGGCCATCTTTTCACAAGGAACTCACCAACATTCCTATACACATGTTACATACAAACTGTCAGCTCTGTGGGTAACGTCATGTTATTGTGAGGTAAGTCATCTCCATCCATGCCACACAAGAACCACGTAATCACCCCTCACCCCCACCCCCACAAAGCGTTTTACAGCTTACTTGCACCTAGAACGTGAAAATTTACAGGTACGAAACTTGAATCAACTGACTGATGGTAGAGATTTAAACTAATGCGACATTAGGCATTTCAACCCGTCTTGACTTCGTTCAGAAAGTTGAACCCTCAATATAGAGATGTAGAAGAAATGGTTTTCTACTTTTCTATTGTACACACATGAAGCGGAAAAGTTATTCACTGATGATGCTGAAATGGGGCATAGCTTCCGTCGCCGAGGGGTTAGAGTGTTAGCGCTGCACTTTGACGCAGGCACCTCTCACCAGTGTGGTGGCTGTGAGTTGTCCAGCTCATGCCGGGGGTCGTGAGTTTCCCCCCAGGCTGCCCCGTTTTTTCCCATCATCACGACCATGCCGTATAAGTGAAATATTCTTGAGTACGGCGTAAAACGCCATGCCACGAAAGAAGTAAAGAAATACATGCAAATATAATGGGCCTCCTTAGATCTGCAACAGAAGCATGATGTATTTGTTTGTGTATTTGCATTGAAAGAAACGACAGAACACCACTCTTGCCAAACTCAATGACGGACACATTCTGTCTTAAACCATGAATATATTTACGATGCAAATGGGAACAGTTTTTATTTTTGTCAACTTACTGATACATATGAATCTGTCCTGCCTATGCTGTATGGAAACTTGTGTATATGATAACATGTTTTTAGGCCAACCCGATAGGGATCCTGCATGACCTCGAGCAATAGCGTACATGCAGGATAAAAGGAGTAAAATTTTTGGTTAAATATATTAACGATGGGTCGATATGACCATCTGCACTGTGTTCGTTTTTGACTAAAAATCATTAGTTTTACAAATATTTTTTTATTTCTTGATATGTCTAATGGAGTGTTCGCCGAACATACTGTTTTATCGACACCCCTAAGGTTAACAAAAATGTAAAGAAAACAAATAAAAACGAAGACGATTAGATATAGAAATTGAAATTTCTAGCCTTGGGCCAATTTTGGAGACGGGACCCCGCGGATGGAAGATGGCCTACTTCTGTTTTAAGCATAGGGTATGCAAGGACAGGCGCTACAAGGTGCCTTTTAAGGAAAACTGCCTACACTGCCATTACACACCCATAACAATGGGTGTGTAATGGCTTCGGGACAAATATTTCCGCAGGAAAAAAAAAACAGTCGTGTGATTCCTATTTTTAAGACATGGTTTAAAACCACTGACCCCTTTAATAGGACACGTGCTTTAAAACAACGATGTATACCAAACACATATATATACATAGATATGTCCGACCATCTGTTATACATGTATTTACGGTAGACAAGCCGTGCCCCTCCTGTGGAGATCAACCCATGTATCGCGTCGTCGTTAATAAGATAATATATACATCGGATTAACAGGATTATAATTAATCGTGACCAGCGATGCACGGTCCACGCCTATGATATCTTTTCTGATGAATATGTCCAAAAACCAGGTTCGGGCATTTGTCCCACGTGTTATCATCTCTCTGTTACACCCCTGTATTGCTACACAGAAGGGGGTCACGTGTATATATACATGTATATGTTTTTCAGTGCACCTGGCGTAATAGATACAGTGCCTCTTATCTTGACGACATTTTATAAGTAACCTAAACCTCCAATATAATACATAAATATA
Source organism: Acanthopleura granulata (assembly GCA_016165875.1). Lineage (NCBI taxonomy): Eukaryota > Metazoa > Mollusca > Polyplacophora > Chitonida > Chitonidae > Acanthopleura > Acanthopleura granulata. The sequence continues at coordinate 16,194,218 of JABBOT010000011.1, read as the reverse complement.
TTATTTATTTTAAATAGACAAAAAAAAAACAATATGTACTTAAAACACTTGTATTAAGTACAAATGAGGAAAACTCAATGTAACTGGCCTAATCCTCATCGCAAACTCTTGTCTCCCTCTGCCGAGTCGCTTCATGTACACTGTGTACATTTAAACACTGCATTTGTGAAAAAGGTCACACATCTTTTGGGTTTTATAATTATTGTTATTGTTATTATTATTATTATTATTATTATTTGGCACAAAAAATGTTTTATATTATGAATTTTCAGGCAAACAATGCGGAGTGGGAATCACTGGAGTTATTAATTCAAGTCGCTTGAGCATGACTAAATATACCATGGGCGTGGATAGGCGAAATTTATAGAGATTAGGTATAGATAATTAGTTTATAATTGATCAACATTGATAAGTATTGATCATCATTCACACTTACCGTTCTTATGATGTCTACATACAAAACATGGCACGTGAAAATTAGACACGTGTGCTATTCCTTCATACAGCTACCTATTGTGTACTTGTATATCCGTTTCACCCCGAGGAATTGAAATACGTTATATTCCTCCAATGCGTTTTGGCCTAGATTTCAATTGCACAACAACCATTAAAGTTCTAAACACATTCGTCGTATCAAAAGTAATGTTTATCTACCTTAGATTTTGTCATGCAAACATTGTCTGCAATTTTGAAAAAAAAAAAATATATACATACCGTAAAAGGGAAACACAATCTTACTAATAGACAACCGGGAAACATGAGATAAGTTGTAATTCAAATGAGGATTTTGTGTGCCCTGTGTAAAGCTTGTGTCTCATTAGTGGCAGTCCTTTTCTGAAGGCACAACGACCCACCATTCACACTATATACAGAAACCGGGCTGAGCTGAGCTTGGTTTAATCGTCTAACTCAGAGAACCAAGTGAGGCAATGTCAAGATGACCCACATCTATTTTAAAGCCTTAGGTATGCCTTGACTCTGGATTGAACTCGGGATCTACGGTTTATGCGAAACAGACGCTGTCCACTACATCACCGTATCGCTTCACAGGATTAAAAGCTCTTCCAACGAAAATGTGCAAAAGATCTCACTGCAAGAAACGAGAACTATCCTAGAGCGAAAAACTGACCTGGCACCGGTGTGTGCAGTGGTTGTATATGGGTGTATGCGGTGTGATTTGAACATAAATCAAAGAGCTTATGAAGGTGAGAGTATGGAATATAAGAATATAAAAGACGGAAGTGTAAAACCAGAGCAAGGTGATATTTGCTAACTGTTAAGAGGTAACACCACGGCATCTCTCCTCGAGATGAAAAGTAAAAGCAAACATGAGAAAAAATCTCAACAAGATCGAGAAACGAACATTATCCTAGACCTGGCATCGGAGTGCAGTCGTTAACCTAGGGCATATGCGGGATGAAATGATCATAACTCAGGTCGAAATTACCTTATGGAGTGTGGACTAATTACAACATAAATGATTATAAAAGGGTGTGTAAAACCAGAGCAACGACGACCGTGTGATACTTGCGAAGTAATAACCCGTAACCGGTGAAGTACGGCTTCGTGGGAATTTACCTCTGTTGAGGTTTTATTCTAATTATTCATACAAATGCTTAAACAGAAGCAACCTGTACCACCTCTATCGCCTCATGGCCATGTAGAATTAGTTAAAGGATTATCACCAACTGTTCATACCGATGACATCGTAAACAGAAGCAACCTGTACCACCTCTATCGCCTCATGGCCATGTAGAATTAGGTAAAGGATTATCACCAACTGTTCATACCGATGACATCGTAAACAGAAGCAACCTGTACCACCTCTATCGCCTCATGGCCATGTAGAATTAGGTAAAGGGATTATCACCAAATCTTCATACCGATGACATCGTAAACAGAAGCAACCTATACCACTTCTATCGCCTCATGGGTAAGTAAAATTAGGTAAAGGGATTAATTACCCACTACTCAAACCGGCGCCTAAATAGAAGAAATCAGTACAATGCTTATAGTCTCATGGTGTAAGTAGAATTAGGTAGAGAGATTTATTACTTTGAACTGAAAGGCAGTGTAGACAATATGCAGTTAGCCGTTACATACTTAATGGGATAACGCCTGAAGTGGAACATGTGACGTCATTTTAGTGACGCTGAAGATTCCACTGTAGCGTCAACAGAGCGAGGTCGCATGCAGTGACTATGTACATCATAAATGAAACTGTTGTGGCGATATGTTTGACGTTGCTTAACACATTTATGATGTAGGGGTCCTAATTCACTGCAGTGATACCTGGTGGGAGATGAAAATCCGCCATTCTTAGTTTGGACTGTTTTGTTTTACAACAAATATAGTTCCAATCCCGAATATATTAAACCAGTAGAGGACAACTGATGTTTTAATAATAACTTGTGTCGAATTCAAAATCACTCTGGATAAATAAGACAGTCGTGTGTTTTAATAGTCGTCTTGGGACATACCTGCTTTAAAACAATATCAATATCATTATAAATGAACAATTTTTATTCATTTATATGGTTTCTATTTATAGACAACCAAGTCTAGTATCCTCGTCTGCTGCAATTATATGGAGACTATTTAGGAATAATTATGTTACAAAAATAAACCCGACCATGTCAAACGTTTGCAGTCTGGGTCATTTCGATAATGAACTCACTAAGCAATCTTTTGAGGAAATGAACATTTGAACACTAATTACCTGTACATCCGCATGTTTCATCCATTCTTAATGATAACGTCACAAAGTAGAAGATACAACCTAGCTCGAAGTATTACGCAGATTTCACAAAAAAGCTATAAAAAAATTACTAAATAAACTAAAAATTGAAAATATAGCCAATATATCAAAAGATTTAACCAGATCCAGTTTGTGATTGCTATTTATATTAACATACACATTTATGAGTAAGCTTCCTTTTCATTACAGCCTGTCCCAATTACAAAATCCCTAATTAATTTGCCTTAATGTTCAGCTTGCACTAAATGTAATATGACAAAAAGGTATCTTGATGTACGGGAACTTATTGACACTAATCAACAGTTTACTTCAATTCATGTGAGTCATGGAGTGTAGTTTAAGTTTGTACTTTATGAAAATAAAGGTCAGAGCTCGCTAACAATTTCAAGTCGTAAAAGGTTCTCGCTAAATTCTTAAGCCCTCATTGTTACCAAACGCGATAGGCCTATAATAGGACATAGCATGGGCTTGTGTAATGATGGCAGACTTGCGACCTTTAATGAAATGTGAGCCAGCACTTGTAAATCACAAAGAGAAGAACTAATCGTGCAGAAAACAAGTAAAAGTAAGGGGCATTTTTATGCTGAACTGGTATGTTATCTGCGATAATGTTCGGAGAGGTATGAAGTGAATGCATGTTGAAATTCCTTACTGACAGCAGACATGAAATTTAACTCACTTCTTGCATTGCGGGTATGTGTATAGTCAGTCCAGTTAAGAAAACATGGAATCTCATGGAAAAAACTATTCCGCTCAATTTACAGAATACTCTTTGTCTTCTGGGTGAAGATTAGATTGTGTTACTGCTACAAACCACGATGGTATATATGACAGACTTATTCTGTTATTTCGACAGAAAACTATTTTGTTGGTGTAAAGGGGTATTGTTTACTCCATTGTACATGTTGCTGTGTCAATGTCCGTTCTGTAGCACCATTCAGAAAACATGGTATTACATTGTGTGCTAAATTTAGCAGATAAGATTTAGGTTAGATACAATATTAGAGCCATCTGTAGAAAAACAGCACAAGATAGTTTGCACTTTTACCGATTTGATTGCTGTTAAAGTCAGGAATTTATCACTTATGTGACGATGAAGATGCCTGAGTATATGGGCAGGAAACGGTGCGTGTGACTTTTCATAGGCAAAGGCAGCCGAGTACCATCTGCATATAATGATCTCTACCACGCTGCCGAGTTGATACTAGGTAGGGACAAGCTTTTTAGTACCCCAGCTGGCAGTAGTAGCTAATGCGGATTTCCCTCCATAGCTGAGTTGATGAAGAGCTGGATTTCAGAAGAGTGACCCACCCAACTACTTTATGTATGCTCGGTCCGACCTGGACGAACTGGTTGATCAAATCAACCAGCGAAATGGGTATAAATATATGAAGAAATGCTGCAAGAAAAACACGGCCTCTCTTCCGTCATATACGGTACGTGTCTACGTGAGCCTAACATGCTCTCAGATGTTGACAACATGAATTACCAGGAAGTGCCCTGAATGTCAATTGTTGAGTGGATCTTAGATTTTCCGCATACTTTGTTATTGCGAATTCTTGTCACAAGAGGGGGAAAAAAGAAAAAAAAAACCCTTGCCTAAAGGTACACAGTTCTTGCCATTTAGTAATTTATACTATAATTTTCTTTCAGTTTATGCAGCTAACTGGTCAGTTTGAAATTTGTATTTGTTTGTAAGCTTGCCATCACCGTCAATGACTATGAAGTAAGATGGCTGTGATGTTATAAATCTGATCTGTAGTTCTACATGCAAGATAGAGGTTTAAAACAAAATACATCGCCTTGAACCTTAATAGCTGGTGATTCACCTCGATCACCCGATAACACTTCACTTCCCTGTCCTATCCACAACAAAGCTGACATCCTGGTGCCCAGGGGCGATAATCGGCTTCATGGTAATGTACATATGCTTTCTTGTTTTTACCTCACTCTGCTTAAGCCAGATAGCTCTAGGGGGCGTGTAAGTTTTTACTTTTCAAACATTTATGTGGATAGTTTCAGTGGTACGCTTCACTATAATGAGGTAAATAGACAGGCGTCCGCGTTTTGTGTTACCATATCTGAGCTGTGACGCTATAATGTGACGTATGAGAGTAATCTATGCCGCTATATCTATGGTAATCTGCAACAAAATCCTATGGAGAAACCTTTGTATATATGTGTATATTTACAGATACATGTATATTCCCGGACACAGATTGCACTGTACGTTTTTTTCTCTGTTTTCTGTTTACAAAAAAAAAAATGCGAGGCAATATTTCCATATTAATACATTGTTCAGCTATGATGTCCAAATAATCACAGCGGTATACTTACCAGCCTGTACATGTAAATTTCATACAGTTGGATAAAGTTATATAAAAATAGCCTCGGTGCGGTATCCCATAAACGTGCATAGTGTTATCAACATCTCATTCTTGTGGATGCGTAATTCATACATAAGCGTAGATATGCTGATGGCATATAGTGGTTCATAACTGTCGTTAAAATATTTAAATATGTATTGTAAGTTGACCTTTCAGAATGACCTGACTTAATGCAAACCTCTACACCCTCATACCACAGGCATGTAACTGACAGGAGCCAGAGAAGTAATATTTATTTATTTATTTGACTGGTGTTTTACGCCGTACTCAAGAATATTTCACTTACACGACGGCAATCAACATTATGGTGGGAGGAAACCGGGCAGAACCTGGGGGAAACCCACGACCAACCGCAGGTTGCTGGCAAACCTTCCCACGTACGGTCGGAGAGGAAGCCAGCGAGAGCTGGAATTGAACTCACAGCGACTGCATTGGTGGGAGGCTTATGGGTCATTGCTCTGCGATAGCGCGCTAACCGACTGAGCCACGGGGCCACCAGAAGTAGTAATCTGTAGAAGCATCGAAACAGACATTCATATTCCAGGTGTCAAACATAACAGACATTTCAGGTCAGTAATTCCAAAGACCAGTTAAATAAATTTAAATTCATATAAATGAAAAAGTTAGGACGGATTGGCGTAAAGAGAGGCAGTCGTGTGTTCCAAATCATGTCGGAAAGGCATAAGAAATGCACTAGGCCAATAAATTTAATCAGTTCACAAATCGTGTATACAAGATAAGTATTATGGCATTATCGTACTTCATTGGAGACTGTTTCTCACCTCATGAACCATGCCCTAATTTGTTATAGTACTTGTCCATTCTTTTGTGGTTTTTGCTTAAATATAGCGCTGCTTCCAAAACCTCCATTATGGTTGATGAAGCGTAAAATCTGAAAAGACCTCGTTTTATATCTGCAACAGATTCTACAGAAGTACGATAACTGTCCCTTTGTCTTTATATATAGTTGAGAGGCTGATTTGGCTTAGGCAAAGATGCGCTAATTATTGATTCTTATTTATGTCAGCATTATGATATAAAATCTGTTCTAGGTCTTGGTATACACTATAAACATGTGCCCTGCTCAAATGCGTACTTTTAAACGTGTCAATTTTTTTTTCTGTCTGACCCGTCGGTTGTTCACATACATGAATACTGTACGTTCGGACCTGTCTTCTACCATACATTACGCGCGAGATAATTCACGTGATCATAGCTTCACCGACAACAGTAGGTTGTATATATCTTTGACTAGACTTTGACTTATTCCGCAGTATTCAGAGCGCGACGAAAAAGTCACCGGGCAAAAACAGAGCGGATACTGCACGGTTTGGAGAAGGCCTAAGTGCGCGGTGATGCAGCACGAGGTATGGATATCCAGATTGTGTGGAACGTCCACCTGTCTTGAAAGGGTGTCAGTCTGAGTGCATACATTGACAGATTGAAATTTTGGTCTCCAACCACGGCCAGGTGGACATTACAAATGAACTAACTTATATCAACATTAATAGTAAAGACATATGAGTATATAACAGAGAGTAAAACCAGAGCAGCGACGACAGTGTTGTAGTTTTGAAATGGTCACACGTGAATGGTGAAGTACGACCTCTTGAAAATTTACCACAGTTGCGTTTTTTTCTGATTGTTTATAAATGTTTAAAAAGTAGCAAATTAAAACACCTCTAGCACCATGCATGGGTTAAGAAGGATCGGGTAAAAAGAATTGCGGTGTTATTATTTGCAATTTATTAGACCTTATTGGTTTGGAATTACTTAGAGTGCTGTCTTATCAGCACATTTAATAAACAATAAGTCAAAGCTACTGTTATCTCATTATTAGCTAGAAAATAAGATTACCTTACTAATTAAGCAGCACTCATCAATCACAATAGCTGTCCAAAACCAGCGTATATCAGCAAGTATATATGGCTATTGTTAGATACAATATATATCTAGCATGTATATTGACCAGCCGGACATTTCTTACAGCGCCATATCTAAATCTAACAACTGGAATTTTATCTTTTTCACAGACTAGCCCACATGTTGAATAACCCGAAAGGATTGTATGTTGTAAGGTATATATAGATGTTCAAATAGAAGTCATGCTCTCGTATTTAGTGTTTCTGCTTATCTTTTGTAACACAATACAATAGCCTCAGCGTTGTCGTTGGTTATGTAAAGAAAATATCAAATATTACTCGAGAGATATTTTGTTCTTCTTATCTCTGTGAAAGAAAAGTGCCCGTTGGGATATGCACTAATACGTATTTGTACATAACGCTGGCTAATGGGGCTCGATCATCAAAGGCAGACTACAGAGAAAGCCGAAATTTTTCAGAAATGATATGCAGAAGTCATATCCTGTAAGGTTTTGAACAGATTTATTGACAGCTTCTCTTTCGAATTTTTTTAGGGTTTGTCCCACAAAAGATTATCGCCCATTGTATCTCTCAACATCTGATTAAATATAGGAGAAATAAACTTTCACAAACCCTACTAATTCTAAAGTCCTTCTACAGACTTCTAAAGTGACGTTGTCTGTGATATAGCGTGATAAGCCTATATTATGTCCCCCCCCCCCCTCAAAATGTAAAACAAATCATACATTTTACCAGATCGAGTGAAACTGGGTCTTGGGTTACAGTAAAATATGCATGTACGTGCTAGGAATTTGGTTAATTGTGGAAAATTAAACTAAGTATCTCATTTGTCGCCATGATTTATTTCTGAAATCTCTCTCACTCGCAATGCTGCTCGAGAAAAGACCCGGATGCCCTCAGTCGTCGTCAGCTGATTGCCCTGGAATGTTGCTCGGGAATAGACAATCGTAGATGCTAAAAACACCTGAATTTTGTAACACTCCACACAATTTGTAACCGCATGTACGTGTAACAGGTCAAGGGTTGTCACTATATAGACAATCCATGTTCCAGAAAAGCTCGACCATGCCTTCGGGCAATGCGAACGTTCCAGAGACCTGACATCATCGCCTGGCAATTATCTGAAAGGGAACAAAAAGCCACATGAAACAATCTGCCATACACTATGTACATGTATCAGATGAGCCAGATCGGTCAACAAGGTAACTTCTATGCGTCTTTATTTCTACTCACATGTAGGCGAATATATCCGCTGGCGACAAGGAAATCCATTGTAAGTGACCTACGTTGGGGTCTGAAGTGCTACAGGCCCAGCTTTATACTGTATTTACCATGTACACATAAGACTAGGGTTAGTGTTAACACTTCGTCATACAACGGGTATTCAGGACGTCGTTTCGTTAATGTTTATTTATTTCATCGGTGTTTTACGCCACACTCAAGAATATTTCACTTATACGACGGTGGCCAGCATTATGATAGGATGAAACCGGGTAAACCGAGTCCATGGGAAACCTATGACCAGCCACAGGTTTCTGGCAGACTTTCTCACGTACGGCGTTTCGTTAATAGAAAACACAGTACCGCTTATTTTCATAAATTCGCCTGAAGCTTTGAAATATTTCTTTATCTGATTGTTGTTTAGTGTTCTGTACTAAATCACAAACCTTTGGAAAGGCACTGAAGAAGTGGTGGGAGGCAATGAAATGCTCTGCAATGCGAGTTAATCAGCGCAAAACTCTACAAACTGCACCAACTCCCTGACGAAAGCCTCGAATGTCCTATAGGGATTGAAAGACAAGCGTCTTCAACTACTCTCCCTCCACAAGTACTGGTCCACATAGTATCTGCAAAATGTGAACGGTGATGGCTTTTGTCCCGGCGTTTTCGGCATGTCGTTTCTACGTGGAAGCACAATGGACAAGTCGACAAGTCTTTTAACCGGCCTTTTAACCGAAACATCGTCGGGATATGACCGAAATAACGTTGAAAGGGGCGTTAAACTGCAATCAAGCAAACAAGCTGTCAGACAAATGTTTTCAAGGAAGCGATTGCCTAAATATGTCTGCTACAAGAAGACGCCATCGGGATATGACCGAAATAATGTTGAAAGCGACCACAAAACCCTCAGTGAAGCAAACAAACAATGGATTCAAGCAAGCGGATCCGTCAATCTGTCGACAATTGAGACCGACCTATTTCAAGGGACCATCAACGAAATACAAATCAAAATAGTATTTAAAGCGATGTCAGTCTGCGAGCGAACAAACAAATATACATTGAAAAAAGTGGATGAATAATACAAACACGGTATTGTTTATCTAGTGTTTATAGAAGCTACACTGACCTGGATGTGGACCCTTTCGAACAATGAGCACTATCCCACATTAGGTGAAAATGAATATTTGACAAACCAGTGTATGGGCCCCGTATACGCTGCATAAATAAACAGGAATATCGACAGGGGAAGTAAATAATATAGATGTGAGAAAGCTGTCAAACATATAAAAATAAGAACATACCCACAAAGGTCTAAATTGTTAGAAGTAAAAATATAGTTTTAAAATATTTTTAATATTTAAAATAATTTTAGGCGAAATTGAACATCAAGAGCTGCATCGGTAGTGAATAAAAGTCAATCAATCATGCAAAGAGGACATTGCAAAACCGAGGATCCATATAAAATATTCTTCAATAATTTATAATTCTAAATCTTGAAGCTTTTGGTATTAAGTTGTCTCTGAGAAATTGAACAGAAAAGCGATAAGTTACGCTGGAAAATCAAAAACTACCCGTATGCAGTCCCAAACATGTACGGAGTAAGAAAAGTAATTACTAAGAAATTCATTTTCTCCGCAGTTACGTTCTGTATTTGCTATGCTAAGTTGTTCGGTATATTATCCAGATTATGACAACAAAAGATCAGCAAACAGCAAGGCAGATTGACCTAGGAAATGATCTGAAGATTTCTTACGTAAAAGATTATATCGCATTGCATTAAAATCGTCAACTACCCGACCATTCTCTGCCATACCGTTACTGGCTATATCACCAAGATAGTATCACTGACCGTTGAAGTTGATACACTTTTAAACTGCGCTGCCCAGTATCTGTTGTGTGATAACAGGTTTGTTTGTTGATTTAATTGGTGCCTACGACGCAACAAAGAAAAAATCACTTACATGACTGGCGAGGTTCATGACTGGGGGAATACAACAGCCCGGTGGAATCCACTGGACTTGCCAAACCTCATAACTTCTGGGTGTACTCAAATGAGCACGAATTGGATTAGAACCCGATATCGGCACCACAGTGAAATATGTCAGTCCTCAACCTAGATGCGAGGAAAGTTACTTTCTGTATACTGGCGAGTTTGCTAAATGTTAGCTATAAAATAAGACATGCACGTATGCTGAGTTATGAGCCAAACCGACGCCCCAAACATGTCAATATCCCCCATCATAAAGGTTTTACCCAGCAAACATGTCTCCTACAAACATTGTTTTAGTGCACAATAAATGTCGTGAAAACGATGAATATTTACAGTGTTGGTTTCATTTTCTGGGTCAAGAAGTTAGCGTTTTTCTTGACATTATTTACGATCTATTTTTGCGTCCGCAAAACGTCTCGAGACACTTTTGTGAGCATGAAATCTCAATTATCGGGTGAAACCGCAAACATCGGAATTAGAAGTACGTGTCGAACTCATTACCGATAACGACTATCAAAATGCGGAAATTTACAAGGTTCGCTGAACAAATTTCGCATTTAGAGGATCATAAAATGACATTGCATGGGAGTTGTGGGGGGTGGGTGGGGTGGGGGTATCTCGACAAGCAGTTCATGATAAACTAAAATATTTTTTCTACGGTATTATTATACTGGATAAAAACGAAAGGTCGACAATACATGTGTGAGAGATCAAACTAAAATAAGAGAATATGCTTATTTACACCGGCATGTGAAAGGTCGACAATACATTGTAAGAGATCAAGCTAAGATAAGAGAATAATGCTTACTTACACCGGCATGTGAAATGACAGGATCTGCAACGACGATTTACTGGTGTGATGGTGTCGAGTTCACAGTGTTACATGTGAAGCAAATCATCCATGGTGGTCTTAGTGGACAAGTACCGGTGTAAGAAAAGTGATGTAAGATGGACCACATGAAGGCATGTAACACCATGCAATGTGCTTTACGTCCCACTCACATCAGCTATCAGCCTTCCTCATTCAATCATTCACTGACTATTTCACTTTCAGTCGTTGGAACACACGATGCACGGGCTCAACCCCGAACCACGCGAGGGACTTGAGGGTTCCCCGCTTTCACTACACGTTGGGCCTTCGTGAAAATCACTCGGAGAGGGGGGGGGAGAGGGGAATTAAAATTTAACTTGCCATCGATCGTTGGTTTGCCTGAGGCACGCAGTGTTCCTCCGCAAAGGTAATCATTCTAGAGTTCGCCTACTTTGATGTCAAAACGTCTGTGTCTTAAAAGCAAAGTGAAATTATAAAAATTGAGATGTAAACTGCTTTCCTAAATTGTGCAAAAATTGCAATGTATTAAAGACGACATTGTAAGTTGCTTCAAAGAATACTCATGCAAACTTTTCCTGTCCTTTCCACATTTCCTGATATTACGTCACACTCGAACAAATCACCTCACCACTCTTTGACCACTCAAATGACTACCCTTTCAAAGGCTCTTGAAATCATCCCAGCATATATACCCCACTCGATATCACATCTGCCCGATTCGACCACATATAGGAAATACCATCACTTCACACCAGAAAAATTTTATGGACAGCCGAAGTACTTGTTTTTCAGTTACTTGGATTAAATTATTAGTCACCTTGAATCCTTTTGAGCCATGATGTTGAGTTATATGCCATAGCATTTTCTTCATATCACTTTTAATATTTCTAACCAGAGCAAAGTGGCACTTTATGCAACGGCTACTGAATAATCCACTCATTGAGCTACCCTCGCTGACACAATCGCCCACTCACTCAATCTGCTACTCACTCATGTACTCATGTACTCACTTAGGTGAGTGGAAGATTCTGACGGGCTACGCAAAAGCGTCCAAATCACAGTGAAACACACGGTTTCTTGCTGTGACGCTACAGTATTTGATTACTACCTAAGAGTTTTATGAGCACCCAAACTTCAAAAAGCGTGACGTAACCCAGGAAAGAACAAAAGGCTATATAGTTTTGGATAAATTTGCTGAAGGCGGGAAGGGGTTTTACGAGTTCTCCATTCAAAACGTCACTCTTCCTGTTATTTATACAGACTTCACTGCCCTTGTCATTTCTTTACTTCTCAAAATCCACACAATTAAGGCTCCCATAAAATATCTGACAACTAATTGTTCATATATATTCATGCTAATATTTTATACCTGACAAAATGACTATGGTGATATAAAAGCTTAATCAGCTGCAGAAAAAAACCCCAAAAAGATCAATCAGTTTTTGTAATGCACCGTGCGAAGAAGTCAAGAAAATGGCGTACAGATTAATTAATCTTTACACTTGGCTGTAATCTGTCACATGATTGTTATATATAGAGTTATCACAGCAAATTAATAAGTTTTTTTTTTCTCAACACAGTTTAGACATCGTCGTGTTTTTGTTGACAAAGATGATTGTTCGGAAGTACGGCAAAAACAGAGTTCATAAAACGGTGACATGAAATGATGAGTACATTTTGTTCAGGGACACATCGGTTGAGCAGTGTCCAGCTTCTTCCAAAAGACTTGAGATAAAAATAGCAATTAGATCAGGAGTGAAACAAGGGAGACTGAAGACAAGATTTGGAACGGCAAGCAGTTTGGGCACGAGTAAACACACAACAGTGCAAGCTGCTTGAAATTCAAGTCTTTATGGACACATCATATAACAAGTGGATTGAACGAGAAGGCAGGACGCACAAAAAGGGCAAGAAGCTTGAAAAGAGAAGACTGGATAAACAAAATAGCAAAGAGCTTGATAGGGAAAACTTCGTGGAGACTCAAGATAGCAACTAGCCTGATAGAGAAGCCTTTGCACGCACACAAAATAGCTAGTAGCTTGATAGGGAAGATTTCATAGGCACATAGATCATGTAATTTTTTTCAAGCCAAGATTAGACGTATTAGAATACCATTCAACATTAAGACGAGGACTGGATGCATTGCATGTAGTTAGCACCAGTGTCCATAACGAACCCTGAACTGGCCAAGTACCCTGTGGCAAGAATGGACAAATCAGTTACTAATGGTATTATCTCGCCAAGAGAACCGCCTAGGCCGTGAAGACAGGTTTTAGAAGACATTGTAAAATTCTTCTCAACATTAGGACATGAACCAATAATTTGGATGTTAAAATGTACCACACCATCCATGATAAGGATACTTTTGAAACGTCAAAAAACAAAATCGCTGCATGCTAAGGAGAGTATCAAAACAAGTATACACCGGCAGCCCTTTATATTTTCCGTGATCCTGTACTAGATAGCATGTGTATGACTGCGTTCACGAAGCTTCTATGACATGACAAATACATCTACATACCCGTTTGATAGAAATCTGCAATTTTATCCTGCCTTAGGTGGATTGAATTGATTCATCTCAATGCTTATAAAATCCGGAAGTATGGCACGAACTCGCTTTTTCTGAAATTAAAATACTTATGGTCTAGAAACATTGCCATTTTTCACGCATTTAAAATATCACAGGTATTTTTTTTTTCTTATCTGGATGTGACAAAAATACTAATAATAAAATCTAAATAAGAATTCATTTAGATTTGGTAAAATTCAGAGAATTAGATACTCTGTTCGATTTCCTAGATTTGCGTTTTGAAAAAAATTGTGAAATGTCACTTTTAAAACCCGTTTTTGTGATGGCTCAGTTGACAAAAATCACTTTTTTCCCAGATGTTTGCGTAACAATGATCGACAAAGCTGACCTGAGAATCTGATCTGTTGCCCGGATACAGCCTGTTTTAATCCAGTTAAAAAACCCCCATCAAAATGGTGAATGATTTCGTGGATAATACGACGAATATGCATATGTATGTATGTATGTGTGTGTAAAAAAGCCACGACTCTGTGGAGGAGGCCAACTAGGACAGAACTAAGTTTAGAACTATTTCATTGGCACGAGTTCATTTACATGCAGTTTATGTCAACCTAGTAGTGCTCTGGACTCAAAACTGCTCAGTTAAATGTGGTGTGTGTTAAGTAGTAGTATTCAAATTTATAACGTAGTACGGCCTTCAAATCCATATCCCGTTCAACTGTTGTTCCATGTCTACTTAGGCATCTATGCATATGCACCACTGGTGAAAGTATTCGCTTGTTTTCATTATGCAATGATGTGACCCCAAGCTGATACCATCGACTTACAAAGGAAACCGTAATTGAAGTCTACACTTTCCCGAGAATCCATCGCGAGTCATTTAAAGTAGGACATATAAACTTACGTCAATCGCTGGTCAAGGTACACTATCAAAGCATGACGCCTATGACATCGATGCGTCCCTGATGGGCAGGTCGTGAGATCGATATATAAAAACATATGCTTGATGACATGCATTTGATAAGACAGATTCGGGGCGGATTTTTCTTGTCCGACTCAGTTGAAGGAACATTAAAAACATGCTTCAAAATTAGAGGGACGATTTTTAAAAAATTTTTACCGTTGAATTTTACACTAGGGCATGACTGGGCGAAGGTAATTAATGTTAGTTCTGAGGACTCTTGCACACGTATCTTCATCAAAATTGCAAAAACACACACTCAGACAACATAGGTGATTACATTGCAGAATGTATCTAAAATATATTTACAGGTTTGTAATATAGAAGATTACATTACAAGAGGTATCTAAAATGTATTTACACGTTTTTGATATAAAACATTACATCGCAGGATGTGTCTAAAACATACGTTTGTAATATAGAAGACTACATTGCAGGATGTACCTAAAATATATTCACACGTTTGTGATACAGAAGATTACATTGCAGGATACATCCGAAATAAATTTACTTGTTTTTGGTATAAAAGATTACACTGTGTTAAGAACAATCAGAGCAGCAAGGACAGTGTGATAACTGAAAATAGTCACACGTACTCGGGGAAATTCGGTCTCTCGTCGGATGTACATGTACGCTGTTAGGGTTTTACCCTAACTGTAAATACTTTGTCAGGAGCATCTTACACGCTCCCTAGCACCATGACAATTAGAATTAGAGGGAAAAGTGGAGCGATGTTAGTTGTAATTTATTAGACGTCATAGGCCTAGAATTACTCAGAATGCTGTGTTGTCCTCATATTTAATTACACATTAACATGGTATCAATGTTTAAGAGAGGAGGCCTCGTTTGACGACTTGCCCACTATCACACTGCTAGTCGTACAATATAAAACCCTGTATACAGCAGGGGGAGTAAAACTAGAGCAGCGACGGCGTTGTGAATCGGCATATGGTCACACTAACACTTAAAATTCAGCTTCTGCTTACATAAGTGCTTAGATAACATCCTTCGCGACCCCGATCGCCTGTTCTTGAACAGCATTATACACCTAAAAAACAACTTAATTCTAAAGTGGAATTTTAAAACCATCCTGTCATTGCTGGGTGCCAATACGGTCACTCTGTTTTAACACGTGTGCTTTTATATTACAATATGTGTTGCTATCTGTCCTAAAACAGGTCAGTTGTGATCTGAGTGTACTGAACCAAAGGAAATGAAATGAACTGCGTGCGGGGCACAAGCCTATCACGTTCATTGTATAGCTTATCTTGTGGCATGGTGGACTGAGGCTGGGTTAAGCCCATCATCTCGGTTTTTGTCTGTGAGTTGGACTTTTGCCATGCGGGTGGGGGCAATTTGGCTGATTGATATGACCAAGTTATGATTAATGTCAAGTTTCGTTATATATCGGCTAATCCACGGCTAAATGTATATAGATGAGGGCTTTGTTTGTCAGGTGACGTGATTTTCCGTCGCCTTTGAGGCTGAAGTCTCTTTATCTTGTCACGGGTCAGTCTTACCACACATCAGTCTTACTACGCAGAAATGAATGTGACATCACCTTTGCGAGGCGTACGGAAGCATGGTCGGACGTTGCAGTTGATGCAACGTGAACAGTCTTTGAAACTTGCGTTTACTGAAACCATGGACAAAAAAAAAAAAAGGATGACAAAACTGAACTATTTTTGTCACCCACAAGCACGAAAGATAAAGACAGGGGAAACCCTCAGGGTGCAGAATTCTCAATAAACTGATTTCTTTTAAAACTGTATAGAAAAGATGGCGGATATAACGATGTAACCGCTTACCGTATATAGTCCAATAGAGGCAGCGTCAGGACTAAATTCAGCTCCGTTCATTTACCATACAGTTAATGGTCTGTGACGACACAATGCACGGAAATATCCTACAGAATACAGGGAACTATATCGACTGGCAGGTTGAAATGGCCAATTACACAAGTTGTACATCCTTATCTCTTCATGCTTGTGTGGTTATCATTGTCCACACTCAACTTGTGTAATAGGCATGCCTAAATATACGAAGCAGATATATGTCTGAGAAGCCTACAAAAAAAGAGATCCAGAACGATACATCCTACATCTCTGCCGAAGCAACTTCACATTTTGCACCAGGACAGCAAATACGCATTCGCACATGACTGTGACGTGATCTGCAGCATATATCACGTGATCTTAACATGTTATGTATCTGTATCATTTATGTGCGCCATTTTTACTCGGGATGAATGTCTAGCAATTTTTGCTAATCCCTGACCATGTGGTTTAATTCTATATGTCCTGCATGCTTTTACAGGTTGACCACACCAGCACAAAGAGGTGGGGTGGAAATCCAACAACGCGTCTAAGTACGGTAAATAAAGACTGCGCTTCTGGAATGCATAGCACCAACGACACAATATTTTCAAAACACGTGTCCAGCGCAGGTGTATCCTGGCAGAAGAGGAATTAACCATATGGTGCACGTGTTTTACTGGTATTTATCGCCGTATTCTTTTCTGCGGCTGGGTTCATTGTATTCCCGAGTGCCACCGCCTTTTGTTAGTTATCTGACAAACTTTCTGACTAGATTCATGGGCTTGCCACCAGACAATGTTGCAGAGAGAGCTAGATTCGAACCTAGGGATTCCTACTGGTCAGAGGTTTGTAAACTGTGGAGAGGAAGATTTGATTTGTACGAGTCAGTGTAAGGGCCCCTGATTTCAATCATGTAAGTCGACACCCTTAAGGCACAGTGATGCATCAACGAATAACTAAGAGAACATGCGACTGAAAAATCACGGGTAATCATCGTAAAATCGTGGGATCGATAGTACGATGAGACGTCGGGTTGCTTGGCTAGTCTTGGAAGATCCTAACGATATCGCCAGCGATCGCAAGTCGGTCAGTGTGGTGGCACAGAAACCAGTTGCGATCAAAATTTATCGCTGGTTGTCGTATATTAACTCCAACTAATTCTAATTGAACGGGATTAGTCGCAGACGATCTTCATATATCGCAGGGATATTTTTTTGTGTCACTCAGTGTGCATAATCATGAGTCCTGCGTGGCTGCAAAACTGTTTCTTTGGTATGAATTGGGCATAGGACGGCCGCGATCAACGGCGAGCAAATGATATAAGCGAATCGCAGAGGTGTGAGATACCCTCATTCCTCAACCTTTTCGCATATGAAAGAGCAACTTTCAGTGCATAATTGCACATTTTTAATTTGATTTTGGAGGAAAAACTACTTTGGTTACACAGGCCAGTTTAGTCAATTATATCAGTCAACACAGAATAAAGCTTATCGTGTGCACTATAAAATCCACAATCTTTGGTGCTTCCCTGTCCAGATGCTCATCAGCATGGGAGAATGGGCCACGTGTCTAGCGGTCCGGTAGCAGTATTTACTGTGACCAAATGTGCACCCGTTTAGCCTAGTAGTTTTGCAAGGCGTCAGAGCTAGGTCGCACTATAGATATGTCAGTATTGAGAATATTCTGTTACGAAGAGCCACGATCATAATATGACCGAAATACTGCTAATAGCGATGGCAGACATGTTAAAACAAAGGCACAAGCAAAAAACGTTCTGAGAGAAACCCCGTAGATCTTAGAACCCGTGGGAATATTGTGTACACCCCAAAGCCCAAAATCCAAAGCCCAGCGAGCAACAGGATGTCTGCAAACATGAACTTAGTGTTATCGAGTTGGATCGGAATAACCTAGCCTTTTAATTAGTATTGAACAGAACCTTGTGACATGGTAGGTATACGCGCCTGTACTTACCCGTTGTGTAAAAGCTTTCTCTTGGAGACGAGTTCGTCCTAGCGAATTTGTTTATCGGAACTGTTATGAAAGGACAGCCGAAAACATTACTGCGTCATCACTGCTGTCTGCACGTGATAAACTCTGACAGTGTCATGCATGCGTAGATAGGCGTGCACCATGATCTGACGATACGCCCAATATGTTAATCTCGATCAGGGTGGTATAATTAGAAACGTCTGAACAATTATAAATGTTTACCAATTAGTAGAGTTATATGGATTCCAACGCTCCCATTTTACTATTATACCGAGGAGTGTAAAGTATTTGTACAGCTGACATCTGCTGTTGATCTCATCTTGAGAAATTTGGTAATTTTGTATGTTCTGAAAAGGTGGCAAAAATCATTAATCTTTCCAAATTACATGTACAAAACTTGACATAATCAGTAAGCAAATGACCAGGCACCTGAGTATTTAGGGTGCAGTTCTATAATCTACCATGTTGTTTTAAGACTGAAGATTTTTGATTTCAACCAAATTTCCATAAGCACATTTCGTGGACGATTCCTCAGTAACAGTGCGCATTTTTACGTGAAACTCTTAGCCGCATCCAAGCACGTCATGCGCGTAGAAACGCTACTTATTTTTTCATCCCATTTCGTCTACAATCATAGAATCCAGAATATACTCCATGTTAAGTACTCTATCGGGTGCTAAATATAATAAAAACACAGCAGTGATATCTTTTTCTGAGCAGTCCATTGTTCTCTGCTATACAAATGATAGCGAATTGCAAATACAGTGACCGAGATACTATTCTTGTTACAACGTAAACTTTGTTCTAGGAAGAACAGAAATAGCCGTCAAAGGTTACCTTCAAAAGGGCAGTACACTAGTATTTAACATTTACGGAACATATGTTTTACATTTTTCAGCTTCGGGCGCTATACATCACAACGTTTCTTCCGTAATTATTGTTTTTTTTATATTTTAATCGAGAGCCTATATTGTCGCGAAATTGAACCAATTCTATATATAGGTCTGCAGAAAATTTGGCTTAATTTTGAATCTGTCGCCCGCGGATTATATAAAAATAAATTTCTGCATTAACTTAATACATATGGTTCCAAAAAAGAAATACATAGTTGGATTTTCACAAGATAAATATCCTTCTATTCACAGCAGGATAATGAATGCAAACAGGCTCTCATTTTTAGCCACGTTACAGTATGAGAATTTCAGAATGCGATTCACCATAGAACAAGCAACAGAAACTCATTCAGCGATGATAGCAATCAGAATCGGACACTCGTCTCAGAATATGGTGCCATGGATCATTTGCGTTTCGTTGCATTTTCTATAATACAATATACGTATATCTCGAAACGGAAGTGTTTTTTTCAGGACAATCGGGTTTACTGCACCCATAAAACTGACTTACGTTATGGCTAAGTGAAATGTTTCTCAATATCACGTTAAACTCTTAAGTAAATAAATAACAACTGCTATTGTCAAATAGGTCTACTACGTAAAAGATGGACAGTTATTCACGAGATGCAATCTAAAACACTTCTTTTACACCTTATGACTTTTTTCAGAACGAAACTGTTTGGAACAGTTGAATATGATAGAGATTTTTTGATGATATTCACCATATCATTGGGTTTCCCTGATAATACAAACGACACTGTGTTTCTGTGACAACGCTGTGGGATCCTCTGATAATATGTCACCGTGGATTAACGTGATAAAATGCACCAAACTATAGGTTTCCTGATAATATTATCAGGTACTTGGCTTCCCTACTAATACGTAACACACTAGACTAACCTGATAATTTACACCAAACTAGGTTCCTTAGTGAAACACTGGGTTTCGCAAATAACGCGTTCGTTTTAGATGATAATATGTACCAGGGCGGGCTTAATTGCCTGGTCATACACACCAAACTCTGCTGATATACATGAGACCAGGCTTCTCTATTAATGTATATCACGATGGGTTATCTCAATACCGTACATCATGGTAGGTTTTACCTGTCATCTATGCCAGCCTCTCCCAATCTTACACAACATCGGAGAAAGCCTACTTTAACTCCCTCCCCCCATCGAATTGCACTTCCCTCGCCCAATTGCTGTTGCTTATTTCATTGGTGTTTTATGCCGATGGAGTGCACAAGAATATTTCATATATACGACGGTGGTCAGCATCATGGTGGGAGGAAACCGGAGAAATTCAATACCGACAATCCACAGGTTGCTGGCAGACCAGCAGAATCCTGCATGAGCTGAACTTGAACTCACAGCCGGGGGCAGCATCTGAATCAGCCCCCGACTGCTGTTATCATATCAGATGTGGTATACTCTTAAATTGACAAATGGTAAATCATTAAAATTAATTAAGCACGGCCTTATAAAAACTCCAAAGCTCATTTTTTATTTGTGTTTTAGTCTCTTTTTATGAGGCAAGTATGTTATTGTGCGAAGGGATCCGTCGTATAGATACACTTTAAACTCACAATGAATTGGCCTATGCCATGTAAATGATGTAGAACTATAATGCGCTCAATTGATATATTTGTTTTGAAAAAATATAACAAAAATAAACTGGTGCAGTTGCGAAGAAAAAAGTCTTTGCCTACTTCACTGTGTTTCCGTCTCTCAAGTTTCCTGAATGTTGATCGAGAGTGAAATCCCTGTTTGTTCAGGCCCCGTCTTTGTGAATGCCCATCTCGGACGGAGTTGGCTATCGCTGCACGCTCTCAACTTATCATCGCTGATTTTTCTCTTCCTGAAGCAGGTAAGAGCAAATAGTTGAACTGTGCAGTTTTTTGCATGCCGTATACGAGACGTAGAGAAAGAGGGAGAGAAAAAACAGCTGAACACGGAGCTTTGACATATCTCTACAGAACAAAACTGGATCTGGCCTACATAAACCAGCGCCCCAATCAAACAGCCCGGATCTGCCCACGTGACTTCACCAGCTCTCGCGTCCCGTGAATGTATATTTATGGGTTGACTCAAGCGGTCGGTGCTCATAGTGGGGCCACGCAGCCTAATAGAGCGACAGCTATACAACTGACCTGTTGTCACTAACAGATCAAAAAGACGGTTCAGTCGTACCTGCTTGCTGAGCCTGTGTATGTGTCATTGGAGCGAGTTCTGCAGCAGGGCTATACATACGTGAGATGGGAACTAGCTTTACCCAGTGCTGATAAAAAATAACCTTTACAGAGAACAGAAGAAACATGCTGTTCAGCGCCATTGGTGTGTCACCCCAGCTCCGGCTGGCCAGGTAGGGCGGTTGACAGTTCACTTGACTGGCTGCACGGGCAGCTCTCTCGCCCTCCCTGTCTCATCAGAAGTGGACGGTGTCGGTCGGTGTCTCCGGGACCTGTTCATAACCACAGGTAGGCGCACTGACTTCACAGCTAATTACTGCTCGTCTGTCCACAAGAAGTGCTACCTCGCTCCACTGCTCCCGGGCAGTTATACGGATAGCTTGTCTCACCAGGCTATTACCTTTCCCCATTGAATCTTCCTGCTGAACAGAAGCCAAGGGAGAAAAGCCGCAAAGCGGGAGACCAGGCTGAAAATACTCACCTGTGCGCCATTGTTAGGAGAGACAGCTGACAAAGCGATACATCTGGGGTCTATACACCCCACCTTACCCCGGGAGCTTAGGAGGACGTCAGGTGTGTATGTGCTGTCCATCCCACTCGCTTATACATAGCAGGTCGCCTTGTGCCGGAATTCGTAGTTCAGTCGTGTCCCCAGATAGCCCACCGAGTCTAGTGTTTGCTTCGAACGCGGCTGTGACAATATTTCGCTATCTTTTTTCTCGAGACAGCACACAGAGCTGATCATTTTTGGGGGCCCTTGTAAGCGCTCGTTGCGTTTCCTGCATTGTGTGTGTGCATCATGAATATCTTCAAGAGAAAAGGGTGTCTCTCCATCACAGAGAAAGACCCAATATACAAAGTGCGCTATTTGGGAAATGTACAGACGGCCATGATGAAAGGAGACGGGTGTGTGGACAAACCAGTGAATGTTCTCTGGAACAATTACCTACGGACTTCCAGTCCCGGTTTAGACATGAAACTAACTGTGTCTTCAGCCGGCCTTAAAGCGTACACCAAAGAACAAGGTCTTACGGAGTACAGAGCGCACCGGATTTCGTACTGTATAGCCCATCCTAGCTACCCCAAGTTGTTTGTTTGGGTATACAGGCACGAAGGCAAACGAATGAAGGTAGAGCTACGCTGCCATGCTGTGCTCTGCAAGACGGAAACACAGGCCAAAGTTATGGCAGTGAAACTGCATGACAAACTTTCTCTAGCACTCAAGGAGTTCTTGAGAGAAAAAACTCGCAATCAGAACGCTCGGCTCGTACTTCAGAGAACAAATTCAATTCCTCGCTCAGGATCCGTCGTCCCCCTGCGTAAGCAACTCTTGAGCACCGGTCAATCGTACAAGCCGCCCGTGTCGACGTCCACGAAAGCTCCTAAGCTAGGCTCAATATCGGAGGACATAGAAGAGGAGGAAGATGATTTTATTGAGGCTGGGATTGTGGAGTTAGAAACTGTTGACGAGGATGAACTGAGCATCAGCAATTCCGAAGGCTCGTCCGACAGCAGCGATCTTCTGACGCAAGCGGCCCTCGAGGTTTTGGCCATCTCCAACCCGGAGACGGTGACAGAAGAAGACATTGAACGCATATCAGATCAGCTGTTGGTTATGGAACTCGGCAACAACATTGACGAACTGAAAAGGGATGAGCGGGTGTTGTTGTCGTTGCAGCAGAACATTCCGACAGACTCGGACGAGGAGAGTTCCGAGTCGGGTTTTCACGATCAGGACACGAAAGACAGCGTCTCGGGCACGTCGGAAGACGGGGATTTACATGACGTCGAGGAAGGGGAGTTCAGTGGACGGCTGCGGGAAATCAACGGAAATACGGACATTTTTGTGACCGGTCTGTGAGATCGACATGTCCTCGAGCAAAGGATCTACTCGGCTTAACTTTCCCAAACAATGTTCCTGCACAAAGATTTTCCTCACACGAGACGATTTGCCCGTTTTGGGAGAACTCCACAGGGCTTGTGATAATCAGACATTTCTTAGAGGTTTGTTTGTGTATGAAAGAAAAACTTTGCCGGCTTAAAGCGTGGTCTAAACTGAGTCAGTCTTGAACCAAGAAGGTGCGTGTGTGTGTATATATATAGTTGAGTCCCGGCCACCTGAATGTTGGCGACTCGCGGATAAATCTCTGTAAATACACTTAAAAATCAAAACTGTGTCCCATATCAGAGTGCTGTGATGTTAACTGGTTCATACCAGACAGATTCGATATACGATCCCATTTATGATGCTTGCGCAGAAATTGTTTGCATTCCAAATGTACAGAACAAACTACTTGTAGTAAGAAAATGGCTGTATTTAATCAGGATCAGCTCTTTCGAATCGATGACCCCGGCGAGAGAAAGACTCGTACCTTGGAGAAAGCATCGTTTGACGGTACACCGGCAGCAATGGCCACCATCAAGAGTGATTTCATTTTGAGCTCATTTCTGAAGACACTGGCCCGCTAGATGGCGCTCGTGTTTCGGTGTACCTGAGGTGTACGGGTCACGAGGTATTTATATACCCTTGTCACTTTGATATTGTCGTGTCTGAGTACTGTATAAATACGTGTTCAAGTCCCAAGGACCCAGACTGTTAGTCTCGCTTGGTCGGTCTTGCGGAACGAGGAATTCGCGGATATGCGCTAGAGCGATGTTGTGTTATCCAATGCATACACCAAGCCAACTACCTGTATACGACATGCAACCTGTCTCGGCCCAGTCATTAAACATTGGTGTAAGACAGGGTGTTTAACTACTCGCATTCACTGAGTAAACACGCCTAGGTAGTGGCATGGACAAAAAAAAAACAGTGCAGGCAAAAGCACATCTCGTCAGAACAATTAATGCGCTAGTTTGAATGGGTAAACAATGAAGAATCCTCAGTTAAGGAATAGTTGAATGTTGACTTACAAAAACTGGTGACTTCTGCAAAACATGGACTAGCTGGCGTATGCATGTATGTACACGTGAAACTATTTACATATACTGAAGATCTGTTCCTCGGTACACCAAACTGAAGTCGAAAGTATTGGTTTGCGGAAAGAGATTGTCTTGCGAACTGGACTGACATGTGTATGAAGAACTGATGCAAATGATTATTCGCTTTCCAGTGCCTTCAATTAGAATTATGTCTGCCATTGGGATGGTATTATTATTATTGTTATTATCAATGGAATACAAACTGAATAATTTATATTTGATGGTATATGTTGTGTGAGGTGGGATGACAATGCAAGGTCACAATAAGTGCAATCTACTCAGCGATCCTTCTGAAGTGTGACTGTTCTGGTAGATATCCGTTCTGGGTTTGTTTTTGTCAAAAGCCGCACAGCTGTGGGTGTATCATAGACTTTTGACAACATCAGCAAATGCAATATTGTAGCACAGTGTGAAAGACACAGGAAATGTGAGGAGTGTGCTAAGGTGAAGATAAGGTATGCAGCTTGAAAGTAACGCGGAAAGATTTGATTGGTTGTGATACCACTAAAGCTACCAATTATAAACTCTCCTAGACAATATTTTCGGCTCTTGAAAGGCCCATCGTTATATGTGTATGACTAGGAAGTAGGACCGGGTGTGGAGAATTGGGAGTCGGGATCTGTTTGCGATCACATTTCTTAAAATATTTGCAGCAGTACTTAGTTGAGCATATCAGGAAATATGTTATGCACGAATTCAATCTACTTGGCTACACAAAAATTTTAATTTAAAAAGAATTAATATAACAAATATGTAAACCCCCTTTTGTCTATCTGAAACGGCCTCAGATAACTCATGTTTTGGAGATTTGCACGGGAAGGGGAAGGGGATGGGGGCGGAGCGGGGGGGGGAGCGATCCCAATTTGTCAACCGGAAACCCATCTGTCTTTCACAGACTGTTATTGTTATTTAAACAAGTTTCGCTTTTTTATTATAATAATTGCCACGCTTGCTTCACTCTTAGGGATGAAACCCCTATCACATAACTCGCCCTCAGGTAGGCCAGGGTTTTTTTTTCTCAGACGCGCCTGCGGGCATGAGCAAGGAATGAAAATCACTTATTATACATTTTCACGTATTGCTTAACCATTGTTTTATGCAACTGTTAATCTTGTGTTTTGATCTTACACTGAAGAGCTTTATGCATAGCTAACTTATTTGTGATCTGAGTCAAATATAATCAGGTTAGCTTAAAATATTTAAATCTTAAGAACCGGTGGAGATGTGATTTGCAAATCCGTCGTACCAACCTGCACTGTAAAGCCTGTTTTAAAATAATCTCTAACTTACTTTCGACAAACACCTTGTCTCACCAAGGCGAGGTACGCTGAAGATCATCTTAGCTGCAAGATCGAAGGGAATGCCAACAGCTGACTCGGTTTAAATGGGCTGCATGTGAGGATGATGTGACAGCGATCACTACCATAGTTGAACACTTTTCAGAATCCTTTATTAGCCAGTTTGAGTATTGTGGACCATCTGGCTATTTACTGTGTGCGAAATTATTTAACTGGATAGAATTTAAATGTTTAGATATTTAACAAATTTATGCAACTTTTTTACAAAAGACAAAACGGTATGCTTTTTAGACTGCTTCTCATATCGCACAGGTCCTATATATATATATACCCATGCAGGTTTATACGGTCTGTCCTAGCCTCTTGTATAAGATGCTCTACTGTGTCAATGTTTTATGTCACTCATTAACTGTTTATGTGGTATATTTCCACTGATTATTTGTTGTTATTAATAAATGTTGAACTTCGGTTGCCCTATAAAAAGTACACGTGTATTTATGTTTGTATTGTTATTTCCTACGGTAGCACAGTTTCTTGGCAAACTGTGCCTTCGGATCGACGTAAATGTTAAATAGTGACTTTGATTTCCAGATCGTTTTTGTTTTATTGCACCGTGTAAAGAGAGACATTGTCTGAAATGCCCGATAAATTTATTTATTTATTTCATTGGTGTTTTACGCCGTAATCAAGAATATTTCACGTATGCGACAGCGGCCAGCATTATGGTGGGAGGAAACCGGGCAGAGCCTGGGGGAAACCCACGACCATCCGCAGGTTGCTGGCAGACCTTCCCAGGTAGGGCGGAGAGGAAGCCAGCATGAGCTGGGCTTGAACTCACAGCGACTGCATTGGTGGGAGGCTTCGGTCATCGCGCTGCGTTAGCTCGCTAAGCGACTGAGCCACCGAGGCCCCCGAAATGCCCGATAAAGGAAGCAGGAATTGTGTATTTATCAAATTACGTATGCTATGTTGGTTAACTTGCCGCTGGATTGCCCGAATTGATTACCATTTCGCACATTTACCTACATACTCTAACATACGATTTGTTAGAGGATTTGTACTGCTATGACAATATTCTCGTAAGGGCGAACGCTTTGGGTTTGGATACATGTAAAATAACGTACTCGAGCTTGAAAGCAGCTGTAGGCCGTCACATTCCAAAGCACCAGTTCGAATCCATATCTTGCGAATTTGTCCTCTTCTTCCATGTTTCTAAAATTCTCAACGTTTATCACATAAGTGATTTGGAACATATTCTAACAACTAGTTTTAATGAGTCAACGCGTAGCGGTGATAATCGACGATAATGAAATCGATATGACAGTTAACAAGTCATCTAAAA
This sequence comes from Acanthopleura granulata, assembly GCA_016165875.1. Taxonomy (NCBI): domain Eukaryota; kingdom Metazoa; phylum Mollusca; class Polyplacophora; order Chitonida; family Chitonidae; genus Acanthopleura; species Acanthopleura granulata. The sequence continues at coordinate 16,167,144 of JABBOT010000011.1, read as the reverse complement.
TCCCATCGTTGTCATGGTGCCTTGAACTTTCCATGTTGCCTGGCTGCTATATATACGATTCCATTTTCACTTGTCGGGCTTTTAATTACAGATGGAGGCCTCCGTGGCCGAGTGGGGGGGGGGGATGGGGGCGAGTGCCTTATGCTAGCTTCCTCTCCACTCCGACGTGGGAAGATCTGCCAGCAATCTCTCCAGTTTCACCCCCCCCTCCTCCCGTAATGGTGGCCGCCGTCGTATAAGTGAAATATTCTTGAGTACGGTGTAAAATACCAATCAAATAAATGGAAGTAAATAATTACAGATGAGTCTTCATGCAGCCGTCAATGTTAATTACAGTGGATTTCTCTAGTTGTCTATATGGCAACACGCAGGGATCGTCTGATATCCATAATAACACAGCCATTACTGTAATAAAGACAAAAGACACACTTCAGCGCAAGTGCGAAGCTTCTTAGGAATGTCTTATCCTTGGATGTTCATTATTTACATGCTTAGCTATTTTATATCATTCAGTTCTGACATCGTATAGTTTTATAAAAGTGGAAATTGGTTGCTCAGTTGAAAATGCTTAAACTGTCAGTTCGATGAAGACAGCGGACCGATTTGTGGATATATCATTCAGACTGGTGGTTGTACAAGCGATTGCCTGATCAAAGAAATAACTTCAAGCGTAATCTCAAGATTTAATCTCGGCAAGATTACAGCATGAGTATGGTAACACGTCTGACATGTGGCTTATGTTCGAAGCGCAGCTGTGGACCACTCAGAACACAGAGAGACCATTCACCAGTTCCAAATGTGCTGTTAAGTTGAGCTCGGCTTTACAGCATCCTTTTAGCCCGGATTTATGTCCACGGTTCTTGTTCTTCAGATCGTTCCTAAAACAAGTCAGTCACACTCAAATTTGACAGACAATCTCCCCTTGGTTGCTGTTATTGGCTTTCTTCCTCTAACAGGGCGATCAAATTAAAGTCTCAAATGCTATCTCATTTTGGTTGCTCTTCATCACATCGTTCGTCTAAGTAGCCTGGCGATCGCTTTTTGTTTTCGGTTTCTCACGTCGTTCCTGAAACAAGTCGGTCACACTCAAATATTTCTACACTCGATTGCCTTTACATTGTAGGACTAAATCCATCCATTCATTACATTTCAAGACATTGCTAATATATATACTTTGTATACTCGTGTTAACAATCAAGTTCGGCATATTTTTAATTAAGGAGCTCAAGGTAGTGAAACTCTTGTAATTACAACAGAGTCTTCCCGGTGGTAATGCGTCTTATTTGGAGTGGATGACATGTCATTAAATCAATTTCTGAATCATTACGAATCTCATTACATATAGAATCCAGTGCATTTCCACCATATATATATATATATATATATATATATTTATATATATATATATATATATATATATATATATATATATATATATATATATATATATATATATATGTATATATATTTGTCGAGGCATGTCATTGACAGCATTTCACGGGTACATACGATGTAAAATGACCAACGCCCAACGCGTTCAATGGCTGATTAAACTTCAAATAAGTGTGTTTAATCAATATATACATATTGTTTTAAACACAAGTGTCTAAAACATGTATATACAGGCCCATACTGTGACAGCCATGCTATAGTCTCGTAGTGTTTAATATCTGATGCATAAAAGTCTCTATAAGTCAAACATCGAGAATTCCGATGTAATACTGACAAAAGCGTCGCTTAGGTTAATAAGACCTATGTTTAGATTGTAGCAACAGCGAAACTTCCTTCCAGATGTACCAGCACAGGCCGGGCGGGAAATCCCACTCCATGGAAACCATATATGACACACACCTAGCTCATAATTAACACAACGTTGTGATAATTGCGCGAAGAAAGAGATACCAATGTCTGGGAACACGTTCCGTCTCACAATTCACAACTACATATATTGTCTATGTTTTTCTGTCTTTACATATATTCCATAAATGTATAATGTTATCTATCCTATAAATGAACCCTGTCTTCAACATTCTTATACCTCTTATAAGTAACATATAAACCCCGATCCAGTGTGAGAAAGAATTCTCTGTACATGTGTTTGGTCTTGGCCGTTTTACTACATTCTTTAGTGTTGAGAAGCAGCGCTATACAGCTGGGCGGAAGTTTCCTCTAAATACTGGGAGTGTACAAATTAACACACGTGATTAAAGCTGGGCCTCACCGAGGGCCAATCAAGCAAAACACAGATGGCCAAGAAAAAAATAATCAAACAGAGAATTTGAACACAAACATCAAGACTCGATCTGCAAGAAGATTGATTTCAGAACGGAAGAAGTGTTAAAAAAACTCAATGCAACTAAGGGAATCGTGGAAGATCCACAGAACGTCACGTGACCCACGGTGTTTAGCCTTTACGTCACGTTGTAGGGTAATAGCGGGATTTCTCGTGTGAGGTGGTAACCGGTGAGGTTTACCGGAAACCGGGAATTTAGACGGCAATGGCTGGAGTAAGCCTGCCTTGTTAAGCCGAGATAGATAGCTGTGCTCACGGCAATACCCCCACGGGGCTAAGGCCATGTAACCCCACGCACGTACCACTGAGGATGCAGTTAATGCTCTCGGCAAACATTTTATTCTGGCTTGCTGGCTGAGAAAGTCACACAAAATGCCTCAAAACATGCTTCATTCTGTCAGATTTTTCTGACGGGGATTTTCGAAACTTGGGCAAACCGCTTGCTTTGATGGTCTCCCTATAATTGCAGCCAAGGGAACGAATCACCTGTTGAAATCCGAGGTTTCTGTTTACTGCAGGCTCACACTAATGCGATGGGTGTACGTCCCTGTGTCCTGAATAACAATGGGCAGCGCTGGTCGGCACGTGCTATATAGGGCTTGCAAATCGTTACCATTTAAGCATATACATGAATGGTAAGAATAATTCTCCGGAAATGTGTGACCATTTGCGAACTACCGCACTGTCTTCTCTGATTTGGACACTCTAGCCATAGTGTAATCGTGTTGCATTTTTTTCCTCCCCCTAATTATATGGTTTAATTTTCATATATGTGGACTCTCGCATAAAGAAGAAACCCATAGACGGCATAAGATGTGGTGGTGAAAGTTCGCTTCAGATTGGGTGCCATTGTTGAATGAGCATTGTGATTCCTGACTTTGTCATTGTGTAATTTGGCTGAAAATGACAGTATATAACATTAATTATCCGATTTGACCAGATTTGTCGTGTTAAAATCCTCTCATGCTTTTCTTTTTTGTGTGGAATCCTACATCAGCACTCCATGGGCTAGAAGTAGTACTCACACATCAGTCTGTCAGCGTTTAACATTATCCAGTGCATTTTCTGATCGATGATATACATAACTATGAAGCTATCAAATGCAGCAGCGTCATTGCCAGCGCTTAGAAAACTACCAAGCAGATGGTTGTGAATTTTTTCCCTCCGGACTTTTCACGGCTTGGCCAAATTTACAGGATACATGATCAAACATGAGGCTTATTATCTCTATGGATAGCTATTCTTCTTACCAAACATATATACTCTCTGTTCACCAATCCGTGCTCACGCGACAGTCTGAACACGTGAGCATCGCTAAATACCGCCAAGCCGTAATCAACGTTCCATCTGCCCATAGGGTGTGTACCAATACATCTGATTCAGGTTACTATCGCTTCCAGGTTTTGTTGCTGTTTGTCGGGATAAAATATAAATGGCAATGCAAGCGAACGGCTTAATTGTCTTTCGAAATCTTATTCGTCCATCCATTGTATGGCAGAGAATCATTGAAAGGAAATACAGCCACCTGCATGAAGGAATTGTAAATGGATTATTACCAATATTTCAATTTTCAAGTTAATCTCTGCGCATTTTCTAACGGCAACATTAACAATACTTATCAAGCCACCTGTTAGAGAGTTTTGTTGCCCAAACCGGTTGTCCTGGCCAGACAGAAGAAAATCACTGCGCTCGAGTCAAATTTTCTTCATTCATTTTTTTACCTAGATAGTTCCTACTTAACAACTTTACCTTGAAAATCCTATGCAGTGTGATAAAATTTAACAATAGCCTTTGCTCAATGCCTCCAGTTGTTTAGCCATCGTCTAAGCACCACGATTAAAGTGTTCAATTTTGATCAGTGTGCCATCCTAATCGATAATCCCACATGGATTTAGAGGGTGTCATATTCCTTTGTGGCATGCTTCAGTTGGTACGCATACTGCTGTGCGGAGCGCTGCCAGTGATGCATATGCCCGAAGGGGGTTCCTTTCATCTTTGCATAAGCCTATTAAAGGACTAGAGCTACCACTTAATGCTCTTGGGTCAGGATTCATTTTATAGCAAGGAAGGCCACGTTCAGCGCTACAATTGCTCTGGTTTCTAGTGAAAGGAAACAGTTATACGCCAATTTAATTAAGATCTAATGCCATAGTGAGAAGGTCTGCCAGCAACCTGCGGATGGTCGTGAGTTTCGTCCGGGCTCTGCCCGGTTTCCTCCCATCGAAGTGCTGACCTCCCTCGTATGAGTGAGTGAAACAGTCCTGAATACGGCGTAAAAGACCGTATGCAATGGCATTCATGATTATGGGGCCTTGGAGTGCTTGCGGAAACAACACGCGTAGGTATACCTGTCAAACAGCCTCAGTGGAACCAGCGAGAGTTGCATTCGAGCTAACTGGTCAAAGGCCAATTGGCCCCGAGCCAACAAGGGCCTGCATAAGTGTTCATATTACTTTGCGTTTAATATTTCGTCCCCGCGATGGTATGATACATAACTTGAGCGTTTATCTCTCCCTTCTGGGTATAGGGGAAGTCACAGGTTCAAGCATTTGCAGGTCGACACCAAGAAATGTCAAAATCGAACTTAAGGCTTCCATGTGATTTTGCACTGTTTTATGTCTTGTGTTGACACCCTGCTTTAGTGAAAGCAGCACTAAACTGGCCACTCTTTGGTACAATGCTGTAGCCAGATTGCCTTCCACATTTCCTTTTATTTCTCTGTAAGAATTCCACCCGCTCACACACATCACCGATCGGGTGTTTTGGTTTACAATCATTTTACTTACGGCAGGTTCTATATTCTGAATAACAGCTAGCTTTTGACTAGCTCCTAAAAATGGAGAACAAAAAATGGCAACGTCTTTACTTGTTTGTATTATTTATAGGTTTCATGCAGTCGCCCCAAAATCAAACATACCGGCATAATTACTTATTCAGCACGCCCTCTTAAGATCGGGGCACTCAAGACTGTGATGATACTTGCGAAAATGCTCACAGGTAACCGATGAGATATGGTGTTTTGTCAATTTGCCTAATTTAGGGGCTTTTTCTAATTCTTCATGAATATTCTTAAAGAGTAGCAACTTACCATCTTCTATAACGATAGTTTAAACTGCGTTGGTATAAAAATGCCGTGACGTGCAATAAATTGCAATTTATACAAATTGTAATTTATTGCACGTCGCTGATCTGGAACTACTCAAAATGCTGTGTTGTCGTCACATTTAATACAACATATCAAGTGAAAACAATGCATGCCTAGGGGGTGCTTAGGCGACCATCAGACTCCCGGTTTTGCAACATGTAAAAGACTACATCACAGAAACATAGTAACGATTTAGTCTAACGATCCAATGATAGGCTAAAGAGAGATTGTCACGTGAACATTACTCACACAATTTTTACCGGTTATGAAGAGGCTGTTATGTCCACAGACAAACTGCTGTCACGAATCTGTAGTCCACGAGTCAGGACCGACAGCCAATCCACGTGAGCACAGAGGCCAGACGGGTGGGCTGAACCTTTTCGTTGATCGATGTCCATTAATGAGTTCATAGTGTAAGGCTTTAATCAGAAATGAGCTATGAATAGAATAAACCTCTTATCTAGGCGAACCCCACAAATCACCAATTCCTGGTCTTTCTGGAAGCATTACTATTATCAGACCACTAATTACTCCGTGTTTACTTGTCGAAATTGTCGGATTTTACATTCGTCAGCCTTCTTATATTGACAGAAACATAACATCACCTCTATAACTCTGACCTTTTGCAATTCTGTGTTCGCCATCGTTTTTAGGTGCGCTACTATTTTTTTTTCACGAAAGTCTCATGAGGCATATCGGTATATCGACACTTGTGTAATCCTTGCTTACATGTGTGGAACAAGCTACGAGCCATTATGATAAAAATATCACTCAGTGATTGTAAACAAGGTCAAGGCCAATGCTGCGCAGATAAATTTAATTGGACCGAGTGTCTAAAAAAGTGATCTTAGATGAAACGGCAACAACAATACGAAGTAACTTATTTATTCATTTATTTATTATTTTGACCACTCCTCATCGTCACGGATTTACTGCGTAGCTGTCGATGACAAGACATTCTTTAACTTACCTAAATGGCCTGCCTGAAATTTGATGAAACACTCATAAAATGGTGGTTTCATGAACTACATGTATTAATATTTCACTTGACAGTTTATATAATTATTCTAGTTACAAATGACTAACACGCTAAATCGGGAATCCTTTCTTCCTAAAATAATTTAATCTGAATTGCAAGGCCTGTTCGCTCTTATATTCATTTCCCCTCCGCTGACGCTTTATGAGCACTGCAGGAGAAAAATGGGCAACCCAGATTGGACCGGGAAGTCATGACACGGGAAAATGTGTGATCCTGTTATCGCTGAAATGTAAACATTATTGTGGTTTTAGCATAGCTGCATCGTTTATGTGGATAAAAATAAATATTTGCTATATTTCCCTCAAAGTAACATTATTTCACCCACCCACCACCCAAATTACGATACAGCTTGGAGGCATTCTCCTCCAGAGAAGATTAGGGTAAACAATTTAAGCAAAGAGCTAAAAGCGGTACTTTAATTTGCACTAAATATGTGATCTAATGCAATTACTGTTTCGAGATATGTTATAGGCACCTACGTGTTTCATTTTCGAACTCTTACTTCTCACCGTATATTATTAGTTACATACATGAAGCAATAGTACGTGGGAAGGTCTGCCAGCGGATGGTCGTGGATTTCTGCCGGGCTCTACCCGCTTTCCTCCCACCATAATGCTGGACGCCTTCGTGTAAGTGAAATATTCTTGAGTACGGCGTAAAACACCAATTAAATAAATAAATAAATGAAGCAATAGATTATGATGTTATATATATGCTAGCAGTGGTATATATATACATATATATATATATATGAAAATACATGAACTGACATTATTAAAATGCATTTCGTCCTCCAGTTTCGTGACAATTCCCCCACTCAACCAATCAGAAAATGTAGTTCGAAACTCTCCAAAAAAACAGAAATGCAGCGACATATGGAGGTGTCAAATCCGATGACAACACAGCAGTTGAGGTTCTTTTAGACCAGTGACGTTTAGTGTATTGCATTTAACATCAATGCATCCTTTTCTTTCCCTAATTCTGCTTAAGCCATGGTGTTAGTGAAATGTAGGTTACTATTTCTTAAACAAGTACACCAACAGTTCGAATAAAACCCTAACTGAGGTAAATTAACGACAGGCCTTATTTAAGAGGTAACGTATGACCATTTACCATCCATCACACTGTCGTCCCTGCTCTCGTTTTACTCTCTATGCTGCGATCTTGATATAGTTACGCATACCTTAGACCTACATGTATACAACGTCTCGGAATTCTCAGGTCGTGTTACAGGTTCAGAGATGTTCTAGAAAGTAAACCCTGTTCTATAAATGACAGCAAGTTGGGAATTGAATATTTTTCTACATGTACCAGAATGAAGGCTTATATATAGTAGCATGGGATACAGGTAATTGTGCCATAGACTTGGAACCTCTATTCTGAGTGTGCTGAACTTGTATGCTTCCAGTAAGGCAACCTTAATCCAGGACTACCTCTATACCGTGAAAGAAAATCCGGTTGGTATCTGAAAACATACCGACTCTACATTGTACGTCACAATAGCTGACTGTTGCCTCCGAATTCTTTAATATGCCCTGTGTATCGAATAGCCTGTATTGTGAAGCATTGTAGAGTATCATGAATGCGTACACATTATTTACTATACGCACTACACAATGAATTGTTTCGGGCACTGGAGTCTTTCATACGTGGGGAAGCCTTGTATTGGGCATACAGTATTGTGGAACATGATGAAAACATATATCGTGTGCAATTTGTACGATGTAGTGAATGATCATTGGCTTTGGATTCTTCCATGTGGCGTATGTAGGGTTGACTGTATTGTGAACAAGTTACAGGTGTATACCTTCTTTGGGGTTTATGAATACTGTGGCTTTCTGTGCGCAAAGAGATAAGCGTATGAAAGATATACATTTACACAGGATTGCGCAATGCCTTGTAGCATGAGTGTAGGTAAACAAAGAGCTATTCACTGATGTAAAGTTGCCTCCCATCGTTGCAAGGCGTTTAGATAGTTCCTCAGACTGAATTATTGGCTGATTTATAGATGGTTGGATTTATTGATTGATTGAACTACTGATCGATAAATTGTCTGAAAAATTGTCTGCGGTAAAAACAACACATAGACAGCAATCGTCTCTACTCACAGAACAAACTGTCGCAACCAATCGCATAAAAACTATGTAATAACCTGTAATTTTTAACTATTTCATAACATACAGCGGCACTGGCACGCCAATTTAGCTTGTTTATACTGACGGTTGCTGTAAATACTAATTTACAACGCTGTGATCCTCTAGATATGTAGTCACGATGTCGTCAAACTGAAGGAAATTTACAGCAGTATTCTTCTGTAATGTATTATCCTATTAGTGAATAGTTCCAAGTGCGGCAAGCACTTACAAGTACTTTTAAACATGCATGTGCTACAGCTTACCTATTTTATACAAAGCAAAACCCTGGTTACCAGTAATACGGGTTGTTTGTGCCTTCCAAGGCATACAGGGTAAGTTTATAGTTTGCATATAAACACTGGTACCATTATGGCGTTGAAATCGCAGTCAGTCCGTGTGTATTCATGCCTGTAGCTAGGAATGCGTAAAATAAATACACTTTGCACGGTCCTATGTCCGGCGAAAAACATGCACGCAGCAGAAAATATCTCCTTCAGAACGGACAAACTGAAAAGAAAAAAACACACAACTTTTCTGTCGGGGAGAAAAAAATGTCCCCAGCTGGTGAGTTTTTAAATAGGACACCTGTTGATCGGCTGCGTGCATAAAGAAATTTATAGGGCTGCCAGGATACACATTATGCTAATGCTGTACAGGTATACAGCTCTTGGGACGTTCAGAAATACTAAGACATCAGGGTAGCTTGCGCTCATGTATACTTCTGATACCAGACTTAAACCCGTCTGCATCCATCGTCCCACTGTGTGTGTAATTCGGGTTAACTTCAGTCAGAACATGACAAATAAATTAAACCTTTTGTGTCATGCGAAAACAAAAAAAAAACAAAGTATTTGGAAGCACTGTGACTTATTATATCAGGGTATTGTTCACAAAAAAATCACAAGAGAAACGAGAGGTTGGGTTCTGTGCAGTACGTGTTGGACAGTTGGGGATGGGTGGTTTTATGGGGGTGAAGCTTTTGCTGAGAATAGGCATGCCTTTAATACACGTTATGGCATACTTGAACGTGGAATAAATTTTAGTTAAAACAGCATAGTGGAACATTTCCGTGGTATCTTATTTGGCAAGTTTGATGCGGCATCATCTTAAATCCGGTAAACCCGTTTTCCAATCTCCTGAATTACCCTCTGGTAAGTGTGCGAGTCTTGTCGATCTCTGAAAACAAAAACAAGAAGCCAGTGAACAATCTACTATATGTTTAAAAAACTAATCCAACAGGAAACCATCTCAGAAAGTAGACGGAGACTACGTGGTCGAAGTGATTAGCGTGCAAGCGCTCCCAATGACCCAGGAGCCTCTCATAAATGCGGCCGCTCATGCTGGCTGCCTTTCTGGTCGTACACGGGAAGGTTTGCCAGCAACCTTTGAACTGTCGCGGGTTTCCCCCGGACTCTGTCCGGCTTTTTTTTTCAACCATAATGCTGGTCGTCGTCGCAAAAGTGAAATATACTTTTTATTGTGTAAAACACCAACGAGATAACTAACCAATTCGACAACAGATTAACCAATAACCAAAATCTACATCTAGCTTCCTGTAGGTTACTCTTCCCATTTGTACATTGCGCACATGACTACTTCCATGGATACTTCCATTCGCAGAGATTACTCCAAGGTTTATATATTAAACTTGCACACAGTTCCTATCAGCGTGTTATCACTTTGTCACTAACATTTTCATTATCTACGACGTGTAAATTACCTGATCATGACGACGTTCCTCAAGCCAACCGCATTGGCTCAAGCAACAGCGGGTCCTGATGTATGTGGGGACCTATCAGAACTACACCGAGTGACTCCTGGACGTCGTCCCTCAAGAGTACCCAGTGCTTTATAAACCGAGGGGATTGAGAAAGCCCACAAGCTTGTACAAACATGGCCTAAGGTCTGTGCTGCTCTCTTGGAACATTCCCCTACATACAGGAATCCCTCTTCAACAAAACGCCCCTCTCCCAAAACTATGGACTTTTGCCTGAGCTGTTGTATTTAACGTGGAATTATATATGCCTAAAGGAGCGTCCTGACCGTCGGGGCTGACGGTTCTGCACCCCCCCCCCCCCACTACACAGCTTCTTTTAGGTGTCCTTATAGCCTGGCCATTGTCCTCGTATGCACCATCGCCTCGAGTTTAAAACTTCAAGTGACCAGCCTCACCAGTGTGGCATTATCGAACAGGGTAAGCGTTTTGTTTGAACATAGAGCTTCGTCTGTTGTTGTCTTTGATACGCAGTTGTCCATCTGATCAATGTACTGCTAACAAATAAGAACAAGGCCTGTTTTGCTTGTGACCCAAGGTGGAATCAGTTTTCAAACTGTTGTGTGACAGAGGTGGCATCACAAACCTGGTATATAACAATCGATTTTTTGCTCTTCATGACGTTTCTATGTCGGTACGTCGCTATCAAGCATAATGCCCGCATTAGTTACTGCGCCAAAACGTAGCTTAGAAGAAGCGAGAAAGATGTTACACACATAACAACCACGAGATATTATATACTACTTATTTAATCATCCATTTAAAGATTGAAAGGCATCCTTCTGAATAAATTATCATGTTAATCGTACAGCATATTTATTTATTAAGCGTACGGCATAACCTTCCAAATCTAGTACAGATTTTGACGGGGCCAGGACAGTCTTTTATTACATGTTTTACCGCGTTTCATTGTGTTACAATGGTAGGTAGAGACTTGCTTGGCCCATTTGTAAGCTTGCTTAAAGCTTAAGTAAATATATAGCTGGTTGTCCATGGGCTTGCTAAAAATATCTGTACCAGATGTTTAATGCTAATGTCAAGAAATGGGATACATAGAGCATGAAGTAAACATCTTTTGTCAAGGAAACTTCTCAGTAAAAGTCCGCAAGAATTTAATGTAAGCATATTCTGTCTGCTCGTTTTTTTTCCTCCATGGTTTTTATTTAGAATTAAATTTAAAAGCAAAGAAATAAGTTGAGAAAACTTTATATTTAGGTATCTCTAGGATACTTGAAAGTTTCATGATAACACCTCTACCCAGAAGTTGCATGTATAACTCATTTATGCAAGATATCTTCGTTTACAATAAAATAATCATTAATACTAGTTTAAAACAAACATGACCACATAGTTCACCGATGTACAATGGCTTCTAATCCTGTGTCGTATGTGGATAAAAGTGCAAATTAAGGTTGCGAGCCTGGAACTGGTCATACTGGCATCGGTCTGGTCATATTGGTATTAAACTGGTCACATTGGCATTGAACTGGTCACATTGGCATTGAACTGGTCACATTGGCATATAACTGGTCATATTGACATCGAATTGGTCACATTAGCATTGCTGTCAAATTCACATCAGCAGCTATTTAATGAACCCATACCCTCGCATGCAAAGCTGATGAATGATCTACAATTACGCCCATCAACATAGACTCTCCGAGAGACTCTCTTAAAGAAGTAGTCTCTTTCATTTTAGATAGAAGGCGTTTATGCTTGGGTATAGGGTTTGCATTTTTGAGGGGATCTAGAAGACAAAATGAAATATATATAGATATACCTATATCTAGGTGCTGTGTACTTTTGTAAGCTGGTTCTATGATGAAGCGGTGACTGGCACTGAAGACTGATTGTAGGCACATGGAAATCAAGCCAGGCACTATCATCGCCATGTCGTGATCTCAGTGACAGTGCGGGGGAAATGGAGGGGGGATTCCCGATCGGTGAAATGGACTATTCCAGGCATCGATTTCTTGCAGCTCAAGAGACATTGTATCAAGGTCAAATGATCTTTATACATATGAGGTAAATTACCTAAAAATTAATTCCCAAAATTTACAAAGTAATAGCATGAAATGTATAATATGGGGTGATGAAATAATATAACGGTTTTACTTGGAGATCATCCTACTTCATCGAACTTCAGAATATTAAATGGTACAGCACTGAGAGTAAAACCAGACCAGCAACGACAGTGTGATTGCTCGCGATGTTGGTCACGCGTTACCGGTAAGTATGGCCTCTTGTAAATGCACATTATTTAGGATCAGTGACGTCTAAATATTGCATTTAACATAACTTCAATATTTTTACCTAATTCTGCTTAAGCCATGGTGCTTGGTAGGTGGGAGGGGGGATAGGCTGTTACTTCTTAAAGACTTACATGAACAGTTAGAATAAAATCCAAACTGAGGTAAACTGACCAGAGGTTGGATTTCACCGGTAACGTGTGACCATTTACCGGTTTATCGTCGCTACTGTGATTTTTCCTCTCTGTGTCTTAGTTTTTCATATCGACCGCTAGGGTTAGGGGTTTAAACCTTAGTTCACCTTCCTGAGACCAATGCAGAGCTATGAGAATCAGGCAAAATGATCAAAATAGTCACTGCAGAAAGTGTAGGTTATTCATGGTAACTTTATTTACCTGGTATAGATAAACCTCTCTCCAGATACACTGTTGTGTGTCAATATAAGATAGCCATCGACCTGAGGTTCTACAATGCTGGCGGGACGAATGGTTTCTCCCGTATATTTGTACTAGCTAGAGCGCACTGAATCCGTTAGTCACTTTGGACACTTCATACTTATTGATCACTCGTGAATTAACATTCTTGATAGCAAATCGTAGGTTGTAGACGAACACAAAAGTCCACTGAAAGCAAATCCCATGTTTACTCTGGCCTAACAGAAATCTTGTGAGCAGTTTAAACGATATATATTCACAGATTGAGAACCTCCTATGCCCACATTATGTAAATGATGTATCTAATACCAGACAAAAAAAAAACTAGCAGCATTCCATGCCCACAATATTCAAATAATTTTGAATTCAATAACAAAAATAGTGAAAACCTTCTATGCTCGCATTATTTAAGTGATATCTAATGATAAAAACATGGAAATCATTCATTACCGGCATTATTAAACGATACCTGAATCCTATACCAGATACACTAAAAACATTCTATGCCCACAGTTTCCAAATTCTGCCTGAATATATGGTACCTAAAACACTGGGAACATGGCATACCTTCTCTAGTGAAGGTAATCTGTTAATAGAAATATTGAGAACATTCCACATGTATAATGGTAAAACATGGTGAACATCTTATGATTATATTAATTAAATGATATCTAATGATAAAAACTTTAAGAATATCCTGTGTCTGCATTATTGAAGTGATGTATGTAAACCGAAATTTTTTGAATATCCCATGCCTTCAAAATCAAGCGCTACCTAATAATAGAAACATGATATCTAACAACATCCGATATATATTAATAGAAACATTAAGAAGAGTCTATACTAGCAGTAAATAAACCATATACCATAATGCCTAAATGTTATAACGCTTTAAGCCTATGATTGTAACCATATCTGCTCGTAAATACAAGAAACCTCCGTCGCTCATAACTGATAGAGTGGACGATGTGTTTACCTTCAATTCCAAAGCCTTGGACGCGGAATTTGCCTATTCCCCTGCTTTGGTTGTTCCCGGGCTCGTGATGACAATATAGACGTCCACTAACAAGGACCATTTGCCAACCATCATATTGCACTTGCCTCACTGGGTTTATTCTCTGAGAGGGGTAGTATTTTTTATTTTGCATTTCTGCATAAACTAGGATTCTGCTAGTCCACTATGCGTCCTCGAGGCCTGGTCCCATTGCCATGTTTTCATTTGAGCCTCTATTACAAGAAAATGCAACAAAAAATATAACCATAGTTATTTCAGAAGAGTCGTCCATGCAGATCAAAATGGGTATAGGCAATTTTTTTTATGGCATGCTTGGTAACTCCATAAATTACCTTTCAATCTGGAATTCTCTCTAGGCCAAGCGCCATTTTAGACAAACCGGAAACACGATGTCGCGTCATCCTACCCTAAAGTATTCATTATCAGAGGTAAAACATTGTGGCATTCTGGTTGAGACTTTGTTCCGGATGTATTCCACTGCCACTTGCTCGTTGAAAATGTTTTTAATGTATATCAGTATAGTCTCGTAATCAGAACGAAAACGACTCCTTTAACACTGCTTCTACATGTCAATGTGATGAACTAGGAACAGGTGATGTTACAGTGGAAACAGATACCTTTTCAGATTGTAGAACTATCTCGCTCTTGATTGGTTAATATTTAGATCATAGCGGTCTGTCCTATTTTTTCGGCGTTTTTGCTTACTTTGAACTGTGATATCTCGGTTATCACACATCGTAAAAATAAAAAGTGACTTTTTTTTTTAATTTAAAGGAAATTCTTAATCGATACATATCGACATTTGCTATAGTGTTGTCTTTGTGATGGTAAAACAGCATTTTACATCACTCCGTATTTTTAAAGCTAATTCTACATAAGCCACGATGTAAGGGGGCAGGGCGGGGGTTATAATACGGCCTTAAGAGAGGTAAATAGACAACAGGTTGGATTTCACCAGTTACAATCACTGCATTTCCCCGAACAACCATCAGACAATCATTGCCGATCTGCTTTCACTCGCCACGGTTTAGTGTTATGTTGAGAGTTGAGCCTGTCAAACGGACGCGATGGTAAGAGTGAGTCAACGGATTCCACCGGTAAACCTGCACATACCTTTCAGCTTGCGATCAAACCCATCTGTCACTTGCCTGAGCATCGACAATGTTGTTTATTTTAGATATTTGGATACATTGTATTTTTAGCTCCAGAGAACAACTAAAAAGCAATTATTCCTCCTTGACTGGGATAATAGGCTGTTTTTACGGCAACGATCCGCACGAGCCAGGACGAGAATAGAAGCCACGTGACCAAACCAGAATTTGACCTCGTTGACAGAAGAGTTCTACCCTGAAAAATCAGCTACTCTCTACGATGTTAGAGAAAGAATAAATGGCAATATATGTTTGTGTCAGAAATTTATGAGTTGAACGTAATTCAGTTACAAATGTTTTGCGGAACCAGCAATTTTCTTTTGGATTCATATATATTTGTGATTCTTTAATTAAACAGGAGTTTGTAACATTTTCCAGTTTATAATGTATACATTAAGGGCGGATGAGATATTACCATAACACTTTGCATGTATGAATAAACATAAGGATTTAACAAGTTACCTGTAAGGACTACTTTTCGGATGGAAGATTTATTTTTGTGAACAAAATATACACTAGGAGCCCTTCTGGAATGTGCATATAGTGTTTCTTCTTGTGCCAGGGCGAGTCCATGCCGCCAAAGTGCGAGTCATGACAAAGATTTTTAAAATGCTTCTTCTTGCTACTTCGCTTGGAGCTCAGAACTTGTAGGTTAGAGCTAGGAAACAGGACTCGTCGGCCCGGCGTCGGTATAATGTGACTGGGTGAGGAAGTTCCAGTGGCAGCAGCGCTCTGGCAGCATGGATTCGCCCTGCCACAAAAAGACACAGAACACATACATTCTAAGAACTCTTCGCAGTCATACGACTGGAAAATTGTTACGGGTGACGTAAACCCCCAAGCATACGTGCATACATACATATTATAGCAAAACTATTAGGGAAACAAGCGTAAATTCCTAAGACGCACTTCCTAAACTGTCTGTTTAATGCTTTAATACTGGGTCATCGTGTCCAGACCAGTTCTTACTGATGTAAGAGTTGACCTTCTAACCTCGCCTATCTTTTCCACACAGTCGGAGTTACAATCCACAAGAAATCATGATTTTTGTCTCTTTATACACCGTTCTCAAATCCACAGAGCTAAAATAATTACAACATTCATTGCGTTGAAAAAATATTTCATATAGTCATATGTCTCAAAAATGTGGCTCACGTATTAAGACGATTCTATGTGTGCAAATTTGGTGAAGCTGTCGATCTCTGTCAAACAGATACCCCCCAGCGGGTTTCATGCCTTCTGGAAGCTTTCAAGTCTAAAGAAACAAATCTAAACCGCCTTAGCCTAGATAAGCCTAGCTTGTGACAAATCTGTTTGATCGAGTTTTATTGCTCATCCCACTCAAATATCAAACGTGTGGGCTCTTTTCTAGATATAGTGCCAAGGTCGCACTGCCGTGATATGATAACCGCAGAAGACAATACATATTGTCCTCCAGCTAATATATGTCTCCTGGCCCGAATAGTGAAGTGCAGGTAAGATGATTGACCTGCGAATTTCATTCATTTCTAGGTAAGCTGCAGAAGTTGCGCTTTGATTGCGAATGTTCATATATCCAAGGTGGCGATCAGAATCAAAACGATGAAGGTACGGTCCCTTCCTCCGGGATAAGCGGAATAAAACACAATTATAAAGTCCCAGAGATTCTGAACACTATATATATTTATCTATGGAGGACAATTCCGCACGTTCCTTTCCAAGTAGCTTCGGATATTTCAAAGAATCGAAACCGAAACTATCCCCATGCATAGGCGGATAGATAAAATCAGAATCCAGTTCGGGTACCGTGCTACTGTACCTGAAATCCATAATCAAACATGTTGCGCCTTGCAACTCTTCATATATCCAACCAGGAGTTATATGAGTGAATACCACATGAATCAGTGAATCAGTCAACCATGACTTGTCAGTAGGGTAAAGTACCGGTCATTAAGTCAAGAATTCGATGAAGAAAGTGTGAGAAATGTTGAAAAGTTTGTCGATAAATACAAACAATTTTGCGTGAAATGTGTGGAAAATTTCATGTTTTAATCTTAACATCCTCTTTGCCTGGACAAAGAGCCCATCGAAACACTCGAATTCCCCTGATTTAGATAAATATTATAAAAATAATTGTCGCCATGCACGCTTTTACTACGGTGTACTGAGAAGTATGTCAAATATCAGGCAAGAACTTATGACAAATAACTTATGACGGATTTTCAGAAGCACAAAAATATTTTAGACTTGTTTTATTGATTTCCTCCGTGAACTTTAGCATACAATGCAACAGAGAGGCCTCGAGGATATGACCATCTGCGTGCGCATATATCATCAAATGTACATCTTGTATGTAAAGGCTTTCCGGTTTTCAGCGTAAACGTCAACCACAAACATCAGCGCAGGCTAAATAAAGCTGTGAACAACGCCATGAAGCGGTTTCTCCCACTAACACCTGAACATCTTTATTTATTTCATTGGTGTTTTTCGCCGTAATCAAGAATATTTCATTTATACGGCGGCGGCCAGCATTACTGTGGGAGGAAACCAGAGCCTGGGGGAACCCACGACTGTCCGCAGGTTGCAGGCTGACCTTCCCACGTACAGCCGGAGAGGAAGCCAGCATCAGCTGGTCTTGAACTCAGCGACCGCATTGGGGGGAGGCTTCTGTTATTGCGCTGCGCTAGATCGGTAACTGATTTTGTCACGGAGTCCACCTGAACATTATGACATTTACCACTTATGATTATACTACCTTTTCTTGTATATAAAGATCTTCCTGTTTTCAACATAGAGTCGGGATATCCAGAAAAAAAAACAATAATATAAGATCAATGAAAAGAAAGAAAAAGGATCCAAGGCCGCGTTCTTTTAAAATTGTTACATTTTACGGCATCGGTGCTACATAAAATGATTCTGTTTTATACATGTATATATACATATAATATATATATTATAAGATTTTGTTGTTTGCTTTTACCTACTGCCTTATTTTTTAAAAACGCGATGTTTTAGTCACTCTCAGGTATGTTAACTTATATTGTTCTACTTTTAGTGTTGTTTTGTCGGCTACGTAATAGGCCCTAAAAACTTGAAAAAGAAAAAGAAAGCTGGTTAACATACATGGAGCAGCGTCTTACACTTGTGACTGCAGAGAGAACATTAGTCATTTCACTTATTCAAACACAACGGAATATGATTCGCCGTACAGGTTCCCGAATTGAGCTGCCTTTATCGGATTACCACTCTAATATAACACTGTGAAATCACTCACACTCACTGGCAGTATGATTTACGTGAAATGAACCCCTGAAGCATGACATTCTCCCCGGCATAGTTAACCAAAAGAATTCGCTAATTGGGTAAGTCTTATTCGCAAGCCAAGGTCACTGAAACGAAAAGCTGACTTGAGCAAATTCTTTTAACCTTGCAATTGCATACTGAGGCTTTTCATTAATCAGTCTGGCAGTGGTGTGTAGAAGGCTCGGTTCACAGCAAACGCGCAAAGCAACAAATTATAAGAGCGAGAGTGTGTCACACACTTAATATAAGTTATAAAATAAAGTGCATATACAAAACAACTGAAGATTTAAAACCATAACGCAAGGAATGGCTTCCGCTGATTTTGTGCCTTTCGTGGCAATATTAAAGTGGCTGGCGGTGCTCTCTCTTTGCGTAGATGAACTACGATGATGGATTAATTCAAAATGGCCGCAAAATGACAACCTTGTGCTCATAAAGACAGGGAAAGTTACTATAAGAATGTTTGCTTATTTGCGTTATATCTTTGGTCTTATCTTGCTTTTAACATCATTACGGTCATTATACGATAGTCCCATTGTTTCCATATTTACAGTGTTGCTGGGAATTCAAGGGCCATCTAGTATATAAAATACCACGGTATAAACAGTTATACAAGAGCAGTAACGACAGCATGATGTTGTGCAAATGGTTACATCTAACCTGTGCATTTTGTTTCAATATGGGCTCCATTCTAACAGCTTATGTAAACATAATGTAGTTTTGCAACTTGTACGTCCCTTAGCACCATGACTGCGTTAGAATTATGTAAAAAACATCTCCTGACCACAGCTGCTCTTTATTGGAGGCCGGTCTAGAATTACTCAAATACTTTGTTGTCATCTATGTAGCAAAAAATCAGATGAAAATAATGCAAAATTTTTAATGTGACATGGTCATATGTCCCTCAGCCCATGTTATCGCTGGGTTAAAAAAGGCAGTTGATGCAGTCTAACATTGGCAGGTAACTTGTTTTCCCCATATCATTGCCATACTGCTTGCCTTTTTCATGTTTTCACCCACACTACTTTGTACTAAACAGAATTTCCTCTGTGTGTGGTTCGCTAGAAAATGAGACCACGTGATACATATCAGCTAAACTGTGGAAAACTGATTGTATATGCGAAGAAAGTCTACTTGTAGTGATGATAAAATCAGCTGAACATACTCAGTAGTCCGAATAATATCGGGAAATCCGATCTGTTTTTAAGAGGAACATATGCAGATGCAGATATGCACACGGACAGACCGCCATCAGCTAGCTGCATAGAACGGCCTAAATATTACAGACGAGCCTGACCTTGTGGAGAATCACCACTGAGGCCCGAGGACAGACCGGAGGTGTACAGGCAGTAAAACCGGGGCTCAATAATTAAAGCTGCCTAAATCTCACCTCTCAGGACACGTGACTGGGGAGAGCCGCGAGATAAAGCAGTTGCTCAAGAGAGCGCTACATCAAAGGGGAGGAAGGCAGCGTGTGTGTATACCTCAGGGACAAGGGCTTCTTTACTGGTCGTGTTGACATGGTGTTATGGTGGGTGTGTGAGGTACATGAAATAGGGGTGGTAGGGCGGCAGATCGCATTTAAGGTTGAATAACACAAAACCAGCCATCAAACTTGTTCAAACGATTTCACTAGGCAGGTAATTTAAAGTCTCTGAAAACAAAATACAGAAAAAGAAAAAAAAAGGCATCGCTCAACACATGTCCAGAATGTGGCTAGCTCTTTACAAGTAGTTGTTTCTTACTTGACCGTTTAAGAGAGGTTCTGGCTAAATGCAACTGCATACAGATTTCCAAATCAACCTTCATTAATTCGCAGATGAATGTGTTGTCAGTTGTGTTAGTACGTCGGCAGATGGCACACGTCGTTTACCGCATACGTGGCATTTCTAGGCGGCAAAATATGCTACATGCATTCTTACCACACACAGATATATTGCTTCCGGAAAAAAAGATCCCAAACTTTTACCATCATCGATATAACACGAGAGAGTTGCCTTTTAATAACAAACAGATCGATTTTTCTGCCAATGTCTCCGTATAATCAACAATTCTGCATATACGCCAACATATCTACACTGTGTATATATTGTGTATGTCAACTCCCAATATATATAAACCCAATCGGTACTTCTGTGATATGGAACATGGCGTATAGCCTTGATGCTGCTCGCGGCTTAGTCTATCGATCTCGAACAGAACCCGATATGTTCCCGGCGAAGCGGGTAAACAAGCAGGATGGGATGATGTGGCGTTGTGTTACATGGTAATACTGCCTCTGGGAAACTGATCAATGAGCTTTTTTGCAAGAAGATGCTGTGTACAACTTCCGATTAACCTGCGCATGATTACTCCCCAGACACCTGTTGTTCTTGATGCCGTATGTTTGTCTAAACTTGATAGAATTTCAATCATTTATTGACTTTTCATTCCATTAATGTTTCATATTTAGTGATGAAACGGTTATTAAAACGGGAGAGGAATATACGTTTTTTGCAGGAACTGATTGGCGGTTTTATTTCTGAGAAAACAATGCATGTATAGGGGCGATAAAAGGCGGATTTATGGTTGAAAGCACAATATATGAGCGAAATGAACAGTGGTTTTATATATGAAAGCACAGTTTGTAGGCGCTTTTAACAGGAGTTTTATGTTTGAAAGAACAATGTGTGGGACAATGAACATTAGCTTTATGTCTGAAAGAGCAATATGTGGGCGCAATGCACAGCAGTTACACGCCTGTCTGAGAGGACAATATGTGGGCGCAATGAATATGAGTTTTATGTCTGAAAGAACAATATGTGGGCGCAATACACAGCAGTTGCGCGTCTGTCTGAGAGGACAATATGTGGGCCAATGAACAGGAGTTTTTTTTACCTGAGAGAACAATTTATGGGCGCAATGAACAGGACTTTCGTGTCTGAGGGAAACAATATTCAGCCATCGATACACAATCATGACAGTTTTTACGGGTTGAAGTGTTGGAATAATTTTGATTGACAAAAAATAACATGATACTGGATTTTTTCCAAAACCGACCGCTAACTGCACAGGGCAAAACAGAAGAGCGAAATACGAAAATGGTGTCATCGTTATTTGAAATTTGTTTATTGACATACTTTATGGGCATACCACATATTCTAGCCCCGTCAAATTAAACTGAGATGACTGTGGGTTTCGAACCGGCCTTAGAGTAAGACACCTGATCATCAGCAATATGTATTTCAACCCTATACCTAGAAGGGTCAAGGGGAGAACACAGGCGTTATATGACTAGGTAGTCTTGGGCGAACATGCATTACTCCTGGCTCTGATAACAAGGAACAGACCAGAAGGAAGTCAAGACAGACTGAACAAAGGAACGACACGCATGCATAATGAATACTAAACCAATGGGTCACAAGCCGGGTGTGTACCCTACACTTGTCACTCACAAAATGATAAATCGACCGAAAAAGTATGACCTTCAAAGGTAAGGGAATCACATCGGGAAGTAAAATTTAGGTGGAGCTGATCTACCCCTGAAGACATGATCAATTATGTTTCAGATATCACACGTTTGATCCTTGCCTCACGAGCGATGGCTAAATTGGGATCTTGTCAGCTAAATTCAGCTCCCACAGGGTATTTCCGTCCTTCCTCATTCCTCATTCAGTTTGTTAGATTTATTTGTTTCTTTATTTATTTACTTACCAAGTTTATCTAGAGATGCCCGAATCAACTACCGTTTCCATCGAGGCCCTGTTTCATACGCATTTATACTTAAAGCGTTTGTAGTAGGTTTAAATACTGAACAGATATAGATAGTGGATAATATTGATTTATTTTTTTTATTTATTTATTTATTTATTTGATTGGTGTTTTACGTCGTCCTCAAGAATTTTTCACTTATATAATTTTGTGGTGGAGGAGAAGACCGCGCAGAGCCCGAGCGAAACCCACGCCCATTTGCAGGTTAATTGCTAGCAGGCCTTCCCGCGTACGGGCTGAGAGGAAGGATAGTAGATAATACAAGAAAAAAGTCGGAAAGAATGAAAATTTACAGGTATTCACAATTTGAAAAAAAAAAAATTCTTAAGATACAAAGAATCTCAGAACTGTGACTAGAAGAAAACTCTGTAACATTAAAGCGCAGTTTATGACGTCTTCTGGAAAAATGCTGTCTAAGAAAGCACTCGGTTTCTGGGTCTGTTCTTCGGTGTGTGTGGGTATAACATACTAGCTGTAATTCTGTGGGACGCCTGGCATTCAACTGATAAAATAATTTGACAGGTTGGAATAGGCCTATCGCATTTGAGAAGTTTAGAAAGTAGATAAATGCCCACCAGATTGACTTTAGGAAATTTAGCATCGCAGTAAGCTTAATTAAGTCTGCATAAAACACCAGTTCAGTGAATAAATGAATCTTTAAAAGTTTCCAGTATTGGTATTATTACATTCCATTATGCAACGTGACTCGTATTCCTAGGAATAACTGTAAAGCAAGTATAACCAATTTATACATTCATATACACTTAAACATTTGGTAACACCTACATTTAATGTTTACTACGGACTCGCACCATTTAACGTACATCGAAATATAGATTTTTCTGCACGAAAACACTTTTACGTAAACTTGAAGCGTCTGTGACGAAGAAGATTGGGAGATCAGTTTAATCCGTACCTTTTTGTACACCTAGAGGGTATTCTGGTAAATACTAGCATTGAAGTAAACACCCAAAAGATTGTTAAGATGATAATGATGATGATGGTGATTGTGATGGTGGTGTGGTGGTGGTGATAATGACGATTATCGTTATCCTCCTCCTCCTTCTCCTCATCATCATCATCATTGTCATCATCGTCATCATCATCACCACACCACCACCACCACCACCACCACCATCATCATCATCATCATCATCATCATCATCATCATCATCATCATCATCATCATCATCATCATCATCACTACTATCATTATTATCATCATTATTATTATCATTATGGACATTTTCACCGTACAACCAAAGTGTTGATATAACCATTTATTTGAATGGTACACTAAAATATGGAGAGAAAAAGAAACAGTAATAATAACAAGGCATATTTTAATAGCCACATGTACGTCATTGTTGACGCTTGTTTTAAATACAACAATGGCGATGACGAAAAATGTCTGTCTGGACTGATTGCACTTGTCGCCACGATATGTCTGAAACAGACTGCCGACTTGGCGTCAAGCCCTAGTCATTCGTTGTTTTGATTTTACTTACACAAAGTGCGATATGAACGTTTAAGCATGTGTATGAGCCTGTTTGTATATACCGTTTATGTGTTTAGTACTCCGTGACCTCTCCTCGGATACTGATGAGACCTCACATTGAACACAGAGGAAAACCTCATCACGCAACACCGCGTGAGCGGAAGAGAGCTCTTGGGTGTGGGAAGGTAGGTTTGTCTCATTATACTATAGCCGGTTGTAACAGTTCATATATACTAAAGGAAGTTCATTTTGTGTGAGTGTGTGTGTGTGTGTGTGTAAACATAGTGTGTTTATATTGAATGAGATTGCACTTGCTCTAGACTGCAGTGTCCACTAAGTAAATGTATGACAGCTATCATCCTTTGAAAACTGCACCTTATAGTTCTGGAAACACAATGTTCTCCTAGGTTACGTTTTTGTACTGGTTCATTTCGGCACTGTGAAATATGACAAAACAAAACACGTAGTTGTAACAAAGCAACAACTAGAGACTATGGACTGCACCGGGAGTGTGGCTGTGATAAAGCATCAGGCAATATTGTAGTTGTTAAACACCTTGTCCATCCAACTACGTAATGGCAGTCAGAAAGAGCGGTATATTTACAGTAAAATGCAGAGTATCCTCCAAACTGCCAGCAAACTTTGCTGTATTTATTTATTTCATTGGTGTTTTACGTCGTTCTCAGGAATGTTTCACTTATACGACGACGGCCAGCATTATGGTGGAAGGAAATCGGGCAGATCCCGGGGGAAACCCACGACCATCCGCAGGTAGCTGGCAGACCTTCCCACGTACGACAGCAGAGGAAGCCATCATGAGCTGGACTTGAACTGACAGCGATTGCATGGGTGGGAGGCTTTTGGGTCAATATGCTGCGCTAGAGTGCTAGCCAACTGAGCCAGGGAGCCCCCGTTTTGCTGGAAAAATACAAATTCGAGATTACAGTAAAAAATGTAAAGGTACGTATTCGTCATATGTGTACACATTCACATTTGCCAATTCAGCCGTTTAAACATTAAGCACACAAAAAGGTAGAAAAAACAATGGACGTACAATTTTTGGTAGAATGGGCATTAGTTATTTTTGATATGAAAAAAATCCGTAATGTTCACCTTTCATTTTTCTTTTGTTATAGTTGTTTTTCAGTACAGCGGCTCCGAACTTCACATGGGATGGCTACAGTATCCGTGTAGATATAATGACTTTTCTCACAATGCCAAAATACACACCCACTCATATATGAAGACCACAACTGTAATCCGAACAGTTATTTGTGTGGTAACTGGATGTACCTCAAGTGATGTATTATGCTATCATCTTGGATGACTGACTGATAACAAAGGAAACACACCCGATGAGTGTAGCGTGAAGGAATCTGAAAGGGATGAGTAACACCATTACGTATCGTGTCACATCTAACTATTCTAAACCGAGGGCCTCCGTGGCTCAGTTGGTTAGCGCAGCGTAATGACCTAGAAGCCTCTCACCAATTCAGTCGCTGTCAGTTCAAATCCAGCTCATGATGGCTTCCTCTCCGGCCGTACGCGGGACGGTCTGAAAGCTACCTGCGGATGGTCGTGGATTTACCCAGGGCTCTGCCCGGTTTCCTCCCACCATAATGCTGGCCGCCGTCGTATAAGTGAAATATTCTTGAGTACGGCATAGAACACAAATCAAATAAATAAATAACAACCGTACCCCGCACATTCCTGGGTCGTTGGAAAAAGTGGCTGTGTTTCTGTATGACGAAAACTTGACATTTTAATA
This sequence comes from Acanthopleura granulata, assembly GCA_016165875.1. NCBI lineage: Eukaryota > Metazoa > Mollusca > Polyplacophora > Chitonida > Chitonidae > Acanthopleura > Acanthopleura granulata. The sequence continues at coordinate 16,141,611 of JABBOT010000011.1, read as the reverse complement.
TGTTACACAGGAACTAATCTTAAATCATTGAGGATTGTCACGTCTTCACAATCAGTGATGCATCAACGCCATGGCCTGCTTCCTATAACGGCAGAATTATCACTGCACATGTTTGATTTATAATATAAATTGACGAAATGACTTGCAGTAGAATGCAATTAAAGGTAATAATGGCCAGGTGTGCAGTGTATAATGACAATCATTAACAATTGTTACACAGTATTAGGAACTGTATCTGATATCTCACCACCCCCGCATCTTTTCAGCTGGATAACATCAGAACACGCTGTCATTTGTTCAGCGTTTAAGTTGCAAAGGATTTTGTTGTATGTGTAGAAAAAAATTTACTTAAATTTGTGTGATATGATCAGGAATCATGAAACAGGCAGGCGAATCTTTTTGTAACATGAGACTAGGTCATAAGTCGACGTTTACTGTGCACGTTGGTAACATCTGGTGTCATTGACATAGTTTAACAAAGCATGCGTTTCTTTCATTGTGAGAGTACATGCATCTGAAGGAATCCACCGCCCTTTTGAAGATATAAACCACCAGACTTAAAGCCAGCCAAAGCAACAGGGACTGGGCTTAGAACATGGAACCTCAATGGCCAAGGACAGGTTGGTTTGATTGCCAGTTCGACGCCTTACATCAATGAGCCAGCAAAGGTCTGTTTCTTTAGTACATATCACGACTCGTTTTCATTTGGTATATATGTCTACAATGTTAAAAATGTTTGTAACTTTATAACTAAAAATGCTGACAAGTTAGATGCCGCAAATCTATTTTACCTCTTTTTCTTTCTAAATCAACCTGTTGTTTCACTTTTACATTCTTTTATGTTTTATATTTATATTTTTAATATGTAATGTATTCCTGTTATCAACCCTATAAGGTGGCCTAACGAGCCTATGAAGACTGACTAAAAATAAAATAAACAGCAATATACAGCAACCATCAGTATGAATATAGAATAAATTGGCGCAATTCTCCATCTAAGTGCCATCCAAGGAAAACCTTAAATCATGGTACTTAACATACAGAGGAGACTTCAGGCAATGTATTCTGTTTTACAGCACTTTTGTAAACATGGAGTCGGATTCATTGGTCTCATACTTGCCAGTACTACTGGCTATAACATTTCAACCATTTCTAACAGTGTAGTGTTATGTAAGGAAATAATTATATATATGACTATCAATTGTTGTACCCATGCAAACATACTTCTGCAATGATGTGACAAAGGTGAAAGTGTAAATGTAAACATTAATAAAATGGAAAAAAATCCTCCACAAAACTACGGACTATGGTGTTCGTTCCTATACTCTGTCTGGGAATCCCCTATGATGGCCCACGACAGCACACCATATATATGTATAACATGTTTCACGGTGTAAAGAAGTTACCGGTGTGGTGTATTAGGCTCGGTGAAGGGAACCCATGGCGCCGGTGTGTCCAGGTGTCAACCACGTGCTTGACTACATCAGTGGGAAGCTCTCCCCCATAAGGTGTTGTAACAGTGAGATGAGCAACGGTACGTTACTGACAGGGATGAGCAGAGGGAAGGTGTTGCCGGAAGGCGTTGTAACGGTGGGATGAATAATTGCACTGAACCGAAGTGAGTCAGTAAGGTGTGATCAATGTAAATAATTTTCAGAGTTGAAACCTACACAGAGATCGGGCGTGAGAGCTAAATGGGGCTAATTTCCGCGAAATGAATCATAAGAATATTAATAAGACAAATATTTGCGGTATTTGTTGCCTGATCAAGCTTGATATATTGGACCTCCGTTGCACATGACTGCAGATACAAATGCATAAAATGTACAGGTAAACTAGGCATAAACTTCAGCGAGGCGAAAGAAAAAAATGAAGACCGTATAAGTTTTCCTGAATGACGCACGTTCATATTATATATTCGTGCTAGATTAGAATCCACCGCATACGTCTATCAGGGCAGGACGGCCAGAGTGGGTGGAAAATGGCAGAGACAGTTGGTGCTTCGTTAAGACAGTCTCAATATCGCTAGACTGGCATCATGCGGAAGGTGACAAAAAGGTAAATGAGGCCAAGGAAAACTATATCAAGCGAAAACCTTACAAAGTTGGGGGACTAGAGCCTGGATTTTTGTCAAATAAGTGCTCGTTGATTTGCCTATAACAATTTTGGCACATGTAATTTATACCCGTGTTACTTCTGATGAGTGGGTGAGCTGCCTGCCTTAAATCGCCATATACGTGTAGGACACACGATGCTCGAGTTTATTCCGATTCTCGGACGAGAAATCCTCTTTATTCCCCTTTTTCCCACTGCCCCCGAGGCTGTGATGGCCATAAGCGCGCTGTTGGCGAGACTGTCTGAACTGGCCTAGGCGGAAAGTTTTTGAAGCTGCCTCTATGTCTTCCAGTATGACATAGATCATATGTTTATCCCACACATATATGTCACAGATTTACCCGAGGCACTCAAGTCTCCTCTACCCATAAATCTGATTGTCATTATATAAGAAAAAATTCGTGAGAAGGGTGTTAAAGCCAAATAAAGTAATTAAATCAAATATACATGTCTCGAAGTAGTGGACTGCTAATCTGCCAAATTACTTCCATAGTCCTGTGCCAGCCAGACGAATGCGCTTCCACAGATTTACCGTTGTGTTTCACCGCAAAAGCAAAGAGACTGATTGCATTAACGTGTTATCATATGTGAAATCTCTGCCCGATCTGTATTTTGGTCCCTCATGCACATAACAACAACACTGTGCAATGAGAGCATACAACCATGTGCCCAGATACGAATAAATGGAAGTAAGCTTGTGTTTTTAAAACCAAGCAAATAAACTAGGGAAAGGGCGGTTGAAAACCCAGTCAACAATGCAGGTACATGTATCTCCCTAACTTCGCTCTGAACACAAGGGAACAGACCAAGCGCTGGTCAGTGCGGTGTTAAATCTGTAACGGAAAACCGTTAAATCGACACTGAGGGTTAAAGAGGTGCAGGAGTTTAAAAATATAGCACTGGGACTGGCCTTCTTTAAGGAGTCACTATTGCGATGTGAGCGCTGTAATGCACTCCAAACAGATGATCGACTATTCTCATAAGTCCTATGGTTGTACGTTGTATTTCTCTGAAGCGTCATTTGCATATTGCAATTCCCCTAGGATGTACTTTCTGCGTATAACCACACCAGTTATTCATTATTTCGGCTGTCTTCTCTTTTTTTTTTTTTTTTTGGCGCACTTTCTACCACTAAACTACTATACTGTCTATTATTAGACAAGTATTTGGGTAATTACAAACCAACAATGAAGCAACTGTGAGCAACATTACTAAGCAAATATACCTGAATATTAATAACCATCATTTGCACAGACTTCTGCTTGTCTGTGTGTTGCAAAATTATGCGGAAAATGTCACTACGATCCCAATATCACTATATACAGGAACTGGAAGGAGGTCGTGGCCACTTGGTGTCAGTAGCTATAGGTCACCATAGACGTGATTCACATCCCATTCTGGGAGAGGGAATTTTCAAGACCGTACTACTTGCATTGTTCTATTATAGGCCTCTGTGGCAAGAAGCAGACGACAAGCCTGTTTAGTTCGATTTTGTTTAAAGTTATGTGGACACCGGTTGACGTTCATCGTTATGACGTAAGTCGCACGTGGAAAAGTTCGCCAGCAATGTTAGCAGGTGCACTCAGATTTACTCTCCTAATGAAATTGGAAATTGAAGTTCAAGGTGACTGTCCTGCTGGTATGTTTGTGTTAGCCACGCCAAGACTGTCAGTGCTCGTGGAAACACGTTAATGTGCACATAACTGAATAACAGGGGATGGGGATGACGTCACTATGTAGTAATTAACTGATGTACCTTCTAATTATAACACCTTTGTACAGACGCAATCCAAGGCCATTAATCAGTTTTTATGTTAAAGCGACATCACGAAATGGTTGCATGATTAGTATTTACGAAGATTGGATATACATGTATATCTGTACATATTCACTTTGGAACTGGTCAGAGCTATGCGCGCTCTTCGCACGTCTGAATTTGCATACATGTATATTTAATCATGGAAAAATTACGAAAGTGATCACAAATGAGTACAGCGTTACACACCGACTCAGTTAATTTATAATTTATTTAGTTTTATTTAAACTTATTTATTGACATGTCATTTATTTATGTGACGTTTGTTTAACACTTTTTTCCAAGAATTTTACGCTAATGCCAAGGCGCTCGGTTTTAATGGAGGACGGCCTTTGGTAAGGTGTTAATGAACTTCTCCGTGAGCATGTGGCAAACAGCTATGCACATCTTATTGTTTAAAGGTCTTCGGCGATAATATTGATTTATAGGAAATAATTTTGCTGTTGTTGTCGTTATAACTCAGCAAGAAGTTGATGTAGACAAATACAAGGCTTGAACTTTGAAAGTTAATGGAGACGGCGCGTTCAGTGGAATATATTAATCTGGCCTTGACACTATGAAGCGATTTGGAACTACATATATAACCTCTTAATGGCCGCGTAGAAAAGCCCAACAAATCTTGATTTAGCCAAATAAATTACCTTAACTTGTGCAAACGTGTCAACAGCTTTGTCTCTTCAACCAAATATAACAGGCATCAAACGCAAAGAACACAAGGTGTGCATTGTTTGATTTCAAGGTAGAATGAGCAGTAATGCGACCCAATTAGGCCCAAACAGTCTCGCTGATCTACTTCTTGAGCTAAAATTGTGTACACTTTTATTTGACGAGATTGAGGAAGACCCAGACAATGATGCGACGTACAGGAATTTACATAAAATTCTTAAAATATCTCAAGCTCTCTTTGCATTCTCAACTGTATACTGACATAAACAATTGGCCGTAGCCGAAGTGGTTAGCGCAAAGACTCGGGTGATTTTTAACAATACGGTCGCTGTCAGTTCAAGCCAAGCTGGCTTCCTCTCCGACCAGATCTCGGAAGGTCTGCTAGGAACCTGCGGATAATCGTGGGTTTCCTCCTAACCCACAATAATGCTGGCCGCCGTCGTATAAGTGAAATATCCTTGAGCACGGCGTAAAAAGACTAATAAAAAAGAAATAAATAGTGACTGGCTTCCCGTACTGTTCCATTTAACGATTTTGACCGTGTGGCCATGTGTTCACACCAACAGATGACTGGTTTCAGTATCCACATCAGCAGATAACATGTCTCCGTGCTCACATCAATAAATAACACGTCTCCATGTCCATATTAACAGATAACATGTCTCAATGTCCAGATCAACACATAACGTCTCCATGTTCATATCAACAAATCTACGCCCATACAAACAGATAACAAGCCCCCATGTCAATGTCAACAGGTAACACGTCTCCATATATATATATATATATATATATATATATATATATATATATATATATATATATATATATATATATATATATATATATGGTGTGCTGTTTCACTCTGCCAGACACATTTCACACAAATCAGAATGCCTTGCTAGCTCATGAATATTCATTGTTTTGACCTCCATTGCATGGCTTAATTCATATCTGACCCGAAATCTCACTCATAACACGTCTCACGAGAAACAGAGAGAGAAAAGAAACGGCTAGGGATCCGGAAATCTGAATTGTTCCCCATGCTGGCCTGACTAAAACCTCTCTCTTTTAAACCACATGTGTTTGTTTGTGAGCAAAAATGCAGAAGCTGTCAAATATAGCTTTATACTTCTCTGGGACAATTAAATCCCAGGTAAAATGAAATCCTTTGTCCTGTCATATTTCGTAAGTTTATTATTCCTAGAAATGAAAAAAACTAATGATGAAGTTTACAAGTGGAAACGTTGTTTCATATTGTATGTTGGACAAGATTTTACCCGCTAATTACGTTTAAGCCATCTTGCTACGGACGTTTAAGCTGCTACTATCCATGCATTTGCAAGAACAGTTAGAACAAAACGATAACTGAAGTAAACTTACAAGAGGCAAGACAAGATTTCACCCGTTAGGTGTGTATATTTGCTAACTGTCACACACAGTCCACGCTGCTCTGGTTTACTCTGTCTTCGTCTTTTCATGTTATGTTACACCAGTGTGCAAATCAAGGCTTATACAAAGGGTTTTATTCGTGTTAAAGTAATAACTCGTGTGTGTAGCAGGACAATTAATGCCTCAACACCCTTATAAGAAAGATATGTTATTTTCCTGTTAGCCACCAAAAAAACCCACCAAAAAACACAAATAAATAAGCCTCTTGCACTTATGACGTATAAATGTGCGTTTAATCCAGAAATACCCTTAAATCAAGGCCGTCTTATGTATATTTAAACAATAAACCACGAACAAGACAGGTTGTTATTTTTATATTCAAAGCGCCTTGCTATGCCGTCCAGACAGGTGGTTTAGTGGACAAGGCTATAATCTGCTACTGCGTGCTTTAGTGGTTGACAATACTGCTGCTAAGGTGTAGCGATGGTTAGAACAAAGCGTTGTTGGACTTACACCATAAACTCAGTTGACCGCATTGACATCTCAGTGCATATCATACAACCAGAACATGCCATCTATTGTTCAGTACACTCCCCCAAGGCCACAATCAAGACTATCTCAGTTGTACAGTGGACATGAAGTTTGTACACGTAGGAGGAGGTATTAAACACCAGCGTATGGGACTACACAGTTGATTGACTGCGTCAGACCTGGGAGTGGATCACATCTGAGAGGGGTTGGGACTTTCTCCTTTGAATCAATGAATCAGACAAGACATCTGAGAGGGGTTGGGACTTTCTCCTTTGAATCAATGAATCAGACAAGCGTTAGTTCAATATAATTTTCGGTCTCTGCATTTTCAAGATTCCTCTTCCTCAGTTCTTGTTGTGGGAAACATGGCAATAGTCGGTAGATTGTTATTTCATATAATGTTACATGAGCTTCGTTTGAGACCATATGCATTTCACCATTATGACCTGTCACACGTGGAAAAATTCCCCAGTATAACTTGCCCAAGGCGAAAATTATTGCCAGCAGAAAATTCTCCTACTGCCTTGGCGGTTGAAATATTTTGGGAAGAAAAAGTTGAAACGAAACACCCAATCCAAATAATGTTGGCTGTTTAAATTAACATGGTTGTGCATGCTGTGGTACAAACCATGGAGGTACATATCCTATCAAAGGGGCCTGCTATTGGCCCGTCGTGCGATAATATCCGGTAATATACAATATGGGTAATGATAACCAAGTGCTGTCTGCCTACTATGTATTATATTTTACACTCTGGGTACGCCCGACCCCTATTTGCTTCTGGGTATAGCATCGCGATGTTCACGTGGAATTAAATTTGTTTAATTTGTGTTTATTTTGTTATTTTATTTATTTATTTATTTTTTTTTTGGTTTTTGTTTTTGTTTATTTCCTTGATATATGGAGTGGGTGTTTTGGGGTTTTTTCTCATCGTTTGGAATCTATAATGTGAGGGACGGCAAGATCTGCTGACATACTACTGAAAACATGTTTTCTGTTCATGAAGCTTTATTCTTATTACATGCATCTAATTGTAAACGAAAATGTCCAGACAACAGAAAGGGTACATGCTTCCACAATTCCAGATTTCAGACATTGAATATTAAAAAACTAGGAATAGCCTCCTAACAATATATTGTGATATCCCTAAGACAACATGGTTGGGGAAAACCATGTACCTGAGATCACTGAGCCAGCCATGCAGAGCCCAGCGTGCATCGCAGGTAATCTCATGTCACACCGCCGCAAATTTTAACCATAAACGAATGCTAATTCATCTGTAACTAGAATTGCATTTACGCATATATCTTAGTAAAATAATTTATTTTTCAACGACCAAGATAATAATTTCATATTAACCATTGTGCATATAGCGCAGTACATGCAACAGAATCGTCATCGTATTTGTAGTATATGCTACCTATAATGGTAAATATGTTACGATGTAGGTATCAAGTGCCACCCATATTGTTGTAACTATTATATGACAGGATTTTATCACACTTCCGATGTAGACAGACTTTCCTGCCTGTACTCTAGTGCGCATTACATGGTATCGACAGCAGGAGACTCTTACGGGCTACACACAATGGTCTAAACGCATCGTTTTTTTCTGCTGTGACGCTGCAGTGTTCTACCCAAATGCTGAGCACACGGTGGTGGGCCCATTTTGTTAAAGGCCGGAAGGAGTTTTCCCGTTTTCTATTGCAATGACACTAATACAACAACGTTAAGCCTTTACAAAACAAAATTGCACATATTTAGGAATTCCTTCTCCGTCACCAAAAATACTGTGAGATATCTTCGTACAACTGAATATACAAGAATGAGAATGCCTAATGGTTTTCTGAGAGAAACATCAAAGGATATAATGCAACCCACAGCAAGCCAAACCCTGAGATGCGAAGCGTGACATGTATAATATCAATATTGTCGCTCTGTGTAAACGTAAGCGACAGAGGCGCGTGTCTGTCATAAGGATAAATGACAAATTCGTCCGCGAAAGATAAACGTCGTACTCATTTATTGTTATCTTTTCTTTGGGGTTAAATTGTGTTCCTGACCCTTCGTTCTCCACACCTGTTTAACTACTCTTCCTCAATAGATAGACACGTCCCCTCAGGGTGAGCAAGTGCGAGAGTTCAGAAGTAGCCCGTACATATCCTCCTGGACACCATTTTATCCTTAGGCTGTTGCACGAAGTCTAGAAATCGTATAATAGCAGGCATTTTAGCATACCGGTATCCGTCAACGGGATAAAGATAAAATGGGACCATTCACAAAAGAATTTGACGCAGAAGGAAGCATAAATGTAAAACGTACATGATGTTTGCAGAAACACCGTTATCTGCGCCTATTGTACAGCACTCATTTGTTTGCTAAGAAATATTTCACCTTATTTGGTAGTTGGTGCTGTATCCCTTCAGATAGGTGAAGGGTAACCTTTTCGCACTCATTGTAACAGAGATATGAAACTGTGATGATTGACGCCCTAATGAAGTCATTCCTGTAACCGATCAGGTTCAAAGCATAAATAAAATTAGTTTCCGGTTTCTAAGTAATATGTTTCTGTTCCCAGCTCCTAAGAGCAATCGCTGGGGCCGCCATGGCTCAGTCGGTTAGCTCGCCAGCACAGCGCAATGACCTAGAAGCCTCCCACCAATGCGGTGGCTGTGAGGTCAGGTCCAGCTCATGCTGGCTTCCTCTCTGGCTGTACGTGGGAAGGTCTGCCAGCAACCTAGGGATGGTCGTGGGTTTACCCAGGGCTCTGCCCGGTTTCCCCCCCCACCATAATGCGGGCCGCCGTCCTATAAGTGAAATATTATTGGGTACGGCGTAAAACACCGATCAAATAAATAAATCAAAGCAATAGCAAGTAAAGTTCAGATATATAACAACAGTAAATCTTTAGTAAAGTTTGAAAATATATAAGACTACAGACTACACTGAGTAAAACCAGAACGGCGACGACAAATGGCCACACCTTACCGGTGAAATCCTGCCACTTGTCAGTTTACCTGAGTTAGGGTTTTATTCTAACCCATGTTCATGTAAGTGTTTAAAAGGTAATGATTTACACACACCCTAGCACCATGGCTTGCCTGAGCAGAAAGTCCGAAACTGTTTTACGCCCAGGTACTATACGAAAAAAAACAAAAATCGCATTTTAGTTCTATGCCTTGATGCATGGGCTATACCTGCACTCGGCACGCTAATATATGTCGGTGGTGAGCAGCGTTTAAGTCAGGGAGCACGAAAAACATGTATGTATGAATTGAAATATTAACTTTTCAAACAAAAGGAAGGTGAAACTAAAAATGTGAAAAATTGTAACTTTTGTTAATATTCCGGAAAAGAATGATTGGTGTTGGATACGCGCATCCGTGAACTGTATCGACGGCTTTTTGTATTTGTATCGCGTGACACTTTATTAAGCGTTTACACGGAATAGTACACGAGAAAGCATGTCACCTTGCTGAACTCCACATCTGATCAGAGTACACGTGTAACAAAAGCAACCTATACCATCACGCAATGAAGGACAAAGCTATACCTGATCATTGAAGTGCCAGTATTTCGCCTTGTATTTATTGATTTATTTGATCGGTATTTTACGCCGTGCTCCAAAAAAAAATTCTTTCACATTTACAAAGGCGACCACCATCTTGATGGGTAGAAACCGGGCGGAGCTCAGGGGGACCCACAATCATCCACAGGCTGCTGGCTTTCGCTTTGTAAGAATAATCACTAAAACGTCAACACGATTATCGGTTGCACAAGTTTGAAAATGTAAAATGCCTATACGACGAGAGTTTCGTGTCTGTGTTCGTACATGAACCTGTAGTAAACAGGCTGCCCCATGCATCTGTACGCGACTTTTCTGACGTTTTGAAAGACTGATTTCTCTAACATTTGCACAGGTAATATGGAGTATCATGTCAAATTTGAGAAAGCCAATAAATCTTAGTCTTTTCGAATATGGATGATTACGACCAAATAATCTGTCAGTGTGGCATGTGCTATGTATGAAAATATATATTATGTGCATGTATTGAAGGCAAAGTCATTTAAATATTTACATTGAATGATTCAAAGATTATGTCTTCGGAAGTATTGCACGCACATATTGTGGCAAACTTTTACATCGAAAAAAGACCATTACTTATACGTGGGAATGAAACCAGTCGTGCAAGTCAATACAGTCTTGTCAGATTTTATCATTGCTTTACTTTTCTGTTTAATTGACCGACACTCACGCTAGGAATGGGACCATGTGTCTGTACATTGATGGGGAAAATGAACACGACCCAGGCATGACGTTTAAGTGAATATCTTGCTCAATACACTGCAAGCCTCGTCGAGCAAGTTTAGGGATAAACCAGGGTAACGGGGAAGTGCTTATATCTCGCTTCGTCGATTTTTCTTTGCTTTTATTTTGAAGACGGCAACATATGTTTTAATGATGAGCATAGGCATGTAATCGTCCTCCATTATGTGGGAGACGGGTGGGGCGGAAAGGAGCAGGTTGTCAAGGCACTCAAGGCTGCTTATCTCTGTAATATAAAACAGGACAAGAAAGATTTATTAGACAGAACCTCTAATTCAGCTTGATACCTGGGTCGGCTCTCCTGTCAGACGTCTCGGATTGTTTGTGTTCAGGCAGGAAGGTGACACTTGTTTGTTTGTTTGTCGCTTTCCTTGCAGAAATACCGGCTCATCTAGTTATATAGCCTAAATATTCTACGGTTACATTGCATTACACTAGACCAAGCTGAATTACCACCTTTACCTTGAGTATTTTTGGATTCTCGAGTATTGTGTTAAAACCACTGTGTTTGGCATTAGTAGATGAATTGTCTATTCCAATGTCTAAGGCTGTCGATAACCCTGTGGCCTTGCGGCTCTTGCACACATCCAACTAGACATTTACCTATAGAGGCTGGGGTTCAAATCTACAGTACAAGGCAGTTAAGATCGCACATGTAGTACATGACTACAGATCAATGCAAGAGGAAACAAAAATAATTACTGGTGTTTGGCCAGAAATTATCTTTCTGATGCATGACGCTACTAGTAGCATATAAAGTCATGTAGTTGTGATTCACAAAGATACTGAAGGACTAATCACATTAATAAACTTTATTACCGTAGACCAAGTTTATTTAAATTATTTACCCGAAATGTCCATTTTGATTGACAGTTGGTATACGAATGTCGCTCTCGATGCTTAGGTTATACCACCTGCGACATGAAGTGCCAGAGAACTTTGGAAATTGGATGTATATCTGTGTAATTCGTTAAGACGGAGACAACAGTATTCTGTATTGTTTTGATTTTTATATTTGACATGAAATATAGTGCGTCTCGTTCCGTCATCGCCGTCTGTCTACGGTATTTGTCTGCTTCGGCACCCAGTGAACTGTAAGATTACGAAAATAAAGCATCACATACACTACTATCCATTTCACGTACTAACGACTGCTCATGATACGAGTTGCTAATCTGTTCAAATCTATAAGACGTCCGGGGTCACACTAGGCCATGGCCTGATGAAATGACACACACACACACACAAAAAAATCCCAGCACGTACTCCCGTGACGTCACAGTGGGTCGGTGACTAATCCATGGTGGAGGAAAAGGGGAAGCCAGACATTTGCCAAAAAACCTGATGACAAATATGTTGACAGATGGATAGTTTGCTCTGGCGGGAAAATAAGACAGGTTTCACTTTTTTGTGCAGTTAACGTGTTTCACATGTAATCGAATTTGGACTAGATGACCTAATAAGATTGCATGCATGTAGAGAGCCGTTGGTTGGCGCGCTTGGGCAGCCTAATGACCGAGAAGCGTCCCACAAATGCAGCCGCTGTGAGTTCAAGTCCAGCACATGCTGGCTTCCTCTCCGGGCGTACGTGGGAAGGTCTGCCAGCAACCTAGGGATTGTCGTGGGCTTTCCTCCGGGCTCTGCTTTTTCCCCCACCATAATGCTGGCCGCTGTCGTATAAGTGAAATATTTTTGGGTACGGCGTAAAACACCAATCAAATAAATAAATCAAAGCACTAGCCAATAAAATAAAGTAAATAAATGTAGAGAGCCAAGGGCAACAGTGGTGAAAACTGAGTAACACCTGTACAGGAAGCCACGCGCCATGACCTACGTGTTATTATTTTGCAGTTATCAACTTTGAACGCCCATTTATGGTTTAGGTTTGGTATATACTTGATGTTTAGCATCATAGAGAAGGAATATAATGACGTAGTACTTTTTCTGTGCAGTCATAACTCTGGTCTATAAGCCGGAATGGACCGGAAATAATATGAGAGTATATAATCGTGTAATACACTTCTTGCTTGCGCGCTGATGCTCATCGTAGAGCAGGAAATGAAGATTTGAGCTCACAGATGTCGTCCCAACTACTTAATGCCGGAGCCTCATTAACCACATACAGCGCCTGCTTCTATAGGACTGCCTTGTTTTCGTGTTATTGTGTATACCTATGTTAAATGTGGTGACAACACGGCACTTCGAGTAAATATAGACCAATGACGTGTAATGAATTGCATTTACCATCACTGTAATGTTTTTTTAAGCTAATTCTGCTCATGCCATGGTGCTAAGGGACGCTTAGGTTGTTACTTCTTAAACACTAACATGAACAGTTACAATAAAACCCTAACTGAGGTACACTGACAAAAGGCCGGATTTCACCGGTAATATGTGACCATTTCCCATCTATCACACTGTCGTCGCTGCTCTGGTTATCTCTCTCTGTGCTGTAGTCTTTTATATTTTAAAGGCTAGGGAAGCTGCAGCTTTGATAAGTGTACAGTTCAGCCAAGAGGTTTTCAAATAACCGAGGTACGTGCCTTACCAATAACCGATGTGGCTTTTCTGTTCTACGGGTGGTATATGAATGTCGGACTTGACGATTGGATATCCGCTCTGCGATGTGTTAAATGCTGGCGGTAGTTAAAAACTGTGTCGATGTTGAGTGGAAAGTCTCGAAAGTCTCTAATGCATCATTGTGAACGGTTTACTGCTTCTGATCCAAATGTTACCAACATTGCGTACTATTTATGTATATTATTTCCTACATTTTCAATCGGAAGATGGACTAATAGGTTGTTTTGGAAAAGCATGGGTGGTTAGATTATCGGTTTTTGACTCGCCTTTATAATTCCTATACACGAAATGTAAAAACTGACACATATGGCTTGATTTAACATATGGAAAAGAAACACCCATTCTAGTAAATGATACCCGGCTCACCTATTGAATAATATAAGTGATCTAGCAAAGAAGTCTCACCAAAACAGAGCGCCAGTAATTTTTGTTCTTCGTGCAAACTTGGCAACAGACTTGCAAAATGATTTATTGAAACGACCAAAGCATAGCCTTATCTGACAGCATTATTCAAACTGTTCGTTTAAATGCCTAAAAAGTGGCGGCTTACAAACCCTTCCGATATAATTAGCTTAATAATGAAGTGGTTTTAATTGCAATCTGTTACACGTCGCGTGTGTAAAAAATTATGACGCATTGATGCAAAGAGAAGCAGTCAGAATGGACGCATCGGATGTTCTACGCTATTGAATAAAATCAGCGTCAAAACAGTCATTAAAGGGTTATGTACAGATTGACACTGACAAGCGTTGGTTTTTTTATATGGTTTCAGATTTTGACACGCAGGGAAGCCACAGGGAAAAATTACATCATTCCTGTACAAAGCTTTACTGTAGGTAATATGGATTACAATCTGGGCTTTGAAACGTCGTCGAGTAGAATTGTATAACGGTGTATTGGTATTATCACCTATCTGCACCTGGGTTACTGTATGACATTCACTCATATACTGCCAGGCAGAAATCTCAGGCTCCCCATCGCGTGCTTCCCGTTCGAATACAATTAAATGTGATGACAACACAGCATTTTGTGCAATTCTAGACAAGTGATGTCTTTCATATTGCATTTAACATCGCTGCAATTTTCTTTACCTGATTTTGCTTAAGCCACGGTGCTGGGGAGGGAGATGTAAGTAATTACTTCTTATACGCTAACATGTACAGTTAGAATGATACCGTATGTGAGGTAAATTGATAAGAGGCCGGATTTCACGGGTAACGTGTGCCCATTTGGCAACTATCACACTGTCGTCACTGCTCTGGTTTTATCCTCTGTGTTATATACAGCATGCATGAAGGAGCTCACATTAGCGTCACCGTGTCAGGTTGCTTATATTGATTTCTGATGATTGCCTTGCAGTAAAATAAGCTGAAATCATTTCCTTCTTTGACTGAGTGTCAGCGAAGTCATTTCAGGATATATGGTTTTCATCCAGTGTTAAGTAACGCTGCTTGACCTTGTAAACCCAAACATCCTGTTCCGAGTCTCATTCATTCTATTGTTCGTTCGTTTATTTTGCTTTAACAAGCCTATCTGTAGGTCACACGTAGCGGAAAGTTCGTCGGTAGCTTGCCAAAGTTATCCCCGCTTTTTCCATGCACCCTTAAAACTCATCACCGTCGTATAACAGAAAAACTATCTCTTGCCAGTTGTGCAAATTGTTTGCTAACTCTTTAACATGATTGAGTCAGATTCTTTGGGGGCTGTGGCTTATATAAAATGACCTAAATTAGAACGAAAGACAGAAGGGGTGTATCTAGTTTACGCTCCAGTTGTCCCTAATTAGTGCATGCATTAACAGCCATATAGATCAGAGGCACATATCTGATTTGGTCATGTGTGAGTCAGACGCTGTACAGACCTATCATGTAGTCAGGCCCCAAGAAATAATTATCTTCTACTTTTTTTAATCATCACTTTCTTTTCTTGTCATCAGCTTTACCCGATATTAATGTCAGCCACATACCTATTAATTAAGAACATGTATGTGGGGACAACAAAGCTTATTTGAAAAATACAACGTGTTATAGTTTGGGTATAGATAAGACTTTTTACGTTCCGTGACAGAATTGGACTAGATACAGAGATTGCGAGCCACACAAACAACCCCTCAGTACACACACAGAACGGAGTATTGTCATTCTGCATGGTTCCTGTTATGTACCCGATTACTCTACAATATGCAAGCAGTGTACAAGAGGTAGTGTATTTAGTACTGTAGACATTATTGCCAAACCTAGACACTGATGTCATTTCGGACCAGCGCATGTGCTGTGCCACTGTTAAACTTCACTTTTTCTCGCTTCACTCTAATGACCGACAGGCCTGTTTATTTACCAAATGCGCCTTTTGCACTGAAGATGTCTACTCTTATGCACAAGTGTGTACAAATTTACACATCCTCAATACATGTGTATTAGTGGTACACAAATTGTGTATCCACGTCATTGTACGTGTATTACAGAAATTGTGTATTGCTGGTACACAAAAATTATGTGGATGTGCATTTTTGCCACGATAAAGTATAGCACACGGTAGTATTTAGAAGGTACCACCCCTCTAAAACAGTGTATTATCATAAAAATAAATTCATTCTTTTAATTATTTGGCTTGTGTTTCACGACTTGCCGACAAATACTTTATCTATGTGACCGCCGTCAAGTTTATGAATCTAGAAAACCGTAGCAACTCGCAAGGATGGATCCTGTAACTTATATCTGTGGCGTAACTGGTGTGGACTGGATTCGAACCTGTGCTTTTATCGTCCAGGAGTCAGGTGCAAAAACCATTAGTCATCCCGTAAAGCAAGGAACTGGGAAAAGGAAATGGGAAACAATGTATTGTTTGTATATATGTAAACATCGTATACATTGTTTTTCCGTATATAGTATTTCCTCGTGTGATGTTTTATTTGAAGTAAGCATGATTACGCTCTCTGTGGTTTTTTCTACATTCAGTGTTAATAGTGTAAACATGTTTTATACTTGACGTTTGTGGACATTGCGAAACGGGCAGAGCAGATCTACCGCGCTCGACATTGCTTTCACCTGAAAGCCCTAAAGCTAATCAGGCAGGAAGATAGAGGCCTGTCCTACGCTAATTTTCTTGTGTTATGCTTGCTCTGTTCTTTATGATTGAACAATCTATCAGGAAACCACCAATTAATCTTTTGTTTCCATGGCAACTGTTGTAGATATTGAAGTTTCAGTATATCTCGGAAATCATACCGTCAGTTTAACCAGGTTGCGTTATCCAGGCAGTTGGATCTTGGGCTTCGAATACAATCGTTTGTACAGCTGGAAAATCAACGGTGCTGTGTGTCTCTGCATATATATGTAATATAAATCTACACCTATAAGCCGATAATACCTAGGCTATCGAGTCAAACATCAGATGGCCAGATCGTTATGTAAGAACGAGCGTATACTGCAGGTTTGTCATTTTCCCAGTTCGCGGAACACACTGCGCTGTATGTGGCCAGTTAATTATAATTGTGTTATTGGCCAGACTTAATTATAATGATCTACCCGTTGTCCTTTTTCTGTGACTCACCGGATCGCTTTCTGTTAACCAGGTGACCAAATTACTTGCTAAGTTTAACCACCTGTCGGTGTAATTCGGCCGTATGGTAACCGCAAGATGGTCATGAGCACCTTGGGTAATGTGACATCTCAATACAAACTTCTCCATGTGAATGAACAAATCTGTTATTTGCTCATTCACATGGACAGCCTGAACGGAGTAAAACCATCAGTACAGTCCAACTGCTTCTCCAATAGTCATCCCTCCCTCGTGTAAGTCAAGAACTCCTCATCTACAAAAAAAAATCAAAAATGCCTTGTTACACGCTTTTTACACGCTAAAGGCAATCGCTTGGGCGCATACATGAAGCAAATCGACAGGAAGCCGGACTTCACAAGTTACATGTACGAGTGACCATTTACCAACTATGGCACTTTCGTCGTTGCTGTAGTTTTACTGTTTTATACTTTAGTCTTTCTGTTCAGTAGATGTAAATAATCAATAGCCATATAGGCTTTCGACTACAGATAAATTCAAGTTTGTTTTTGTGGACTATTTTTCTCAGTTGTAAGTCTTCCTTGCCTTCTGGGTTTTTTTTCTTCATTTTGATGCTGGGTTTCAAAGAAAAAAAAATGGTCCTGATGACGGCTCTTAAATATACATTCCAGAAGATTATCTCAAAGTTAAAAAAATTGTGGCAGATAATCCAGTCCTTGTATATCTCAGATTCGGATTCTTGCAAGGTTAATAAAGCATTTGTCGGGCCAAGAGATAGAGCTAGGTTTGTTAGCATATGCAATCCATATTCAAGATTTTCGAGTCATTAGTTAATAACTCTGTATGACAGTAAACAAGCACTATATTTTGTTTCGAAATTCAAGAAAGCCAACCTACTTGCTACAATTAACACGATGCATATACAATTCCTATATAGTCCCTGGTTAAGTAATATCACCACGGACTGCCTGTCTCTTCGTGCTTGCTGATGATGTATAGATGAGTGAGATACGGACCTGCTAACACTCAACACGTGCACACTTTTTCTTTTTGTTTCACACACACACAAATGCACTCCGCACGTGTGGCGCGTAGTGATGACACCAGATGATACGATGAGCGTCCATTTATGACCCGTTGCTTTCACATGATGTGCTTCTATTGTTTATGGTATGATTGATTGATATACTGACGTTCTCGATGTGTTTCTTGACTGAAAATGACAGGGCTATTTCATTACCTCTTGTGTAACCATTTTGTAATTAACTGTACTGTGAAATACGGACCATTTGATCCGTGCATTCTTTTTTCGCTTAGTATACATATACATGTATGTATTAGCACACTTTCAGCTCAATTGCAAATTTAAGGGGAAAAAATCCTTATCATATCGGCTAAAAATACGTCATGAGATATACATAACCGAGATTATCACCGCCGGACATTGGACCCGGCGGATTTACATAAAATGCGAAGATCTCGCTAATGAAATGTTGTGTGTCATAGGCTCACGTCTGTCAATACAGCAGGTTGAAATACCGGCGAGTCATTGGAGCGTTAAGCTACTAAACCTGGTGTCTGTGTCCCTATGCCTCATATTATATCGTTGAAACGAATAAGTGTGTACATACGGATTTATTCACCCGGGGTGACACAGGGTAATTCTATATGGACACCTGGGCGATGTGATCGGGATTTTCGAAAGTCTTCTGGGGTTCCATTTTTCTTCATGTGAAAAGATGTTACTTGATATGAAACTTATGCTGACAGCGAATAAAGGGAGCTGTAATGGTATACAGCTGTAAAGATTGAGCATTTAATACCGTCTGAGTAGGACCCGTCTTCATGCCCACGTCCAGGCTGCGATCCTAATACCTTACATAGCCATCTTTTTTCTTCAGTGTAGAACATTCCCTAGAAGAGTCACGTAATGTGGTTAAAAATTTCAAATCTGCTGACTCACCTCTTTATCAATATAAACCTTAGAAACCTCTAGTTTCTTCTGTAGTTCTGTAGTTTCTTCATCCTGGATTTCTACTATTCAACGACTCAGTATCTCTGCCGATTTGTGTCAGAACGTCGGTTTAACTAGGGCTGGGGACCGTAGATAACCACATATGTTTTGTATCGCTAGGACGCATTAATGTACAGTCGAAATCAAAGTGCATCCGAGACATCTATATTTGTTTTTCACGGAGTTCGAGTTTGAATTTGAAATTGCATTTCAGGCCTAGAAATTGTTTTCCCTGTATCAGAGAAACCTGTTGACCGTTTCTCTCTGACACTTTACCACACTATTTATTACTTATATGCATGTAATGTCTTTTGGGAACTGGTGTTATAAATGTCATGGAAAATGGGCCGTGCAATTATCGATTTGGACACCTTTTCGTGGTTTACAAATTATTTCTCACAGTTGACAATTACCCAGCTTTCAAAAGGTGTGAAAAAAAACTCACAAAGATCATCTGGGCCCGGTTTCACGAAAGTTCTTAAGTTTATTTTTTGCTTAAGAAAAATAGTTTGGTTCATTTATTGATTTATTTATTTCATTGGCGTTATATTTCAGTGATACGACGGCGGCCAGCGTTGTTGTGGGAAGAAACCGGACAGTGCCCTTGGGAGATCCGCGACCAAATAATGTTGTGCTTAAGAAACGTAATACTATACTTAGACAGTGTAACATTTAATCTTTATCGAGAAACACTCCTTATTGGGTTACCAAAAACTACAGATTCAAGCAATTCGCTGAACTGAAGGTCATTTGCAAAACCAGGCTCTGTTTCAGCGTAACCCTAGCGATACCTCTGATCCCGGAAGCTAAGCATAGGAGCCAGAAACCTAGCTTGTGTATGTAGGCTAGCCTGTTCCACTCCGACGTGTCCATTGTGTTATTCTGGAGTCAAACGGCCGGAAAGACGCAATTCATGTATGTAGGTGGTTGGGAATCCTTCCAACAAAGATACAAATCAGAGATAAACATACTTAACCTGTAAGGGTCTCGCATAGTAAAACTAGTGCATGCCATTTGCCAGCAAGTCTGGGTGCAGCCAAACGGGTTTCCAGTAATTATGTATAAGTAATTGTGTCTACATGATACACTGTCTTAGCAGGTAATAGCAAAAATCATGAAAGAACCAAGTCTTTTTTTTAGATCATTTAGCCTTTGTTCTTCTACTCTCCTCACCCTTCCCATGTATTGCTGACATGTAGCCATTATGTAATTTGTGTTAGGACATAATTATGTGGTTTCGATTTGCAGGATATCGTTACTGTGTTTTTCATGCATATGTTCTGTGCCTTCAAATGTGTACACAAGTATATGACAAAAGCGCTTTGTCATTTACCAACCTGACAAATGAACAAGTGAAACACCATGCCGTAGAATGTCATTACACACAAGTCGAAAAACTGTGCCAATGTTTTGTACGCCCAAGTGCGACAAAAAAATTTCAACACCACCTGCACAAAGGGGAATAACTGCTGTCTCTCGTTGTCATTACTATACATAAGCTGCAGAAATGTCAAACATTCATTTACTCTACCTATGTGTATACTTTCCATTTGAAATTAAACAATGGAAACCGCCTTCTCTTTTCTGCATATACTCGAGATACTGATTCATAATCAATGTAGGGAACGATCAAAAGACGAGAATTTAACGTGAAGCAGAACGGTAATATCACTCCACACTGCATCGAAGACTTGCTTCGAAGAGTTGGAAGGAGATATATCGGCACCGAAATAGCGCTGTTCATACTGATTTTTGGAGTCTAATAGTTCTCATGTTTACACGCGCTGTAATGTAGTACTCATCTCGGTTGATACATACGTTAATGACCATATTGGCGAATTACACCTACGCACGGGTCTCAGTTGGTTAGCGCGCTAGCTTCCCACCAGTGCGGTGGGTTCAAGTCCAGCTCATGCTGGCTTCCTCTCCAGCCGTAAGAGGGAAGCTCTGCGGATGGTCGTAGGTTTACCCAGGCCTCTGCCCGATTTCCTCCCACCACAATGCTGGCCGCCGTCGTATAAGTGAAATATTGTTGAGTACGTCGCAAAACTCCAATCAAATAAATAAATAAATACACCCATGCACTGTGCCTCGGTACATTCAATACCGTCTAAGATGTCCACAGTAGCACCTCAATTTTTATTCCGTTTTAATCATGACAAAATACCAAAAGTTAAAAAAATGAAGACCATATTTGGAATCAGCACGAAATGTTTAAATGGGGTGTGTTCCTTTAAAAGCTGAAGGTAACTGACTATGAGGAAAACGACACCATGGACGGCACGTGCATGTGTCTGGGTGCATTGAGCTTTCCTTGGAAGTACGGGTGTATGTCATAAATCATACGTAGACATAGGATATAAATTGTGACGTTACCCCAGAATATAAGCAAAGTATAAGCAAACAAGATTTGCTTTGTGATTTAATTATTTTCTCCGTAACAAGTATTAAGAAGCAAGAATAAGAATGCAGTCAACGACAGGAGTCGAACTCTTCATCTTGTGCGCTAACTTTGCTGTAAACCGTGTATGTTACTTGGAGCCGAAGCGCACAATACATTACAAGCCATGATTTGATGGGATGAAATTCAAGCGCCTATGGCTTCTGAAAATATTACATTTTTGGATGCATAAAAATATGATTGCATATAATAAATTACACTTGACAATGCTACACCATGGTTGAACGAATTTCCCAACCAGTTCCAAGTGATTGATGATGCATCCAGTTCTATAAACAGACGTTCCTTCTCCATGGAGACTATATAAGGAATTAGATCAAATTGCCTTCCAGATGATGTGTACTTTCTGAAAATGTCGTCTGTTCTATTGAATTCATACGTAAGAAATTTCCACTATTTTTTACACTTATCTATGCGATGGAGGCCAGTTTCATTAGTGGAAAACAGCAGAGTGTCGGAGCAAAACTATCGCCTTTGGCGAATTACAGACGTTTGCCACAGACGACGTACAGATATAAACTAGATGTATACATTTGTGAATGAGCAATGAACAATGCTAGAGTGTGCAAATCTCCGGCGGCTCATTGTCACCTGACGAGCATTGAACTCGGGTGAATCTAAATATTCTCTCCCAATCCAAATAAATAAATTTACAGGCGGATATAACGAAAGAGTTTTAGTGGTCAATATGAAAGCATAGATTATTGCTCAAACAGTAACTAAGCCCTTAGGCCAAGCCAAAGGCATTCCCTTTCAAAACAATAAAATCGTTTTATTGTCCCGCCGTAAAATCAATAACACCTACAATCAACATCAAGACTAACAAATTAAATGTTTGGTATCCGACTAAAAAAATATGACAGGTGTAATATGAACGACGTGTTTGACTTGTTTCTTGGATGCATAGTTACCGTGAGAACGGGGTTTAGGATGTGAGCTCAGGGGAAACTAGGTTCATTAATCAACTGTTAACTGACCAGGAAAACAGATCGCTGACCAACCAGTGGCCAGAGCTTGTCCGGTGATCTATAATCTTTTGTCACATCTAACGGCACATACACGTCCAGTATTAACTGACCATGTGTGTCAGTTCGTGAGGCTCGGAGGCTTGGTCCCTCGCACTCATCAATGTGCGCCCTGAATACCAGACATTCATGTATCGTTAAATTCTTCAGGTAGCAATCCATTATTAGTACATCTTACTTAAGACTCAGTAAGTGTTAGGGAGAGGGTAAATTGCCAGTGTTCAAGCCTTTATTCGAACAGTTAAAATAAAACCTACATTGAATTAAACTGACAAGAGGCCAGACTTAACCGTCTACACATGCTACTATCACACTGTCGTCGCTGCACTGGTCTTGCTCTCTATGTTGTGGTCTCTTTCATTCTATTTCAAATCATTCGTTTTTAGTTGTGGGTTGAAATAATCCAGGTGTAGTTGTGGGCCTGCTACTAGGCAATTGTTCAAGTCATGATATGATAGATGAACTAAAACCAAATTATAGCGACGAAATTAAATGTGATGTTTGGCATTTCGCCTTAGGGTCAACTCATTTAGTCAGCTTTTTTCATATTGTGACATGAGATGTTTATTTATTTCATTTGTGTTGAAAAAACATTTTTCAACAATATAATAGTGATCCAAGAGGTGTGGAGGACACAGTCAATGAAATATTTAAAGGGAAAGATCTCGTAAAAAAGAACTTAGGGTGATTGAAAATGTCATTAAAATCTGTACCTGAAAAAACATTCACTTAATTTCTTAGATTTTTTTTCATCAAAATAAACGCAGTTAAATGTTTTGATTTTGTATGGTTTATTTTATGGACCATATTGATGATGTCGTTCGACAATGACGTCAGGCCGACTTTTCTATGGCCTTAAACCAAAAATTTAATGCAAACATTGCAAGAGTTTTCTTCACAAGAACAATATTTTGAGCTAAACATAAAGATGTACAAAAGGTCGTGAGACGTCGCTGGGGAACCACACGATGAGTATGGCCCATAAAATCCACCATACAATCAAAATTTTGGACACATTTTATTTTGGTAAAAGAAAATCTAAAAAATTCAGTGAAGGTATTGTCCGATACAGTCTTTAATGGTCTTTTCACTCACCCTAAGTTCATTTTTACGAGGTCTTTCGCTTTCACGCCGTAAGTTTTGACACAGGCCTTTCACCTGTAATGAGTACCAGACGACACAGACGGCGGGCTGTTGCGGCCTAGTGGGAATTTGAGCTTGGTTTATTTTGATTCGTGCTCTCGACTTTTTGACTGAAGAGTAAGGAGCTTTGTACAGGTTGATCTCTGCATGTATTTACAACCAAGAGGGGCGTTCAACCCCATGCACTCTGGTTTCCTCAAACCATAAACGGAAGTGAAAAGTCACTGTGCACGAGGCTATACCACGATCAATAAATAGATAAATAAATAAATATATTGCCTATCTAAAACTGGCTATTATAAGCGGAACATTGCAAGGCAGCAAGCTGAAAGAATCGTATCGCATTTCACGAGTCTTTTTCTCCTTAAAAGTGCCGGAAACCAGAGGGAAAATTAATAATTGCTCTAGATGAAATCTGTCACGGTGGGACAAAAAAACTGAACCAGGAATTAAGAACGGGTTTTGTCCAAGATGTACCATGCCATATATAATGAGAACAATGTCATAACAAAAACAACGTGTGACAAAGTAGATTTAATTTATCACCAGTTTCCCTTTAGAATGACAGCTTTATTTTGTAAGTTTTTGCACATTCTGTCATAGAATGTGTAAACCTGTGGACAGTGAACAAAACAGCTCCTTCTTATCGTGAAAAAATGCCGAGGTACGTATAAAATGCCTTATTTGGTCAAATCATTATCTATCATTACAACATCCTAAATGACTCAGGAAAAGATTACGTAAGCTTAATCGCAAAAAAAAACCGCACTGAAAGGAAGATTTCGTTTTTTGATGACAGGACCTACAAGATAAAAAAGGTATGTCCGGTATGAAGGGATTAAGACACGAATTTCTGTCCCCTTTAAAATTTGTAAACCTTTTTATTCTTTCTCGACAACACCCAAAAGAAGAGTAATGCCAAAAAACGCTAATAAATACATTTTATAAACCGCATATGCCAAACCAGATTTGAATTAACAGCAGACGAAACACCCTATCCATAATACATAACTGTTATAGTAACGGTTTATATGGTCATATTCAATAACAAATGAGGAGATTTTTCTTATCCTGTTCAGTGGATTCACGGAATTATGTCATCTGTATTTGCCCCCACCTGTTGTCACAAAAGGCAATTACGGTCAGTGTTAGCTGCTGTATACACCCTCGATAATTAAAAAGAAAATCTAATTTTCTTTAATGGGTTATAGGTGAGTGCTTGGGGTTTAACGTCGTACTTAATATAAGGGGTTATATTTTTTTGTATACATATTGGTGTTTTTACAACATGCTCAACAATTCCTTACGTATACAATCGGGTCAGGATTAAATGGGTGGAAGAAACTGAACCACCGACATCCAGCAGATAAATGAAAAAACTTCTGATTTCAAGCCCAGCCGAATCAGCCAAATTTGACTTCCTGTCACCTCGCCGGTGATTAATCTAAAATTAACGAGACCAAACGTCAGCTCGACATTGTTAAGTAGAGCAAGGCATCTATCTGTATCTGAGCATGGTTACAAAATCCTGTACGAGGGCCACAGAAGGTAACTAGAAATAAAGGGAACTGGAAGGCATACAACTTTAAAAGACTACACCTAACCGTGATATGATAAATCATGCTGGACTTACAGAAGAAAAGTCACAGTTCAGGCCGTCACCAGTAAAACAATACCCAAAAGTCAAACTACCCGCAAACTGTCTCATTGATAAATCCAGCATTGCAATCTATTAAAACTACATGTATATGTACTTTTAACAGATGATAGTTATATCTGAGAGTAGATGTCAACAGCTTCCACTGATGTGGAAGATACACGCGGATGTTGTAACCAATGTGTCAGATTCAATGTGTAGATAACGGCACATTTTAACATAAAAATGTCCATTTATTATTTATACATCAGTGAAATCGCAATATTTCCTTCACTGATAGAAGTGTTATTTTCGCTGCAGTGAAATATCACATTTCCATACTTCACACCCAGACGTGATGACGTCAAAAAAGAAACGTTTTTTTCTTATAAAGTTCCAGTCTGAGCGGAGTGACGTCATAATGCAAGTTTAGTCATCTGCTACATTCTCACATCACGCAAGAAGACACGTCATGTACACGACGTCAGGCGCTAGGCATGTCTGGGACAGCCTACAGCGAGAAAAAATGTCTAAAACTCTTTGAACTACACAAAATCATGATACTGTTAGGGTATAAGTAATAAATAGAATATTGCACATTGAAGGCTGAATACCATAAATATTGTTCTCGTGAAAGGTGGAAATGATAACGCGTTACGTGGGTTATCATTTCCACCCCTCAGTCGAATAATATTTATGGTATTCAACCTTCACTCCCCAATATATTCTATATATTTTTTTATAAAACCAGAAAAGCAAGAAATGATGTAAAAGTAACCCAGTTACACTTTTATTGCAATTTGTTCACGTAATCATTTTTTTATATTAAGACGTTTTCACGAACTTCAGTTTTTATGATAACTCGGTAACTGACATGGATTAAACATCATTTAAAAGAAAATGTCTAATGTTAACATTTAATTAACATGTCGATTTAATTTTGAGAGACAGAATGCACTTTCAAAACAAACGTTTGCATGCCAGTATCCGTTTGTGACACTTGCAAATTATGTAGCAGTGATAGTAGCTATTTCTAAAAGATTTCTTACATACAATTATCACATCAGATAAAGTAAAAACTCTTGTTAATTTTTCGTTTTACACTGAAAATCAGCACATTTACGATTAAGAAACATCTAGACAGAAATAAATCAGACACAACTGATGTAACCTGTTGAACAACGCGTGTACTTTTTAATGTGAGGCACTTTTACTTTTGATGACTTACTTAATGATTCGAAAAGTATTTGGCGCAACACATTAATCACTGCCACGCACCCATCACATGGTGAGATGGCTGACGTCATTATGACATCATAGTGATTATAACCTAGCAACCGTACGAATTCTTTTTCTTACCCAACCGGTTATGTGATATTTTGCACAAACCACTATCTGATCCCAAAACACTGTAATATAACACTAAGCCCGTCCATGCCATTAACTACTTCCTCGTGCGTTTAAACCTTTCAAGATACAGTTGGAATTAATCCTAACTCGGGACCTCCTAAGTCGAGGGGCTTGCTTGCTGCTGCAGAGCAATGAATCGAGCGATCGCTGTGAGCCTAAGTCTAGCTCATGCGGGATGGTTCTGGGTTTTCCCCGTGCTCTGCCCCGTTTTCTCTCTAACCATAACGCTAGCCACTATCGTATAAGTGAAACATTCTTGAGCACGGCATAAATTACCAATGAAATAAATAAACTGAGATTATATGACAAGAGGTTGAATTCCGTTGGTTGCGCTTCAGCGTTTGCCAACTATCACAGTTGTCCTCGCTGCAATGATTTTGTTTAAGCCCAATCCTTTTGTATGACGCTTGTTCCCGGAGAACGGGAGCAGATAGCGATCAAATTAGCTTTATAATTTACACACTTATTTATTTTAAATCGTAAAACATAAGCTACTCGGGACTTTTTTGTACCCAAACGGCGACCGTCTGATTCAAGACTGGAGATTTATTTTTGTACCCAAACGGCGACCGTCTGGTTCAAGACTTGAGAAACTGAGAGATCGCGAAGTTCCTGAAAAGCTGCAATTCTATATTAATGCCTTATAGAAAGGCGTGTGTCGAAAAATTGCGTCTGCAAATTAGGCATAAAAACGTCATAGATCTCTTCAATGAACACTTCCTCTGACATGCTAGGTTTGTTCACAAACATATCTTTGCCTCATTTTCAAAAGGCCTTATTACCAGTAAAAGAGCTTCTGACATATCTTTCATAATGGTTCCTATAAAGAAGAAAATGACAAATCTTTAAACGGGTACGGCACTGTATTATGCACATATTAATACTTTAGATATGCTTTTATATTTCACCGAAGTTGAAAGCCATCTCTCTAACGTTTATTTTACGTCTCCAGACCTTGATAACGATTGTTGTAAGCCTCTGGAACTCTAGAAAAATCAAACTGTTTTGACGGCGTTATATCCTGTGTCACATCGCAAGTGTAAATCAGACATAAACATCCATAAATCACTTGCAAGTTATGAGTTTAAAAAAAGCTTGTTTTTTTCTTCTTGAGCAGTAATATAGTTCGCGCTATTCCACAGAGAGTTTATCAACCATGATTAGAGTTTGGAGTGAGCGTAATTTATTCATATCGTAGGTATATGTAGGCCGACTAACACATTTTTCAATCCGCTCTAATACAGAGCGCAATTGTTATACGTTTCCGAGATTAATCTATTCTCGGAGGTAAAAAAGACGTTCCACACGTGAATTTACTGTTAAATTAGCTTGCACCGGACGGTCCTTTGCTTAAATCAGCTCGGCTGAGGTAATCTGACGTCTTAATTCCTTACTTTCTTATTAAATTTTTGTTGTCAAATTAAATCTATCCGGTTTAGCAAGAAGAGACACCTAAGCCCGGACTTATGACTCATGCATCTGAGCTAATGTAAATAGACCATCATCTTTTTAATGGCACAGAAAAATATAAACCGTAACCTCATTTTCACAATTTATGCATAACCTGGATGTCTTGATGCTCTGAATTTAATTTAACGAACGTTTGTTTTTTTTTTCAATAAATTTTTAAGGTAACAAACTTGAAATCAAACATGAGTTTTTAAATATGTTTCAGTGAGAAAAATATACTGCAAAGTTCAAAAAGTCAAAGTAAGGAAGATATTTTTGTCGTTTGTGCAAAGCCTCAGGTTTTTTTAGATTTCCAAGCGTAACTACAACAGCAGTTTCTTTATCAGCTTGCCTAAACATTGTTTTTAGAGAAGAAAAAGATATTCATTGTACCTACGATGGTTCTTAATAGAGAAAAAAAATATAACTGATTAATAAGGAAACTGTGGGTTACCTTTTTACCCGTACACATTTATAGCAAACAGGTGTTACAATTAAGGGAAGACAAAGGAAAAAAAGAACAAAACAAAAAACTGGGCTTTGCAAAGATTGATGATGTTAAACATCGTCTCACCAATATGCATTTATGCATCACAAATTCCAAAAAACGACCAGGATTTTGACTTTGTTATGTGTACTTAGGGATGGATATTTCCCATGCGAGCCTCATTTTCATCATAAAATTCCTTCTCTGAATGCTCGCATCAAGATCCACGCCAGTAAGACACAGAATACAATATCAAAGTTTTAACCACTCAGTGAGAATACTTTCTGTCTTAACCTCAATTGCGTGCTGACTCGTGTTTATGTCAACAAAGTTGTGCATGCCTTGTCGCGTGGCTGTAAATCGCGACCGTGATCTCTGTTGACATCGAGTATGAAGAACATTTGCTGTCAGGCGATGATTTATTATTGCTGCAAATGGAAGCATTCTGGAGTACATGTGTTGATATTGCTTGTTACATATGGTATGGTAGGCTACAAATGGTATTATTGCACGTTGCAAAGGGTGACAATTGAGGCAAACCTATAAATGGTGACATTACCGGTTACTATAGTTGTAAAGGGTGTTTTTAAATACATATATGGTAACAAATGGTGACATTTATGGCCACTCAAAAATGGTGATTCTGCAGGTACAAATGGTGTCATTCTAGGCTAAAATGGTAGTATTGCAGTTTACACATTGCAGCTGAGTAGGTTACACATGCTAGGCTAGCAAAATGTTACATGTTCCAAATGGTAATATTGTAGGTTACAAAACGTGGCATTCTAGGTTACAAAGGAATTACAAATGGCAGGTAGTGATTGCAAGTTACATGCAGATGGTGGTGATCTAGGATACAAATGACGGTAAAATGTTATAAGTTACAAATGGTGGCTTTGTAGGTCACTAGGCAAGAAAAAATACACATTTCTTTTTTCGAAGCTTTGTCTCATGTCAGACCTACCAGACATGAAGTGATTTGAAATTAATACATACCCAACCAACATAAAAAACTACCTCACAGAGACTATAAAACCAGAGTAGGGATGACAATGTGATAGTCGGCAAATGGTCACATGTTACCGGTGAATTCCGGCCTCTTGGCAATCTACCTCAGTTAGACTTTTATTCCAAATGTTCACGAAAATGTTTAAGAAGTAACAACTTACAATCCCTACAGCAACATGGCTTAAGGGGAATTAGGTTAAAAAAAAAACAGTGATGTTAAATGCAATTTATCACACGATACTGGTCTAGATATACTCAAACTGCTGTGTTGTCATGCCCTTTAACATATGTATACACAATAACATGAAAACAATGACCTTTTCTGGTTTTCAGTGGAGACGAATCTCCAAGATCTGTGATTCAGGAAGATTTCACTTGGTTGCGAAAACAGAGTCGTAGTAAGTTCATAACTCGTTTACCAGAATGGTCGAATGCTTATGGTAAAGCTGCTGACCACTGACAGATCGATGAGATGTTCTACAACCTGTCCGGCAAATTCCACCTTGTCCTGGCTTTTTGCAACGGGCTTGACGCTTCACATGTTAATGTTTACATCTCTCCCCCAAGCTTTCCGTTAAGGTTAGAGGCTTAATGAAGGTGATTAATGCGTTTTATAACATCTGGTTGAAAGTAATAAAGAGTAGCCATTGTTCAGACGTGATGTATCGTCTTTCGCTGGGCACCCAGTGGTTTTTATCGACGGTAATTTCCTTAGTTACCACAAGTCGCACAATTTGCCTGAAATTGCAATTATCTAGAACGGATGATGGATTAGTAGATACACCTGTGATTATCATAATGACTTATATCTACCTGTACCCAACCAGGTGAAAGAGACTTTCCAGATACCTTCAACATAGAAATTGTATATTTACAACGGACGGCCTAATTACAGGTTTATTGAGAGAGGACAAAAAATATTAGGCAAAATACATTATTAACAACCTTCATAGCTCCCCAGGTGCTTAACTTGTCATAAGTGGTAGGAGGCGGTAGGGGGAGAAAATCATTGATGTTGTAATTCTAACATCGCTTCGTGTCGTAAGTACGTAAATGTGTAATAATTCACAGCACCAACGCAACAACTGTGTTATATTCCTCCCTTTGTTTGCATGACATAGCCATCATTCTGTACGGTTAGCGATGTGATTTTATTGGTTGGTGTTTGATTGATTTACTTATTTGATTGGAGTTTACGCTATGGCCTGCATTATGGTGGGAGGTAACCGGTCTGAGATTTGGTGTTTAATGCCTTGCATAACACAAAAATCAGTTGGATATACGACGAATGTGAGTTTCATGGGGTCGCGAGAAAAGAGTCCTATAACACACTACCACCCTTTGTCTAGTACCTGACAAACCTGCGACGCGGGAGTCGCCTGAGTCCTACGTGGTAACACTCTCACCCTCAGCAACTGTCATAAGTTATTTAACGTCAGCTTTGTGTCTAGTGAAATAAGCATGTCGTAAGTGCCAAAAAGGTTTGTATTTCACGCGTTTTTTTTGCCCTCACCTCTAAGCATGTTTACTTACAGGCACTTTTTAAGATTTACTCCCCCACTCCACCCATCTACTGTGGCCCCGATGAGAGTCAGGCACTTTAAGAGGTGTTCAGTTAAGCAGTAAGCGCAATCTGTCCTGGGCCAAGTAAATATACAGACATAGCGTTTATAGCCATATAACTCGTTATTTATTAGTATTTAATTTCGGAACAAAAAGCTGTTGACACCTTTATCCTGATTATGTCATACAAAAGTCTTATTTATTGGATATAAAGTACCACAGCGCAGATTTTTTTCTAACAAGATGCTATTTCTGGTTTTCGACGTGTTAAATTGTCTGCAATTTGACACCTGTTTAGTATTTTTTATATCAGTCTCCGTTCATCCTAAGGACCTTATGGGTCCGTAGATTATCTTGTCACCTGCCGTCAGAGCTTGTCTTACCATCGTCAAAACAACGCCCGCTGATGGCCTCTGTGAGTAAGTCGGAACAGTTCTTGATTTCTAAACCCGCTACACTGATTGTGCATGTACCTGGCCGTTTTCAGCGCGGACAAAACAGCTTTATAACTAGCTGTTTGTCTGTCTGTCGCTATGCTTGTCTGTCTTTCAAATCCTGTCTTTTAACGAAAGATCTGAATACAAGGCATGGGCGTGGAATGTCACAGCTAGTTAGAATTTGCAGCTACTTAGTCATCCTAAAAGCAACTGCTCACGATAAAAGGAGGACTTCGAATCTCTGGAGCATGGGTTCGAAACGCATGCAACACACACTTAATTTCAAAGAACTCGCTCTTACATAACTTCGACGCGGTTTGATATTTCACCTCCCAAAACAATCACGATAATATTTCTTAACCTGCCACATTAGTTTAGAAATGGTAGGCTGTAGTACTTGGGGGAGATAGTGAGATTTCCGGACACAGTAACGTCATGACACAGCAATCTTTCAATGAGGGAACATGCTCGTCGTCTTTTGACTTCCCTCGCAGACCCTCATCCTGGTAAATGTTGAGACAGAGATAGCCAATAATGTGACCTCTCGGAATACTCTAACCGGAAGTTAAATGGAGCTAGCTTAAAATTAACCTGGGGTTGATTCAGCAACAATGTTTTCAAGTCTTGGGAAGGCGAAAACCTGTCCATGACACTAACAGCGATATTATGTAGAAATCTGCACGCCTTAGCAACAGAAACGGTTGTTGCGTTGTCAGGTTGAATCTAAGCCCGACATTCGTATGCCACTCGTAAAACTATAATTGGATATTTCAAGCAGTTGATCGCATGACCTATTTTCAAGACTACATAAAACACCATGTTCAATAGAAAAATATCTGAAAAAACTTACTCATATATAGATATGTTAAATTATGGAGACGTGAGAGGGAGAGAGGCAATTCTCAGTTCAAGACCATTCTGTTTCAACAAAACACACAGCATGTTTCGGCAATTTTATCAGCATATAGTTCATGTAGTTATGGCATGCATTGTTTTCTAATAAGTTAATACCGCAGTCTATTATCTAATTCCACATGATAGCAGAATCATCTACTTTCAAAATTATGAATATGCACCACTTCGGTGATCAACTTCAATTAAAAACGTAAAGATTTTTCTTACTTAAAAAGACATTTTTTTATCTAGTAAATTTTAGTCCTAAGTAGAGGAAGACATGTTTTCTTAAGGATCCCTATGTCAGCTTTTTACAATCTGTCTTTGAAAACCTATGTAACTGAAGATTAATTAACGAGAAAATTACTGCTGGACATCTTAATTGAAAATGTGCTTTACGATCAGAATGTTGTGCTCGTGAAGAACAATGATTTACTTGAAAGTTACTTTCGTCATGGTTTTATTACCTACCTCACCTACAATTCATTGAAGTGTGAAATTTCAACAGAGCATTCATAAGAAGATCGTCAAAGTAAATGAATTCTTAGAGACAATGTCATAAATAAACCAGAATAAATAATATCAGAACAACATTGCTATTCGCCGGGCACCTGACATACAATAGCCTACAATAAGCACTAGATACAGGCATCTATGACTTAGCATGTATTTCGCACACAATAGACACACGCGCACACACTGCGACGTACAGAGGTCGCGTGAATGTGTCTGTGGGATAGTCAAAGGGAGACAATCATCATAATTGGAACGACACCTCAACACTCATAGTGTAAACGTCTGTTGGTAAAATGTAAGGATAAAAAGGATAAACAGCGGCTTTGTAGTCATAGCTAAAGAGAGCTAGATTGACTTTGTCCTTTAACCTCCAGCTGTCCGTCTTACGAATAGAGTGTAACTCTATGCCAAACGTAACTACCTTGGATAGCGATGTACCCGTGCAGTATATGTCGTTATGGCAGTTAACTGCTGGCGGACTAAGCATTCCCTGTTCCCTTTGCATTGTTTTCATGTTATTTTGTATGCATGTGTGAAATGTCATGACAACACAGCACTTTGTTTAATTCTAGACGAGTGGAGTGTAATAAATTGCATTTAACATCACTGTCTCCCCCGCCCCATTCTGCTTATGCCGTGGTGTTAGGGCAGTGTAAGTTGTTACTTCTAAGACATTTACACGAAGCGTTAGAATAAAACCGCAACTGAGGAAAATTGATAATAGGCCGGATTTCATTGGTAACTTGAGACCATTTGCCAACAGGGGAGTTTCGAGTTCGAAATCTTTTGTGGCAAAAGATAAAAAGAGTCTCACTATATCATGTGACTTGTGAAAATGTCAGGTAATTATCTGTTGACTTTAATACACAGATCACCTGCTTCACCGAGATGCAAACCGACCTTTTCTTCTTTCAAGAACTTCTTAGGTTAAAAACCACCCAGCTCCCCAATTTTCCACATCGTTCGCCTAGGTTAAATAATTTTGCGACATGTCTCTTAGTCACCCATTTTATAGTAAACGTAATCAGAAGTAGTTGCCTAACATTTATGACAGGTCACATGGTACAATAGGCCTATTCGTACCTTTGATGGTTAAAGAGTTCGAACTCGAAACTCCCTAACTCTCGTCACTGTTCTGGTGTTACTTCTCTGTTCTGTAGTTTTTATTTATTTGATTGAGGTCTTACGACGTACTTGAGAATATTTGACTTATACGACGGCGGCCACCATTATGGTGGGAGGAAACCGGGCAGAGCCCGGGGAAAACCCACGAACGTGTGCAGATTGCTGGCGGACCTTCTCACGTACGGCCCGAAAGAAAGCCAGCATGAGGATGACTTCAACCCACCGCATTGGTGGGAAGCTTCTAGGTCATTACGCTGCGCTAGCGCGCTAACCGACTGAGCCACAGAGGCGCCGTAGTTTTTGTATATTACACCTCTTCGTGAGCCGGGCCAGTGAGATTAATATGCTGTCCGCTGGACAATACGACAAGTCTATGTTTTGCCTTTCAAAGACGGAACAAGATGTTATTTGACGTTTCTAGCTCGGTACCGGTATTTACATATATCGTGAACAACCACAACTTTAATGCGTGGTAACGCTGTTCCTTCATCCCCTATTCATCGTATCGGAGATTCATTTACCAACCGTCAGCCATAATGAACGTTAATTCAGCACCGGAATTAAAACCACGCCCGTGGAAAGGACCGCCAGCAACCTGCGTATTGTCGTGAGTATCCCCCGGGCTATGTCCGTGGCCGTGTAAGTGAAATATTCTTGAGTACGGCGTAAAACATCAATCAAATAAATAAATAAATAAAACCACCCCCTTGGAAGATTCCATACTCTGCTTTGTGATTTTACAGTAAACTATTCCTCCATGTAGATTATGAATCATTTCGGCATATTTTTATATATACTTCTGCTGAAGATGACTACATACATTTTATACATTGGTCACGTGCATTGCATCGTTTTTATGGGATTGCTTGTTAAATGTGCTATCAGTGTAGTATTTTAAGTAGTTCGAGACCAGTGACGTGTAATAAATAACAGTTAGCATCACATTTAGTACTTAATTCTACTCTAGTCTCTAGTCTATATGTTTATTCCTATTTAAGCGTAAACATATGGAGGAACAGTTACAACAAAAAACCCTAATTAAGGTAAATGGATAAGAGGCCGTATTTCACCAGTTACGTGTGACCATTTGCCCATTATCACTCTCCCGGCCCTGCTCTGGTTCTACTCACTGTGCTGCAGTCTTTCATTCAAAGTATGTGCATGCACGAGTCAACATGAGCCCTGCCGAAAGTTGGTGGTTTACTCCGATTTTACCTATGATCCTGACATAAGTCATATAAGTAAAAACACTCCTTGAGTATGGTTTGTACATCAGTGAAATAAATAGGTAAATGTCGATGCATCGCTACATACGGTAACATGGCTAAGCCCACTGAGAAGAACCCATAATGGTTTCGCTATAGTATAAATTGCTTTCAAATCAATCCTCACGATACTATTAATTATGTAAGATTTAAAATCATAAAGCAATTAAAGGACATTCAGTTGGCATGTAAGTACCTAGGCGTCGAAAGAGACATTCGTTTACCAGCCGTCAAGAAAAGTGGGCATAAAAATACGATCATAATGGCTTAAATTCGAACACCTTTTTAGAAAATAAATACTTAACACTTATAATGAAATGATATGACAATTGATACATGCTGTTAGAATACATTAACCGAAGTATCTAAATCACACTTACGGCCGTCAACCCGTAAAACCATATCCAAAGAGCAGTTGTATTAATAAATTTAGCATTGCAGTACACATATAACGCAATTTTGAGCCAAGATATTTACGTAGAAATGAAAGTATTCAACAGTTCACAACGATGTCGGAAAGACACACTTGCGTAATATCCAATGTGTGAAATGAATCGATCATGGGGATAGCACTCTGGGAGACATATGCATTGCCAGTGAGGCCCAGCATATAGTGCACAAGTGAATAGGCCTTTAGTGGCGACCCCGGGTTAGAAACAGACCGCATCTAAACAAAGTTCGCAGCACCATTAAGGTTGATGTCAAATATGGTGCTCATTATTTGGGGGGCATTTTTTCCGGTGAGTAAAATGGAAATAAAGATTAAGTGTCTACTATGTAGTTTTTGGGTCATACTGCAAGCGGGGAAGCACGGTAACGTCAACAGATTCTGTCCAACATATATATATTCCCGTATAATGTAGACATACAGCAATCAGAGGGTGCTTAGGAGCTAAAAGGAGCTTGTGACGTCACTGCGCTCCAGCGTGTTCAGTATAGTTCAAATAGTCCACTGCAAACACCTCAGTCTTTATTTCCATTTTAATTACCAGAAAAAAAAAATGTCAAAAATCATGAGGACTAATATCGTTGCAATCAACACGAAATGGCCTTTTAGCAGATGTATATTCTGTCTAAAGCTGGGTCTGTTCTTTTCTCTGCCCAGCGTGTACAAAACTAACCCCTGTATGGCCGGGGTGCATAGAGACCCAAGTTTTGTTTGTTTTTTTTTTCACAAGTTTTGTCCGGTTTCCTTCACCCCATGACCTTGACAGACGTCAGGCAGGTGAACAGTTCAGTTGCATCGCGTTGAACACAAATCAGTTTGTTAAATAATCAAGAAAGCAAACGTCTTGACGTAATATTAAGCCTGTATATCCTTGTAATAAAACACTTCCAATGTACTTCCCCAGTGAAGAGGAAGACAAAGACAATGCACTGTAAAATGGCCAACGCCCAACGTGTTTAATGGTTGATTAAACTCCAAAGTGTTTCATAAATACACATGTATTTAAGTATTAAACACAAGTGTCTATATATACAACTTGTATATGGGCCTATACTATAATTTCAAAGTGTTTAATATCTGATGAATAAAAGTGTTTGTAAGCTTAACATCGACATTTACAGTGTACGTATGCCATGTTTTCTAATACCAAGCTATCAATCGCAAGGTGCTGCGAACCAAGTGGCGATGCATCATGTTTATGGTCTGTAAATGTGTAGCGCCTCTGCCGAGCTGATTTGAGAAGTACATTTAGTTTAACAGGCAGGCAATGTTAACATGTTCCTGGAGGTAAGTGTCATCTATGCAATCGTCATACTGTCTTGGATTGTTGCTGACCTGAAATCTATACGCGGTGACATTTACATGCTGTGTGTGGGGTAGAGCAACGGATATGAAAACTTCGCCTAATAACTAACCTATGATGTGGACAGCGACGACAAATAGAGAATAATACAATACATGTAGATATTCACTTTGTTGAAGATTTCAGAGGCCAGAGCTTCGAAACTTGACGTTAGCGTTCCAAACTGGTGTCAGTTTTACCGGATCTTACGGATGAAGTTACATGAGCGCCGGTCCGTTTTAAAAGCTCTAACAAGACGTCGCATGATTTGTTGTGAGCTTTGAGCCTTTGTTCTGCATCTAGTCTTCTCATCAACTCAAGTCAATAATCACAGGATCAATTCCCATAACAATGTTTAACACAAAGCATTGGGTGTTTCGAATAAAGTAAGACATGAGAGCAGAAAAATATAAAGACAAGCAAAAAAAATGTCGATGATATGCTAGATAAAATGCACGGAATGTTCTAAACGAGTAAATTGAAACACTTGACAAACTGCCTACAATGCAGTTTTATGAGTTATCTTTGTTTCAACTTTTGCATTTTAGATTCGATTTGGTAGCAAATGTTCATGTGTCCTACATTACCATGTTAGTCAACATGGTGTATACAGCCCCTAAATAAGGCAAGATAAGACAGAATTATGTTATATTTCTCGTAAGATTTTTCGTACAAGACGTTGTCTCTAATTTATAGCGTCATAAAAAGCGACATGATTTATGGGGAAAAGTTACCAAAAATTTCTTTACGAAATTTTGTGAAAGATGGGCCCGGAGAGCCGAAGAAATCCTGGGCACTTTGACTATATATTTACCCTCCACAGGCTTACGCTCCCTACAAATTTTAAAACACTCACAGCGCATGCGGGCGTTCGATGAAGTATTCTATAGACACTTGGCTTTTACAGTTATAACTTATGGTTGAAATCTTCACACGACATACTATCTCGTCACAGTTACAATGTATATCTCATTCCTATCAACGCAAGGAGAGCTAACAGTGCCAAAACCGTAACAGTAACGTTACCTAGAGCGAATTCGATGTAAGATGTATCATCCAGACCATCGGATTTTTCACGGCACGTGCTTTATCGGAGCACGCCGTATGGGTTAGTTCAGGCGTTGCAACATTTGGACTCTTAGATAGACATAGAGCCTTTTGATCCGTCGCTAAAAGCCAGCGAGCCTGCAGAAACATGCACATGTGCTACCGTTATTTTACTGCCGTGTACATCCGATCGAATCAAGCGTAGAATACCACGTGTTTGTTATTCTGATCCGCAGATGCCTCCACTGCTGTGATTGTTTTTCTTTGTAAGGGGAGACAACTTGTAAGGAATAAGCCAGTGTCTGGTTTTGTATTTCGTTCGACCACAAAAAGGCAAAGAACCAGATGATAGCATCGGGGAAATCTTGTGAAAACACTGTACTTTAGCCAGAAGGATAAGCTAGTTATTTTTGAGTATACGCCATATGTCAGGGGTGAAAAGGGCCCTGTGGAAAATACGAGTTTCGGAATATACTTAGATAATATATGTATACACGTGCAGAAAATGAGCTCCTTGTTAGTATGTAAATCTGATTAAAATAAGACGTAAGTCATTTCATTTTTTTCACATAATATTTTAATTACCAGATATACATGTCCGAAATAAAAAAAGACATACATAAAACAGCAACCGATGATCACATTTTACACAGTATAATACGTGCTAAATTTTCATATCGTGACAGTAGTCAAAAATTTTCATTGGCCATAATTTTGAGTGTACGGCCAGAATAAATAACCGTGATGTTGTCCTTAATGGGCAGCAATTCTCACCAAAGATAGTTATGACTGCAGGGCATTTACAATACAATCTACACTCTAAAAATGACTGATGCAAATCTGCACAACATGACGTGTGTAAACAAATTGTGTACGTCTGATACACGTGTCTTTCTGAATGCGTTACACAAATTACACAAGTTGTGTACTGTTGATGTTCACAATTATATTTGATGTGGATTTTTAGACGCAGTACTGTGTATTACTCGCACACAGTAGTTTTTGCAGAGCGACGGAGACAATAGGGGAGTTTCTAGTTCGAACTCTTTTGTCGATAAAGGTGAAAGGAGTTCTACTGTATACCGCGATTTGTCAAAAATTTTAGGCAACGTTTGTTGACTTTACTTTACTAATCACCCATCTCACCGTGTTCAGGAGATACAAATGACATTTCTTTTCTTCAGTAACTTCTTAAGTTTTCAAGCCTTCAGCTGCTCAGCTTTCACCATGGTTCGCCTAAGTTCAAATAACTTTTGGTGACACTTTTTTAGACACGCATGTTCTGGCAAATGTAAACAGAAATAGTTGCCTAACATTTTTGCCAAGTCGCGTGGTACAGTAGCACTATTCTTACCTCTAACCTTAGGAAAAAAAAGAGTTCGAACTCGAAACTCCCATATCGTCGGCTTATATTAGTAATGTAAATAAACAAATTTCCCACATGAGCTAACATCCACTCTGTTAATAGAAACCTATATTTGAATGACAAAGACAGTTAGTTGCAATCCAGCCTATCGTATCAGTTTAAATAACACGCCTATTTATAAGGGACACACACGATGAATATACAAGATCGTTAATTATGATGAAAATTGACGTTTTGTACACTTCAGTAATAAAATAAAAAGCAAAGAATTTGTACACCTTGTTTGCGCAAAGCCACCATCACCGTCTTCACTTATGAAATGATTGGATTGTTCCCAAGACGAGGAAAGAACGTGTCCCATGGGCACGAAGTCAAGATCACTTCTCGAAGAGATACTCGTATCCCTGGCACTGATAGCATGTGTTGAGACAGAATTCTCGGGTTACAAGGTCTTCGTTAATAACACCACAGTAGCGAAGCCTAAACCTCAACACACATTTGGCACGCTCACGGTTTTTACATGTCGCAATTTCATTCTATATACAATGGACTATTCTAGGCACTGTGTCCTGCAGAAGTTTTCTAATTTCTAATTCCGCAAATTATTTTAAAACAGATACTTGTTACAGGTGGTAGGTTTGTCTCTATATCTCAAGTGATGTAGTTTTGGGGGTATGGACAAAAGAAACCGGACTACCTGAAGTAAACCATAATCTTGCGCTTAGCTACTGCCAAGATTTTTAGACGAAGCCGCATATGGAGATTCTTGACATGTAGAATTGAAATATCCACCCACATTCAAGCATTTCAGTGTCTCATTTAGATTCACTTGCATACATATGTGCATATATGTGGCTATTCTAACCATGTATTCTGGTTTGCATAGACCGGTTATTCGAAATTATTTTTTTAGCAACTTAGAAACACGAGACCACCTTTTTAATACAGGGGATTATATTTCACCTGCTGTACTAATTGACCTGTTATATTTAAACAAAAAACAATTCAAAGACGATTCTTTCAGACTTTCTTGCAACAAGGGTTTTCTCCAGCAATATATACAATCTGATCATTTGTTTAGCATACGTATAAAAACGAAGGGGATAAAAAATGTAAAAAAGGTGTTTATAAGAAAATAAATTGATCCCATATTTGGTATTGAAAATACTTTGCATAGAAAAACATGTTAGTGAGTAAAACCTAGGAAAAGGGACTAGGCCATACAAGCTAGGCTATGAACACATGAAAACAGTATGATTTTGTTGCCCGCAACGTGGCTTATGTATCAACACGACTGTCGCACGTAACCCAATCTTGTTCTTACAGTTCGTACAGTTATATACACTGATGACTGAGTATTTGGATGTATAAGAGATGACTTAACACGACAGCATACTGCGGACTGCTGTCACGAAAGACAAAACATGACAACGGTTTCAAGGTTGACATTTCACAAAGGGACGCTGTGATAATTTTCAAACATAGCACAATCCGGGAAATGGAAAGAAAAAAAGAGGACAGTATTTCACAGTATTTCACTCATAATTCTCTGTTGTTCGTCTATTACACCTTATTTAGCCGTATTTTACTTTAAACTTCTATTTTCCTCACCACTTTTGAGCCTACGTAAAGTGTAGAACATAATCATAACATACACCCCAAAGCGACAATTGAAAGGCTTCTCTTGGAATCTACTGTATCATTGTGCTAGGCATAAGGAAATGTCTCTTTCGCTTTACAAAACGAATGTCGTGAGTATACCTTTTTCAATTACTGTGCAAATAAATAATTTTCTCCAAAATTCACACAATATTGAATTATAACTCAAATAGGCAGCTATATTAAAAAATCAATTCTTCCCCCCCCCAAAAAAAAACAAAGGAAAAGTGTTGACTATTACATTTAACAAAACATATGAATATGAAGATGTGACGACATTAAACTCAAAGTTAGAAAAAAAACGGGAAATGAAAAGCCCTCTAAATAAACGGTTTTCGCCCACTACCGAAATATAGTAAGAGCCACTAAATATTATTGGACGAAAATAAATTGGCAACATTTGTTTATTATTTATTCTTCATACTTATTCACCACACATATTCGAACATACTAATGCGTCATGTACTTGATAGGCACATCTGCCAGGGAGATCCATGATTTATCTTCCAATATTGGTTCATAACTGTCGAATACAACCGTGTCATACTATTAGTTTCATGGTTACTGAGTGAAAGGATACGAAACTATATTGGGTCTGCAAGCTTCATATTGAGAGAGGCGTCAGCCGAGCCCAAAATGAGGCTTACAGACCCCATATAGTTTCGTATCCTTTCAATCAGTAACCATGAAACGAATTTATCCCGCGTAAGGCCAGAAAAACAAAACTGATTTTGTTTCTTGAAAAAAGGAATCTTCAACAGTAATTTCCCGTCGCATCAAGGAGCTTTGAATTTTCAAGCAGTGATCCGGGAATTATGAAGTCATAACGTTATTGACAATGTCCATTCAACATTCATTTGTGACGTTATGTCCTTGGTGTCATTGCCGCGTCACATTGTACATTATGTCATGGCGTTCTCCTTACTGTCGTGCCATCCGACGCGTATAGCACCTGCTGCAGGGTATATAGTTATACCTGATTATCACGTGGTCATTACTGTTCAATCAAAAGCAGAGTATTTTGTCTGATGCGGGATAATGTGAAATTTACCAGAGTAAATGGCAGATCTTCGCGCTGTTAACCATCCTCACAAATCCCGTCGCTCTCGCGAGATTTCCAAGGAAACCGAATATATTCGGTTATTATTAGCCATACTACGCGCTGGAACAGCATTTCGGTCACAAAAATATATTATATTTCACTTCATAGCTTTCATGCTGAAAACTATAATAAAGATGTTATTTTACAATGAGAGACCAATAAACAAAGAGAGGGTCTGAATCCCAATCACTGCTCTCTAAAACAAAACACTTATAACAAAATAAGCAAATAATGAAATTCCGATGTTAAGCAAACTTGTCGCAGTTGTCAGAGAATATCCACCGTTACAAATGACCAATCGACTTCCATTGACATTCGCTTGCATTTGACTGCAACAAAAAACAGAAATGATTAGCATATCCAGTATGGCCATGTAGATTCATTATTTAATGTTGCCAAAAATAATATGAACTGAAAGGCTCTTCTAAACTTCGTCGTTCCCTTTGTGAGGCCGGTCGAAGGAAAACAGATG
Source organism: Acanthopleura granulata (assembly GCA_016165875.1). NCBI lineage: Eukaryota > Metazoa > Mollusca > Polyplacophora > Chitonida > Chitonidae > Acanthopleura > Acanthopleura granulata. The sequence goes on along the minus strand of JABBOT010000011.1, from coordinate 16,098,796 downwards.
AATTCAATTCAAACTCAATGCTGCACTCTCTCATGTAATGAAAATATTTCGTGATTGGTTCGAATGAGGTGTTAGTAATAATATAACATATAATCAATAATTTAAGATCATTTTCATTATATGTGATAATAAATACCCACGAAATGTGCTTGCAAAATGCCTATGTGACATCAGATCCATGAATATACATAATAGTATAAAAAGTCTGATAGATAAACTTACCTTCCACAAATGTAAGCTCTGTATGTGGAATTATTAGGCGTTTCAGTGGACACGCCTGTCACAGGGGTGATACACGGAAATCGTTCCACTCTTACACGGCCCTCAAGGGAACAATACACCTTACATCCTCTACTGTCCGCTAACGAGATCTTCTGTCCGGGTTTATAAGCTTTCCCTTGGTACTGGCAGTCTTTGGCAGGCTCCTGTGGATTAACGGTGCTGCCAGTGTCCCCGCAGGTAAAATCCTCCCAAGCTATCACGTCGCCATTTTCGTCACAAAGCGTACCGTAGCACATGTTTAGGCTACTTACACGGGTAATTTCCTCCCCGGACTTATAGAACTTTCCGCCCACCGTGCAGCCTCTTCGTTGACCCGGAGAAGTAGTCGTAGGTGAGGACGCTGTCGTTGTGCTGCCACCACACTGGAAGTTGTCCCAGTGTGCTATCTCTCCGTTTTCTCCACAGATCATACCATAGCACCAGTTTCCTTCCCGGCCTTCACCAAAACTGTCGCCTGGTTTGTATAGCTTCCCTTCGTGAAAACATCCGTGTGGGATGGTGGTATGCGGGGCGGTGGATCGTGTGCACACATAGTAATCAATCTGTCCTTGATCGTTACAGAATCTCCCACAGCCAGCCGAGTCACGATAGATTGGTGAGCCGGCCGCATACATAGTTCCGTTATAAAAACACCCACGAAGTGTTGTCCTATATGTTGTGGGGGGTATTGTCGTCGGCGTTGATTTGCCACAGTTGAAGTCATCCCATGTTATTATCTCGCCGTCTTCGCTACAGAGCATACCATAGCACCAGTTTCCACTCTTACCCTCGCCAAAGCTTTCGCCAGGTCCATATAGTTTTCCGTCGTAGAAGCACCCATTCGGCACAGTGATCATTGGAGTCGTCGTTGGAGGAGGGCATGGATATGGTAAAAGTTCCCCGTTTGTGGAACATTCAAACCCGCAACCATTTCCGTCGGGAATTTGCTGGCCAGGTGAGTAGGTCACGCTGTTATAGGAGCAGGTCACAGGCCGTGTTGGAAGAGTTGTAGGAGAACTCATGCAGGTAGCTAAAAGAATCTGGCCATGCTCGGAGCAGAGACCTCCGCAATGCTGACCATTGCTCGGAATGCGCTGGCCAGGGGCGTAAAACTGTCCGTTGTAGAAACACGACGGAGGAGGTGTGGTAATTGGAATGGTGGTGGGCGGTTGACATGGATAAGCTAACAGCTCTCCAGTCGGGCCGCATTCGTAGCCGCATCCGTTGGCGTCCCTCCAAATCTGTTGGCCTGGCTGGTAAGTAACGCCGTTGTACGTACAGGTTAAGGCAGGTTGAGGAGCAGTCGTGGGAGGCATTGGAGGTGTGGTGCGACGCGTGCACGGATAGGGCAGGAGTAACCCGTCAGGGCCGCATTCAAAGCCACATCCGTTTCCATCTGGGATTTGCTGACCTGGCTGATAGGTGACACCGTTGTACAGGCACGTTCGTATGGTGGTTGCAGGTGAGGTTGTTGTAGGTTGAGGCGGTGTGGTGCACGGCCAGCGCAACAGTTCACCATTAGGGGAACACTCAAACCCACAACCCATTCCGTCTGGTATCTGCTGACCTGGCTGATAGGTGACACCGTTGTACAGGCACGTTGGAGACGAGGTTGTAGGTGGAGGCGGTGTGGTACACGGCCAGCGCAACAGTTCACCATTAGGGGAACACTCAAACCCACAACCCATTCCATCCGGTATCTGCTGACCTGGCTGATAGGTGACACCGTTGTACAGGCACGTTGGAGACGAGGTTGTAGGTGGAGGCGGTGTGGTACACGGCCAGCGCAACAGTTCACCATTAGGGGAACACTCAAACCCACAACCCATTCCATCCGGTATCTGCTGACCTGGCTGATAGGTGACACCGTTGTACAGGCACGTTGGTATAGTGGTTGGAGGCGAGAGGGTTGTAGGAGGAGGAGCTGTCGTAGTTCTCACGCAGGGATTGGGCACAACCTGACCTCCGACTCCACATTGAAGACCACAGCCTTCACTGCCTGGAATCTGCTGACCCAGCTGATACGTCACACCATTGTAAACGCACACGGTGGCTATCGTTGGAGCCGTAACCACAAGGGTTCGTTCTATGAGCACCGAATCAGTTGCTTCCGCCAGCCCCACTGATTTCTTTAATGTGGACGTCTTCGGCGGTAGCGTAGTTGACACGTCCTGTGCGCAATCGTAGTTATTCCAGGAAACTAAATGTCCGTTCAGATCGCAGAACTTTCCGTAACACCACGTCCCAGCTCGGCTTTCGGAAATGTCTTGTCCCGGTTGATAAACTTGACCATTCACTACACAGCTCATCGGCTTAGCACCTGACGAAGATGACCCGCAGCTGAAATCGTCCCACCGAACTATCTGTCCTTTGGGAGAGCAAGTAGTGCCGTAGCACCAGTCCGCGACCCTGCTTCGAAAGATTTCCTGTCCAGGACGGTAAAACTTTCCGTCCTGCGTACATCCCAGGGGACGTATGGTGGCTTGGGTCCATACTAGGGCAAAAAAAGCGGAAATCAACACTGACGTGAACAGAGGATGGGATATTGTTGCCATGTCATTCAGCACTGTATCCCGAACAACTCTGAAGAAAATCTCCAATCGTTTACTGTGTTTCAATGGATGACGCTGAAAACAGAAAAAGAACACATTCCATTAAAATAGCACTTTCTCTGTTTGTAAAAGTTAAGCGAACATGCACTCCATGTGCTTCCTGTTTGAATCATTCATCAGACTTTCTGCGTCAGTGTCCGTTAGGAATCCTATCCCAGCAAGACAAACCAGAAGCTAATAGATGCAGATATAGTGTACACTACACGGTCTTCACAACGAAGGAAAAAAAGATGTGCCGTCTGGCTGAGAAACACTACAGGAAACTGTTGAACAGCTGGAATGGCCGGCGGATCCTTTTGCGCCTCACCCTTATAATGCCGTAATAGAGGCCGATTCTTACAGCTTACACATCGTGACGGTAAACACAGACAAGACTCACTTAGCCTTCAACGTTCTACTTCCTGACTACGCCCATGGATTTCGTCACAGCTTCGAAATTATGCCCAGAATCTGAAAGTTAAAGGCACTCATTGAAAAACTGGTAGGCTTATAGGCTTATGGCAAAATACTGACAAAGCAACACAAAGGTCCCAGCATCAAAAACCCTCAACTTCAGTCAAAATTTTGCTTTCAAAACACTGTGCTGGCCTAAAATTATCCCAGGAATTTATAATTTAATGCAAATGGTTGTCTTAGATGTTCGTAATAAAACTCTAAATTTGAGTTTAAGTTCAAATTTCAATTCAGGAATTAAGACTAAGTTTCAGGAAAGTCTAAGACATCCTCGTGATCCTGAGGCCAGAAATGAAAACAGACAAATACTTGGTCAGGCTTCACGTGTTTTTTCCTTGCGGTTTACTGACGGCGATGTCTTAACTTACTGACGTAATAATGCTGGCAAAGAGACTAGACATAACGCTCTGTCCAGGCGATAAGTCACTGTTGGGAGCCACAACGTGGTTTGGCTTGAGTGGCATTTTAGTACCTCTTTTCTCAAACACACAAAGTTTCATAGGACATCAATCGAATCAATAAAGTAATGTAAAAATCCACAGCAAAGAAAACAAGAGCAGTGACGACCGTGCAATAGATGACTGCGCATGTATGTGCGTAAAAAGGTTATCATAGGTATACAAATGTGCAAGCATAAATAGCTTTCGATGTGTAGTTTTTGTGAGGAAATAAGGAGGATTTCGGGTGGATGGGGGGGGGGGTATTGCTAAAGGGACGATGTACACCAGAAAGTGTTCTTCGGGTAAAGACAACTTCGACTTATTTCACTGGTTCGTCCTATTGGTAAGCAAGATATTGGCGATGTTTTCACATTGCTATTATTACAGGTCTGCAATGTTACTCATTGACCTCACAGTTTTTTTCTGTTCTGGGGCAGCCGCGTCCATAGACGATGACCTCTGTACCTCATCTGTTCTACTGCCTTGAGGCATTCGCCGTTACTTTTTAAACACGACCACTTTCCGTTGTTGTAGAAAACAGATGGATGGTCTTATCTCAGTACTATACCAATGCAAGTCTCCTTACCTGTAGCGAATGGTTATAAATGTATAAACACAGCTGGGGCCTTTTTCATTCTTAACAATTTAATCGGCGGTTAACTTGGAACAGCGCGTAATGTTAGCCTTCGGGTGAGTTATTTAACCGATGCAAAGAAGTAATGACTTAATATGAGAGTCTAAATCCGAGGCATTTGCCTTTTATCCTTAGCTTAAGATGGAGTGAATTAATTTCAAAAAGCTGTGTGCTCTCTTAAAAATAAAGAGTCAGGTGTGTTATAAACGTACAATATATTTGCACCAGCCCACCGTGAAGATATATTAGCTCCGTGGGCACGTTAGTGTATGCCTTGGATGCACACAGACCTTCATTTTCTAAGACATTAAATGTATACTAAAGTGTGTACCCGTGGTCTGTTTAGAGCGTGAGCAATGTGTGCAACACAGGTGTACAAATCAGTCCACAGACCACATTTGATTTTTGAGAGTTAGAGCCATTATAATGTAGTGCCGCCACATTCTTTCTAGTTTGATATTTTATTCAGAAATTTGGCTAACAGCAACACGGGACACGGCTAACACTGGACAGACAATACAGAGACGGAATGAGAACTGTCAGTGCAAGTGTCAAAATATTAACAGTACAAACTTTATCAGCATACTACTCAGCAAGAGCGGCCACACGCACATGGCAGTACCGTCTGCCAAATCGCAAAGCTTGGTGGGTAGTGCAGTGTTTTGTAACCACGACAAACGGATACATTTGTAGAAGAAGATAGTATCATACCTTCGAAAGAAGCTTGAAAATAACTCTCTTAGATCAATATAGGCCTCTCGGAATCAGACAAAAGGGTTAACGTTGTCAAGGATGAAATTTTAGGTAAAGTAAAAGACATAGCGTATCTTCCCTTTGCTCTTCGCGCCATTTCCTGAAAGTGTGTGTTCAGCGTTCACCGAGTTCAAACCCAGGCCTTGTAAATTTTTGTGGGCAAGGTTCGGACAGGAATAAATTAGCTTGTGATGTTTCAATTCCACTCCACATGCATTACACCTTGTCAGGGTAAAAATGGCACGAGTGTGTGTGGTCCTGTGAGAGGTAGCGAAAATTCTTGTGCTATACCGCTATGTCAATACTTGTGCCAAAATTTATGATTTCCTATTAAGAGAGACAAGTAACAGCGTATTGTAACATTCTTAAACACATATGCAAAATCCCTTGGCAGCGACCAGGAGATGCACGTCCGTCTTTAGTGCCTCCCTCCCTGTTATATATGATAAGGTAAATATCCTGTACAACGTAACGATAAAGGTTAAGAATATTCTATGTCATTTTGAGTAAAACTGCAATGTTCGTATCAGCAAAGAGGCAGCGCTAAAGCAAAACCAGCCAGTGTGTTCACACCAACAAAATTAAAGCAAAGGGCCCATTTCGGTCAGGGGACCTCTTCACAGTGGGAACACAACACGGGCGTATTACAAGAAGTCTGGGCTACTGCTAAATAGGTGTCCTAAATATACATCTGTGACAGATACAGGGCTGGCCGACTCCACACGGCGCGGTGACCAGGGATAATGGGATGAAGATGGTCTTGGTTGAGGGCACCGGAAGACAGGAGGCTGTCCTCCATGATGGTTGGGAAGGACAGCGTTGACTGGGGTAATATGAATCAGCTGTCGCCGGCATCCTGCCCCATCATCTGCTCCGGGGGAGGCGCAGACCCTGCTGCTGTCAACCTGTGCCCGTCCCACTGGGGAAATCTGGAGCTTATCAGCGAGCCAGGACATCTGTTACCAGAGAGCATATGTCCTGATAACATGAATGTACCAGAGTTTGAATATATAGAGAATATTGCACAGTGAAGGTTGAATACCATAGATATTGTTCAAGCAAGAGATGAAAATGATAACCCAAAAGACGCGAAGCGTCGAGTGGGTTATGATTTTCACCTTTCACGAGAACAATATTAATGGTATTCAGCCTTCAATATGCAATACCCGCCCGGGTAGCGCAGTTGGTTGGGCGTCCGCTTTCGGACGGGGAGATCTGGGTTCAAACCTGGGTCGGGTCATACCAAAGACTTTAAAAAAATGGTACATTCTGCTTCCTCGCTAGGCGCTCAGCAATAAGAGGATAGAGGGTGGACTGGTCGGCCCGGTGTCAGTATAATGTGACTGGGTGAGGGGGCTTGTTGGGTGTCTTCGGCAAGTCGTCTCGGTGAGGCAGCACCAGATAAAAGATACGGTGGAAATCCGTCCTGCACCAAGGAGACACCGCCTTCGTATAAGTGAAATATTCTTGAGTAGGGCGTTAAACAATAAGCATTCATTCATTCATTCAATATGCAATATTCTACTTGTACTTCTACTTGTAGAGTTTTCGGCATTTTTCCGTGAAGCCGTAGGCTGTCACAGACATGCCTAAAGTGTGACGCCGTGTACATGACGCGTTATATGTCGCCATGTCTTCGTGCGTGACGTGGGAATGTAGCAGTTGGCTTGCATTAAGACGTCATTCCGTTCAGATTAGATTGGAACTTTATAAAATAAAATGTTTCTTTCTTGACGTCATGACGCCTGGGTGTGAAATATCAAAATTTGATATTTCACTGCAGTGACAATATCAATTTTATCAGTAAAGAAATGCTCGGATTTTATCGATGTAAAATATATATATATATATATATATATATATATATATATATATATATATATATATATATATGATCAAGTGTACGTGCGAATGAACTGCAGTAATTTTCTGCCTTCATAATTTTCAACGAATTTGCGTATGTCTTGATTTCTCAATATACGATGATGAGAATGAATGGTGGGGGCGAGGAGTGGGATGCCAGTTGAGGTGGGAGCTGGGGTGGGGGATAGATTTGTCATGGTGGGGCAATGACGGAAGGAGGAAGTGTATTAGCGCTTTATTAAAACCTTTAAACTTATAAATGTAGTAGTACATGAGATGTAGAAAACAAACACCAGTATTAAACATGTATGATACACAAGTTGTCATATAGCAAAGCGGGTGACCCAACAAATTATACATAAAGACTGTCTACTTACATATGCTCCAATCCCGACGACAGTTAAGAGCAGCGACTTTTCGAAACATTCTATAATAGGTGATGTACAGAAATAAGTTCAATTTACTGTTCTCAAGCGCAGCTAGGTCATGAACACAATTACACACATACTAGATCTATTGTAGCCTGGGTTTACATCAAAGTGCATCCAATTATTAGGTATATGGTTTCTATACAGATCCTAGGTCGACGTCGTGTTGTCTGGTCACAACGCTGATGAAAATCAGGCCATTCTTAACACTTCAAGCGTGACCATGCTGACATGCTTTACTCCAACACCGTCATTTCCTAATTAATAAATATGTTAATTAATGTCTTTTAGGTTAACACATGACAATTATTTCAAATTAACACAATATGGGCTGTAATAACCGACCGAGGAACAATGTCCCGTCTAACAATAGGATATGCTACACACCGGGGTATGTCATAATATTTCGTCATATTCAATGTCAATCTGGGTCAGCCTTATATGCAGTCTTTATATTACATCGGGGTTATTATAAATTTATATATTTAGTATCGAATTAAACAGCATGGACATTAGTCGTGCAGATATTTTCTTGAAATTTCCGCAGTGACTTATTTCCGCCTGTTAAACACTGCTAATTCACATCGGAAAACACACTTGTGCATGTGTGCATGGCTCACACTTTGCGCCCGGAAGTGACGACAGAGTTGTCCAGTTTGTGCTTAAAATTCCCCAAAGAGAGGACAGTTTATCTTTGCTGATGTCGAAAAGCGCAAATGTTACATGATCAACATTCGATGAAATGATACAGCATATTAAATGGTGAAAGAGCGCTAATGTTTACTTATTTACTTATTTGACTGGTGTTTTACACGGCACTCAAGAATATTTCACTTATACGACGGCGTCCAGCATTGCGGTGGGAGAAAAAAGGGAACGGAGCCCGGGGAAACCCACGACCATCCGCAGGGTACTGGCGGACCTTCAGACGAACGACCGAAGAGGAAGCCAGAATAAGTCGGAATTGAACTCACAGCGAAAGCATTAGTGAGAGGCAAGGGGTCATAACGCCGCGCTGGCATGCTAACCCTCTCGGCCAAGGAGGCCCCTATTAAAGTTTAAAGTTATTCCGAGGCATAATGACGTAAGATGTAACATAATCTAACATTACAACACTTTTAACATTCATGATGTGGTACACAAGATATATTTATTTATTTATTTGACCATCACGATCATCCGCAGCTTGCTGGCAGATCTGCTCACGTACGGCACTAGATCTAAATGTGTTACCTGACATATGATGGTGATAGACTGCAGCATTTTCCCAACGATTTGCAATGTGTTCAATTAACACTTTAGAAAGAGTTAGCCGATTAAGATTTTCAACGCTTTCCGTCTCCACCACTGCCAAAATGTTCGATTTCACTTTATTAAATATATAACACTTCAGAAAAGAGAGTGCATATCCACGACTTAAAGAAATTAAACGGCAGATGACATGAAACTATGTCAAAAAGCCACCAAATTGTCGAACGCCATTTAAAAATTGTAACCGTAGTTAGCCTTGACCAATTTTCAGCACTGGAGCTTGTGTTCTAGCCAATATAGCGATAAGTATTAAAAGCTCCATCTGCGACGCGCCCCCTCCTACGTACAACCATTACACATGCGCTACCTTTCACATACATAACCCATACATACGCTTAAGAATATTTAACCTATATGACAGACATTTCCTTTCAACCAGCTCACGTAAGGAAAGCGGGCAACCCAAAGGCCAATTCAAACACATTAATTCAGGTTCTCGTTTATCAAGATTGGATGCATTGTCAGTGAAGGTATTTTACATGACGTTTGGCAATATGGAAATATTAGCCCGAGTGTGTCAGTTAAACAGTTGTACAGCTGAATAACATGCAGACATACGTGGTGAATCATCTAAAAAAAAAAACAGGAATTATACGTACGTATTACAACTTTCTTCTCTGTCCACAGGAGAAGTGTTGTTAAGTAAGGCCCCTAGTTCTACGTCAAATCAATACATACCAATCAAATCAATGTTGACAATAAATAAATAAGTAAATAGCTCTGTTATCGCGGACCTCATTGGTCGTGTTAATAAAAAACCTCTGATCAAAGTGTCCCCAGAAATTTAGGCTAGTATAAGCCACTCGCTGACAGAGGGTAAGCCTCTTCAGTAAAGTTCCTGCTGAGAATTGCAAAGGTCTTCAAAAGCTGGGATATTTTCGCTAGCTAGACAATCTCACAGGTCAAGAAATTCCACTCCACGATAATTCCACGTGTCAAACTCCACCTTCATTTGTATTTAATCAAGGTGATGAAACAGGCTCAAATTCATACTTTTTTCTTGCTGCTTTTATTTTCTTAGACTGAGTGAAAATAAAATATTTCATCTGGTCTGTTTTATTTCTCTTGCATACTTCGAATCGCAAGCGGGAGAGTGAGTTGTGAAGAGCAAGTGACAATCATGGTTACTTAAATTCCCGACTATCTGTCTTCCCTTAAGGATGCTACCCTTAACCTGCACCTTAAAGTATCAAGTGTTATTAGGGCGGGCGACTGTGAGGGGAAATCTGCACACCACCAACAGCTCCCGCTCCCCCCACCTCCCACCCCTTCCCGGCACCCGGGTAATGATGTCGGAAGAGGAATATATATCGGTCTATCTATCTATAGCTGCTATTTACGAACCAGCTGAGTACTGCTCCTGTGTGCTTCAAGTATAGGGTGACATTACGTTGTGAGCTTTATCATGCGCTGCTTTCTTAAAGATGGTTCTGTGGATGATAAAGAAGGAAGTATGTATCCTTAAGCGTTATGTCACCTCTCCCCACCCCTTCTCACTTCACCTCTTGTCAGACAGGTTCCGTCTTCTCTACCCCTCTGGCTGGCGGAATGAGGATTACATCTGGCCCATCTCAGCATATGTTCTCCCGACGCTAACACGCGGGATAATATTTAAAGACAAAAACTGTTGTATATGCCGTCATGGCGGGACCTGTACGCTCTTTTCAGATGGGGTCCATGTCATATCAGACCAGCTATATCAGAGTGCGGTCGTTCATTGAAAACGTTATGTAACACATGCATTCCATTACCCAAGATCTGCACTTCCTTTCAACAAAATGTATGTTACATGAATGATAATTCAGAGCGGAATAATAAAAGATACCAAATTATTAAACATGAAAGTGTGTATAAATCATTATATACGGAATAATTTTCGTTAATATTTATTCACAAGCAATGCCTTTTTGTGATATTAAGGCACGCCAATAAAAATCCTAACAATTCCATCATGGGGAACTCTGAAATATCCTTCCAACTTTACCAAGCGACTCAAAACTGTGTTCTCTTTTGTTCTTCCTCGTAGTAGGTCACACTTTTTGGTCTATGTGTGCTCAGAAACATTTACGTTTTACACCAGCTGCAACGTTATAACAGAAAGAATATGTTGTGGGGATTTTTTTATGTAATTTTAACAGTTTTGTGCTGCTCGTTATAGAATCTCCCCATCGCTCTCTCTACAGGCGTGCAATGGCCCCGTTAGTATCTATTTATCCTAACACCTCCTAATTCCGGGTGAAAAGCTTTAATCATATTCATAACACATGTATTCCTATTTTATTCATTTTAATGTCTATATCACATTGACTAAGCCACGGAACCCTTCTCTTCGATAAGATGTGTACAAGATGAACGGATTCCAGGGAACCACGCACGCATTTAATCATAGCTGTATTTCACTGGGCAAGTTAACAACCCAAATGCATATTCTGTCAGCGCTCAGCGGTCATTCATGCAGATGCGCTTGGATTGAAGGGTTGGTGAGTTCGCTGTGATTTGTGATTTCTGTCCTTCATAAATCACTTTGTAACTGCTGCCTAGTTAGCCCCAAACTATTACTCAGCGTTAGAGTTTATTGAGTAACCCCGAATCTGTTCGATGAGATTGCTAATGAGTCAACGGTTGGGAACTACAGAAAACGATTTGTGTCCCAAAACACAACTACCAGCCTTGCTCCAGTTTAGATCGCCCAACATGCTATCATCGAAGTAATCATGTGTAACACAGGGTGACATTTTGAATCGCCGACTCGCCTTTTTCCTTACGGGAATAAAGATCTAAATCTGTTTCGCGACATTTTCATATTGAGAGCGAGAGTTAGGGTAAACAGCTTTAGCTATGTATATATATATATATATATACGTGCAGTGGCATTAACATACCCAGTCTTGTACAGGTTATATATATAAAAGACTACAGCATGGAGAGTCAAACCAGATTAGTGACGACAGAGTGATAATTGGCCAATAAGTAAAATTCTTGTCACAGCCAGCATGATGGAATATACATTTTCGGCATGGTTTCTCTCATTTAAAGCTTCGTGATATGTGCTTTTGTTTGTGATCTATTTAATTTTGCTTGAATGCAAGTAAAGCAGAAAATTGGACAATACATGTTCGCCCTCGGAATATAGCGAAGACGAGATCCAGGTAAACACCCATTCACACAGGCAAACAAGTGAATGTATGGTACTTACATATGTAGGTCGAGAGCTTCATCAAAGGTGGCCAGTAGACCATGCGCATAGTAGGTCACAAAATATACAACAAAGTCAGCTCAGGTCTATATCCGGCTATGTTTTCTTCTCATTCGATTTAAAGTAACATATACATGAAGTATGAACGGTGCAGAGGTGTACCCACGGCCTGTATATGACATATAGGTGGGGCAAGTTACTTCAGTAACATGCATCGAGAGCAGCAAATACGTGTGCATTTCAACCTGAAAACATGCTTTGTTCAGAAATCTTATAAAGCAAGATATGCATGTTTCGCGTAGGCTCAATAGAGTATTTATTAACGTATATGTCAACACGGTTCAATCTGACTTAAATGAAAACCGCTATGCCACCTTTATAAAGCTTAATATACATACAACTCCAAAAACAGGCATCATTTACGAATGAACATCAGCGCACAACGTTTTAAGAAATCAAACTGCTGACAAAATTATCACTTAAGGGTTTACGGTGTTTAAAGTTCTTTGTGTGTGTGTGTGCTGTTTCCCCTCGCCACTCACGGACACATTAACCATAGCCAGTACATATATTAATTGGTTCCAGACAATGTATAGTTGTAACAACGTTCAACGAATGAAAGGCTACCGATTATTCGTACATATAAGCGACATAAAACGCACCAGCGATGCAGCAGAAACAGCAGCTTGTGTTATAGCTGCCCCTTATATTGTCATTCAGCTGGCTTCATTCCTCTTCACCAACAGCTTTTAACACACATGGCGTGGTTCCCTGAGAAAAAGCCCATAGTGCACCTTTGTACATACAAGAAAATGCCCACACGAATATACCCTTAGGTTATCTTCTAATACTTCTCTAATAAAATCCCTTCAAACAATAGGACATCAGTCACTGTTAACACGTTCCATTCGGGAGTTACTTAAAATATACCTTCCTAGTCACAGATTTGCTAAACGCCACATTTTCATTGTTTTCTGATTATCCTGTACACTGCCTCTCTTATCACATTACATTATTTGCGATTGCCTGATTTATTTCTATATGACGCATACCATGGCAATACTTACTTTTTAACGTCAAGCCACTCCAAGCGTGCAAGAGTAACACATCTCAGTCATGTAACGGTCTGTTGTACACGGTTTGTACGTATGTTTCAAAAGAAATGCTTCTAGAGTTATGTAACCAATTGATAATTATACCTTGCAAGGTAAAAGCAGATCTATCATTTTTTTAGTAAATCAAAATGGCAAAATCTATCATGGAATGGTAGAGATTCTCATACTTAATTTTGTGTTCTACGTAGTTTACTGTTGCCCTTGCACTAACGGTATCTCTAGCTTTCTCACACAGAGGGCTTGTAACAATAGCTAGGCAATGCCATCGTACAACCTATTTACACTGGTAGTTCCATTCAAATATACAAAATAGGTTAGTTCGTGCTAATTGTGCCAGTGCAGACGTTATAATATAAAAGCATATTATATAACCAGCTTACGATTAGAAATCCTCGACATTTCATCACTAAGTAAAGGAATAAAATGCATCACAGAACGAGAGGCCTGCATCAGTATAGATAACGGACCGCAAACATAGAGAGTGAAGTCAAATCAGCGATAACAGTTAGGTGGGTGATAGCCGGCAAATGGTTACACATAACGGTAAAGTATCATGCCTTCGTTGTCATTTTTCATCAGTTAGGGTTTTATTCTATTTGTCCATGTAACTGCTTAAATAGAAGGGATTTACACCCTCCGTAGCGCATCACGGTAAAGTACGACGATTTTATTGCCATTTTCATCAGTTAGGATTTTTATTCTAACTGTCCATGTAAATGCTTAAATAGTGAAAACCCCTAGCACCAATGGCTAAAGCAGAATTAGGTAAAAAGATAAAGTGAAACTGATCACAATTTATTAGACGTTATTAGTATCGCATTACTTTAAATGCTGCATCGCCTTCACATTCAGCAAATAATCACATGAATACACGCATATGACCAGTATATAAAATTTGTGGAAATATTATTGAGGTATTGTTCATGAGGTATGCCATGCTTTGAAAGCGTGTTAAAACTGTCGGAACTGGCGCGCAATCCGAACTGAGTGAATATGGGCCTTGTTTCAGGGCGTGAGTTAAGAAAACTGATACGGTGTATACACGGGAATGAGCTGCCGAGCATACCGCGGGCCGCGGGGTATAGTGTAAGCGACTGTCTGCACTTACCGAGTTTCGCTGGCTTATACTGCCTGCCGGCCAGAAGGAGCCTTGCTTTATTGGTAGCAGTTCACTAGTCAAGATATCCCCGGCAGTTAAGTCTTCTTTAACAACTTCTGCTCCCAGATGAACTAAAAAAAACCCTGGGCGCTTCGGTAAACCACAGGCACCTTGGCCACCTCTCCGTAGAACCGGGATAATCACATGAAGTTTTAAGGCTGGAGATTCCGCTGAATGAAAGCCGGTCCCCAAGTCTTCTGTCAACCGTTCCTCTGCTCGCATTCGGCACGTGGAGAGAGATCCTCACCCCGATCTCCTGAATACACTGTGGTCCTGATCTCTACGTCACAGCGAGGCCACGTGACGCGTGATTCATCAGTCCGAGCCGGCGTATCTCTTTTTGAGCTGTCCTAATCTGCAGCAGGGTTTATGTATTCGTTGACAGGTCTATCCTTTCCTAATGGAGTTTGAGCCAGTTAACGCTGTAAGACCGAATGTCTTTTGAGTAAATTAACGAAATTAGTGAAAGTCAGTGTGATATGAGCTGGCCCCCAGGACAGTGAAACAGTGGCATGTTTTCACCTTTTCTTTTCCACTATTGCCATAATTTCCAGTCATTGTCTTTCATGGTTTTTCTTCAATTCATTAATGTTTACTTTAAAAAAATACTGCATAGAGAGTGAAACCAGAACCGCAACAGCTGGATAAAAGTTATATAATAGTCACACGTAACCGGTGAAATGAATGATGCAAAATCTCAGCCATATCGGGGAGATGTAATCGGTGGAATTCGGCCGCTTACGGTAATATACTAACTGCTCCTGGTTGTGCTTAAATAATAGAACTTCGCACAGAACACGCGAGTTCTATGAGATTTATCGGGGGAAGAAGCCGAGAAGGGCTCAGGTGAATACAAAGAAATCTTGCCAAATACAGACAACCTTCCTGTTCAAATGTAAAAACTGACAACCGAAAAAGTCAGACCTAGACCTAGATATGAACTTGCGACCTATTTACTGGAGGCTAGGGAACGACATGCTTACTGGCTGAATTTCAATCAGTCGGCCACGCCTGTATTATACATGTATTGATTTATTTGATTGGTGTTTTACGGCGTACTCAAAAATATTTCGCTTATCCGGGGACAGATACTATTATAGTGGGAGGAAACCGGGCAGAGCCCGAGGGAAACATGCGACCATCCGAAATTTCCTGGCAGACCCTCTCACGTGTGAGCTATACATATATATCATGTAAAAAATAAATTAGTCCTTACATGAAGATGTTATATGCGACTATTGCTAAAGGTGTAATTAAGGCTTTCATTAATTTCATTTCATTTATTATACACATTTTGACTAAAATCGTTGATTGCACGCTTCGTGACACGAAGGTCGGGACTTCAATTTCAACTGAACATTTGCTCACTTAATTAATTACCTCTATGACAATAAGTATTTAAAAAATTTAACAGCGAAATGTTCACACCGCAATCAAAGTTTTCACCTGTGACAATTTAGCAAATGTATTAGTCAGCCCGCTTGTCTGTCTGTCTGCCGTTCGTCCGGCCAATTTTATGCAAGACACCATCCACTTTTGGCGGTATTTGTCGCTGTTATTGCGAGAGCTCACTTCTTCTTAATTATGCTTCATTTTCCCAGCTACAGGGACCCGGATATTCACTTGTGGCAGTGCCTATATTTTACCGTGGGGAAAAATGAGCCCTATGTTTGTGTAAACGGAAGAGGCGAACTTATAATTTCTTGGATCTTAGGTCGAGCACTGAACGTAACACATGTTAGGGTAGTTCTGCAATATCCCGTGTTAAGACACGCCCTGTGTTGTTACCTCCAGCTTGTAAACTCAGTTGTGGTTGAATACTTTTTTTCTAGAATTATTTAAGGGGATCTATATCCCACATTGTCCATACACGTATCGTATAATGAGGACGTTCTCCGTGGTGAACGCACTACCATGCAAAAAGATCTACATCCAATCATTTAAAGGGAAAGACCTCGTAAAAATGGACTTAGGGTGAGTGAAAAGACCACTAAAAACTGTATCTGAAAACACCTTCACTGATTTTTTACGATTTTTTTTTTCACCAAACTAAACGCAGTCAAATATTTTGAAAGCATGATGGGTTTTATGGGCCATATTGATACTGTGTTCACCAGTGGCATCACGCAACTATTTTTTACACATATAGGCTCAGCTCTGAATATTGTTCTTGTGAAGAGTACTCCTGTCAGTTTTGCCTGTGCACGGAAATGCTAATATGACATTAAATTCTTCTCTAAGGCCATAAAAAATTCGGCGTTGCGTCACTGGTAAAGCGAATCATCAATATGGTCAGTAAAACTCACCATACATTCAAAATAAACTGCGTTTATTATGGTAAAAAAAATCTAAAAAATTCATTAAAGGTATTTTCCGACACAGTTTTTAATGGCCCTATTGTTCACCATAAGTGTATTTTTGCGAGCTCTTGCCCTTTAAGTGATTGGTGTTTAACGTCGTGCTCAAGGGTTTTTCACAAACAACATGGCGGTCCGGTTTATGGGTGCAGAGTGGAACCAGAGTGGTTCAGTGTCTAATAGTCACAGGGAGAAATAACCACCACGGGCCAGTTTTGCGAAGAAGCTCTAACGCTACGTAAAACGTATTTATTACATGGCGACATATCTCTACCGTGTGTGCCGTAAAGGCAGTTACGTATGACATACCTTACTCCCTGTTTGCTAGACGGGCCATATGGGACCCTTTCAGGTAGAGGAGGTTGTTAACTATAGCGTCAAACGTATTAGCTATACCATGGCGGCATAACTCTACATACAGTATAAGTCGTGATGGTAGCTAACTTTGACATAACTTACACCCCGTTTGCAAACTGGGCTCCTGGGGTCCGCTTTACAATGCTGTCGCAAAATGCACCTGATATAACATCGTTGACCACAAATAATGAGATATGCTACCACGGTAAACGACCTTGTCGCAGCAAGGCGACAACATTGGAAAAGATGCTCCAGAGTCAACAATCCTTCACCTAAACCCAGAAATGAATGTCATAAACGTAACCGAATGGTTCGGACCATACAAATGTTTTTGGCAATTACTTTGTTGGCTACCTTACCTTCAATATTTTTATAGCTCGAACTGCACGGCAAACTTTTCCAGTCACATAATGTTTCTAAGTCGGTAATTGTTTTGAAAAAAATGCCCTTGAATTCCTTGATTTCTGGAGTTGAATGAAATGAAGAAAAAAAAGATTCGGAATGGATTCACTGAAATGGCTGCAAGAGAATTCATTAAAATAACACACGGAGAATGTAACAAACTAAACTGAAACTCATTTAGTTAAACTGGAGTCTGTGACATTAGGTCCCTTTGTTTTTTTTTTCTTGGCTTTTCCCTTTGTTTCGGACACATGACGACAGTGTCACCGGGCCGATATCATGCACTATATATTTATAGCGCAACTTTTGAAACGCCTGTTGTCAACCAGCAGATGACGACCTGCAGTGTCACAGTATATATATTCACAACTGAGGAAGCAGTATACACTGTTAGAAAACTCCATGCTTTACTACACTAACTCGTGTAGTTCTACCACTATATGCAGTCACCTTATCCGTAATGTATAGGAACAAACAGGTGATTTTTGTAGCCTTCGCATGTTATCACTGTGACCGTTATTTTACAGTGACAACACATGGCAGCTTGTTTGCCAGGCCGTTTGTCCATAGTTTTATGAAACTTTTTATCACACTCTTGGTTTCTATGATACTATATAGGTACATGTATGAATCGGCTGGGAATTGGGAATATTTCGTGTGTTTATTTATTTATTTATTTATTTATTTAATTGGTGTTTTACGCCGTACTCAAGAGTATTTCACTTATACCACAGCGACCAGCATTATGGTGGGAGGAAGCCGGGCTGAGCCCTAGGGGAACCCACGACCATCCGCAAATTGCTGGTGGCCCTTCCCACGTACGGCCAGCGTAGCGGAGGCCAGCACGAACTGGACTTGAGCTCACAGCGACCGAATTGGTGGAAGGCTTCTCGGTCATTACGCTGCAATAGAGTTTCGCGCGTAAAGTAATTCGGTTGTGTGATAAGGTGTGTAATGCATTGTTCATCCTTGTTCATGACGATTTATTGGCAAATTGTTATGTTGATTTTAGGTTAGTGTGCTCACAGCATCTTGTTCTAGATCAGTGACGTACAGTACACATTGCAAGTAACACTGCTGCACTCTTTTACCCAAATCTGATTACACCATGGCGATAAGCTGAGTATAAGTTGCTATTACTTGTATTTATGTACTTACAGCAGTTAGAATAGAACCCTATAACTGAGGTCGGGCTGCTGTTCCGATTTATACTATCTGTGCTGTACCCTTTTGTATTTTATTATTGTAGTTCAACCGACATCTATATCTGTATAACACATAGATCATAGTAACCCCTTAACAGTCCGCAAACAATACAAATCGAGGGTATCTTTCAAACCTCAGCTAACCACAGTATGCTAGTATATACACTGACACAGGGCAGTATGTAATTAACCTTCCTCCATGTGTTAAGCAATAAGTCATCGCTCGTCATTCGAAATTGCAAGTGACGACTGTTTTTTATTTTTAAATCGACAGCTTTGTATAACCTGTAGTCTCATTTATACACTGCTTTGGTCGCCTCCGGATATCCTCCTGACAGACATTAAACAGCATTTTATTGATAGTTTCAAGGCTAGAGGTTCAATGCGCTGTGTTGGAAAAGGCATAGAAGCCTGTTGTAAATATAGCATATATGTTTACATATGTTGTAATACGTTTTCCTGCGCCATGGCGACTATAGGGTCCAATCTAGACTGACTAACATTCTCTTGTATAATAGATACAGTACTACGCATGCGTGTAGCCAGTTTGCCCATAAATCATCGCAAAAACAGGAGAAAATAATGAAGTACACATCTTTCGATCGATTTACTGCATCCGAGAATTGTTCTTCCCTTCTCGATAAACCGTGCCTAGCGTAATCAATTATGAATACGCTGATGCACCTCGATGATCTTCCTTGATGCAGAGAATCTCAAATAAAGCTTGTCTTACAATGAACCAGTCACCGCGTCAAAGCATCCACAGTGACATGCATGTTTGTACCAAGCTGAAGTTTCAATCCAAGCATCATATCGGTGACAAAACACAAGAAAGTTACCACCGCTATAGTTTAGTACATTTCCATCGAGCAACAGTTGATCATTTTGATTTTTTCTAGGCGACCATTTTAATAAGACCTGTGTCGTGACTTTATTGTCCAGCTGGAACTAGTAACGGATAGCTAAAGTTTAATTAAGGAAATGAGAAAAAATCCTATTTGTCTAATCTCTATATAACAGACTTGTGTAAAGTAAGGGTAGTGATTTCAGTGTTTCTAAATGGTTTGATTTCACTTAAATATATGGTTTTAAAACTTAATTCTCACCTATAGCAAAAGTCATTAGTAATATATTTATATCATTATTTGAAAATTTTTAATAAATCACATATATTTTTTGTCATTATTAAATAATGACTTTAAATAAAATATTTACACGATTCAGATAGTCAATGTGTCAGACACAGGTGATACAGATAGCCAATGTGTCAGACACAGATGATACAGATAGCCAATGTGTCAGACACAGATGATGCAGGTATAGTCGACTTTAATTTGAGGAGAGAAATATCCTGAAATTATTCCATGGTGTCACTGTGTAAATGCGTACATATCTTGTGTCAGATTACGACATTTAGTATATTAATTTCAAATGAAGGGTTCAAACCAGATATTCGTATACCAGCCGTCCACCAAAGTGGGCGTTCCGTTCCAATGATCACAAGATCAATACAAGTATAACAGGGAAGAAAATTGAGATGGAACTCAGTTTTGTAGATAGGAGATTCATGTATTAATAAGGAACTATGAGAAATCCAACATACACGCACAACTCACTGGAGGTAACCTTATGTCTGTATCTGTCAATTAATTCAGGTTATAGAATATATCTTTTTCCGACCGGAGATTTTTTGGATACACAAGGCTAACATCCTCATAAAAAAGCATTCCTTACTTTCGCCGCATGTATGTATTCCTGCATAAACCGATGTTCTGCTCGTGGACTAAGCATCCCCGAAGCCAGGCCTCGGGATCACAAAGTTATCTTAGACTTAAGTCATACTTAGTTTTAAATTCAAAACAGTTTGCTACATTAAAATTGTGACTCACCTTAATAATCTTTACTTCAATACTAAGTGTTGTCCTAGACCGTCTTGACCTAAACGAAAATTAGCATTTATTATCCAATCTAAGTCTAGGGTTAGAACCAGAAGTTAAGACTTAGTTGGACTTAAGTCTAAGGCAGTTTCATGATATTGGGGCATTATCTCTTGTTATTATTTTCATGATATTGCGTACGTGTGCTAAATGTGATGATAACACAGAAATTTTAATAATTCTAGACCAATGGCATTTGGTATATTGCATTTAACAATACTGCAATTTTTTACCTAATTCTGTTTAAGCCGTGAACCTAGGGGGAGTGTAAGTTGTTACTTGTGAAACACTTATATGAACAGAATAAAATCCTAACGGAGATAAATTGACCAGGGACCGTATTTCACAGGTAACGTGTGACCATTTGCCAACAATCACACTACCGTCACCGTTTTGGTTTTACTTTCTGTGCTGTAGTCTTTGATATTAAGTTGATATTAATATTGCATGTTTCAAAGGCTGTGACACATGGGAGAAATTTTCCCCTCACCTGTGACCCCATTTGACTGATATCTCATTGACGGCGGATGGGACAACATTGCCTTCGCTGTATCCAGATTCTGAAGTCGTCTATACAACACAAGAGGTCCAGTATGTGGAATGGGAGATCACCAAATATCCCAGAACATTCTGATAAATGCCACTTTGCACTCATGTAATATTAATTCCCGGTTGAAAGAAATGAACTATGGAGCCGGCTTATTCGTAAACCTTAAATCCCAGAGCTTTGCGTTTTAACAGGGTTTGCCCGCTATGCAGACTTCAAGTCTAAGGTAGTGAATTACCTCCCTTGGTACTCGCAGGTGCTCTGCTCACAACGACACTTAAAGTCGAGATTTCGCTTGCACAAATAACATGTACACGGTACATAACATTATATGAAGGCACGATGATCAGTCTAAGCCAGTCACAGCAGGAGGTCCTTCATTCGTAACTCTAGCCAGGCTGATGTCACAGCCGGCATGATGAACAATCGAGAACGCTTGTGCGCACGGATGGGTCTTTCAGAATATCATTTTATGTGATTACCCGGAGACTAACCTAAGCTACAGGGCTGAAAGCTTTCCCATTAATACGGTTTATCCTATAACCGACTCGAAATATACGACGTAAAAACAACAAGACTGAATAATGGTTTTGTGCTGGGAATTCTTCGCACTTAGTCGGAGTTTGCGTTTATCGGGTGTGCAATTATATGGGCTCCACTGTCATCATGTAATACCATGGGGTACACTATAAACAACGCGAGTAATAAACCTTGTTATAACTTCACTTTTAACCCGTACACTTTTATGAGATTTACTGTTTCTGATTTATCTATATATTTGACTGGGGTTTAGGTTGTACTTATGAATATTTCACTTATACGATGGTAATCAGTAATATGATGGAAGAAAACCCGAAAGAGCCCGTGGGAAAGCTACGACCATGTGTAGGTAAGCTCTATATCACAGTCGCTCAGGCCCTTCAATAAACGAATGGAGGGTCATAGTCCTGTATTGTCAGGTGGAAATATTTGGGTCGCTCCATAACACTAAGTACACATGTACAGTTAGTGTTATGTCGTCAGGCGATTATTTCATTGGTTGACGTTCAGATCAAAATAACCCAATAGCCAGACGGCACGCCTGGTTCACCAACCTTTAGGAGATAGGTCGGTGGGAAGACACATTCTTGTTGCCATTGATCCATTGTACCTGTTCGAGAGCGGGCAACACAAACCCTGAATATGAATACAGACTTGGCAAGTTCCCAGCAGACGCCATTTGGACTGAAAACGACCTAGGTAGACAAGTGTTTTTATCAGCTTGTTATGGGCTTAGTACATAATTTTTAACCTCATGGGCCACGCCCATGAGCTACATGTAGCTACATGTGAAACGTAGTTAACGCGAAAAAAAAACACAACGAAAGATACACCACAAAAACGCTATTGACGTCACAGTCCTTTTTTGCTCTAATTCATGCATATCTACTGTAAGAGTATCCATATCATGGACATAAATTCGCAATACATAATTTTTTTTCACACAAATATATCAGTAACTAAATACTAAGGTTTACAAATTTCCCCACGACACTATCCACATCAAACATTATAAACATGAAACATATCAAGCTCATTTTAGGTTAAAATGTATTCAACGTCACTGAGGGAACTTTTTCAAAAGTCCCTCTGTTTTCTCCACAACCATGTTAACGATGGACTCAAGGAAGTGCAGTGTCAAGTATTCTAAAAACTTTGTACGCAAATGAAGGCAATGATCCCAGAGCACAAGAGCACTCTACACGTGATAAACAATCTTACAAAAACTAGATCCCGAGAACTAGGAAATAGTAATATTTTTACCCGCTTTTAAAGAAATTGTGTACAACGAATGCATTTTCAGGTATATCTTATAAACATTTGTGGGTACATATTACTACAGAACAAGAGATATATCGGCAATGATAAAAGCTTTCAGTTCATTGGGTTACCGACCGCACATGAACAATCAGATGCAGGATCGTGCGATTAAAGTTTTTTAAAAAAAACTCATTGCGGCGTACGCCGTACCAAGAACAGATGCCCACATGACAGGCGCAAAACAATTGTAGTTTATCATGGTTTGCGAAAGGGAAATGATGAACAATCTTACCCCTTAGATTTAGCTTCTTAGAAAAGTAGTGTAAAGTTATTGGACGAGAGACAAACACTCCCTACCAACATGATGAAACTATTGTAAAAGCTACCATTTCTTTCAATGGCCTGGTTCACGTTTTCGTCGGTGATCACAGTATCTCACAGGAATCGGGAATCAGTCAGCACTTATCCCTCGACACTATGCCATATACAAGCTTTCTAAACAGTTTAAGGTCGGTGTGTCTGTGTGAGGTAAACACACCCGAAGATGACCACTGTATAAATGCAAATGGGAACAGGCGTTGGCGTAAAGCTTTTTCTACGGTTCAAGGGTTCCAGCTCCCTGTGCCTCCGGAGACGCTCCCCAGCAACAGAGCATAAATGCCACGAAACCCTTGCAGCAGAACATCAAAAACATTCTTGAAGATTTGAAAAAGAAATGTTCCTTTCTTACACCCAATCAGCTGCCTCGAAAGTCAGAAAGCCTGGACATGACCTGAAATGATTTCTACAGAGGTCTTATCCTGGATGAGATGTCAATCCTGGATGAGGTGTCAATCCTGGATCAGATGTCAATCCAGGATGAGATTTCAATCCTGGATCAGATGTCAATCCAGGAAATCATTCAGATCATTCATAAAACTTAATTCCGATGGCTCTATTCAAGTGTCTCGTCTGGCTGCGCAGAATATTTACACAGGAAACGAGTTAGTATTTCTTATTGATCCATCGTATGTTTTTAAGAAAATTCGCAGCAAATATCTTAAATATAAAACGATAACAACACAGAGAGTAAAACCACAGCCTCGGCGATAGTGTGATTGTTGGCAAATGGTCACACCTTACCGGTGAAATCCGGCTCTTCCCAGTTTACCTTTAGAGTTTTATTCTGTTCATGCGTTTAAGAAGTAACAACTTATATACCCCTAGCACAGTGGCTTAAGCAGAATTAGGTAAAAAAATTTACACTGATGTTAAATGCAATATATTAGACAATTAAAGACTGGCGTAGAGAGTTGGCGCACACGCACTTTGGTCCACGTTGAATATAAAATGAATTGGATTGCCTGCTTCGAGTGGGAGAAGCTGCAGGGATTTTACATTCACCATCGCCTAACAAAGGAGCACCTGCATCAACGCAAAGGAGACAAAATGCGGAACCACTTGACCGAGGAGAATTTGAATGAAGAAATGCTGCATGTCATGAAATGCTACAGAAAATATCTGTAGTATCTGTACTACTGATGGTCCCAAACGCTCTCCTCAAACACACCTGTGGATCGCTGGCAAATTTAGCGATAATGCTCCTAACCACCTCCATTAATACTCCACAAAGCAAGAAGTTGATCGGGACAGAATCAGGTGACTTCTGGCAGCTATTCAGGTATGGTTTAGACTGACAGTATCGATGACTATGCAAAAAAAACCCCTCAGCCACTGGTGAGCTTTGGGGTTCTCAGTTAGCATATCTCGACATGAAATTTCAGAAATCCTGCACTTTAAAAGCAGAAATGTCCGTGAAGGAGTGCCCCAGGCACATTGCTCATCTTCTCTGCGGGAAAAGCAGTCGGTGCAGCGTTATGTTCAGAACCTGTAACACGTATGGTATAGTGAATCATTTAAGACGCATTGTTACTAAAACGTAAATCGACATCATAATGTGTATGCAATTATACACAGGTATAAGGTATACATTGATATATGGATACTCGTTCACTATATTTTCTGTCATAGGTTAATTGCATATTATAAATGTGGGCTACGTGTTCAGAACTTGACAACACGTCTAAATCTTCGTTCGTGCAGCATGCTCACTTCAGGGGTAGCCTGTTTTTAAATATAATAAAATGGACACACAACTATAATATGTGCAGCCGTCAGGAGCAGCTTTACAGCATAGAGAGTAAAACCAGAGCTGTGACGTGTGATAGTTGGCCAATGGTCACACGTTACCGGCTAACTGTTCACGTAAGAAGTAACAACTTACACCCCCCATATAGCACCATGTCGGGCCAAGAATTAGGTAAAACCAATTGCAGTAAGCTAAATGTCAGACATTCAGTATTGATTAGTTAGTAATACGCCAATGTATATTTTAATCCACATATTTCATAAACAAACATGAAAACATGATTAACTTAGTAACATACGCCGTCTTAATCGGATGGTGTAGCCAACTTTTCATCTCAACTCGGCCCTATGCCCACATCGTTAATAACCTGTATATAAATAAGATAATGTGCTGTAATGTAGAATACAAATGAAAACCCACGGTTTTCATATACCTAATAGTTCCTATATATCACAAGCATGGTTTTAAAAACGATTAAATCTGAATTCTATGAATATACAATATTATATAAATGTTAAAAAGTATGGCGCTAAAGAGAAAATAGTTAAATAAGTTATTGCAGTAAAAACATTCAACCTTTACGCCGGTGTTAGCCAAATGTATATATACAAAATTAAACTAAACATTAAACTTGCGGATGGTCGCGGATTTCCCCAGGGCTCTGCCCGTTTCCTCCCACCATAATGCTGGCTGCCGTCGTACAAGTGAAACATTCTTAAATTCGGGGTAAAAAACCAATCGAATAAATAAATAAATACCTGTATATTTGTTTCTTGTTAGAATAAAACGCTGAGGGAGGTAAATTGACAAGAGGAGGGTTTGAGGGGTAACGTCACTGCTCTCCTTGTAATATTTCATATCACAGACTGCTGTACTGGCCAGCATAAAGATGGCCTACAGTTTACCACCCGTAATCCCTCCAGACAAACAGCTCTACCAACAGCAACTGCTGACTGCCACGGTTCATTGATGTCGGCACAATACGCCTGTACTCGCCCAAGAGTCAACTTTTGACTCCTGTGGATAGTTAATCCGAAAGCTAAAGTTAATGTGGGCTGACTCCGACAATTTGATTCATATGAGAGTCAAACACTGTATGACTCGTCCACTTTACTTTGACAACAATGGAGGGAAATTTGACCAGCAGTCCACTCAACCTGAACGAGGGGTCGAAACAGACATTCGTATACCGGCCGTGAACCAAAATGGGCGTTCCGTCTCAATAATCGACAAGATCTGTTTCGAAAAGCCGCAACCCACCACCAAGAACTGAGAAAATGTATAAAAATATAAAAATTATACCGGATTCATGCAAAGAGAAACAGTCAACAGAGACGAAATAAATGTTCTAGGCTGATGAATAAATTCCATTTCCGATTCGTGTACCATTTTAGTACATACGATGTCGTTAATTTAACATGTATCTCAGTTGCGCTTAGATTGTAGGTGCTCATGTTCCCAAGATCATGTACGCGCCACGATGAACATATGATCCCTAGTCTCGTCACTGAATCATCGTTCCGATCAGCTCAATCACCAAACTGGAAAACAAACTTCGAATCAACATCACCGAACAGTTGTGTTTGAAGTACAAAGCCTTTTTCACAAGTTTAGCACGTTTGCATTTGCCCTGATCCACTGTCTTGAGTGATGTGATGCCTCCAGGTAATTCAATAAGCATTCGTAGATTATTCAAATCCACTTGTTTGTCGGTAGCGAACAGGAATACCGAACCCGGTTTGTATTTCCCCAGACCAAAACTGAACAATAACTTCTTGGTTTCCTCAAAAGACCACCCCTGTTACAATTCACTGACCACTTTGACAGGCTGCTCATCCGTTAGCCTGAGGGCTGGATGAAGAACAAGTTTTTGACACAAAGATGTCGTCCAAACATCTGAGCGAAAGGTTGACTCTTCCAGGTCCCCGTACATTGCGTTTGGGATAGGGGGTAACTGAAGAAAGGCGCCAACGCACACAGCTTGCATCCGTCTGAAATACACCTGGCCCTATATAATATTTCCTCATAGCGACTCTTCTTGTAGATATAATAAAACAATGATAAAATCGTTTAGGAATCATGTTCTCGGGAAAAAACTATTTTATATTACCTAATGTTTTTAACGTGGAAAACCGAGATCTATCTATTTGCCAGAATTTCAATACACCAATAACCGGTAACGGCATATAAAATAACTACGTATCGGGTGCTCTGTTCAAATGTTAGATCTTTCAGAAATGATGCTGGAATTTTTCTCATTGGTTCAAGCTATAGATTGCTCTGAGGACAATTTAGGGGCAAACAGGGTAAAGCTGTCTTCAGTTTTTATTATTTCTTGCTTCTTTGATACGTTATTTTTAGATGTAGCCTTAATACCTAAACCATCTTTCTCTCACTGAAATAAAAACGATGTAAACTGATTCTAGCTTTGTAATCAGGGGTTTCCTATCCGGCCGTACGTGGGAAGGTCTGCCAGCAAGCTGTGTATGGTCGTGGGTTTCCTCCGGGCTCTTTTATCATACGGTGTACCTCACAGGTGGGAAACGTTGTCATTAACTTAAAAGGATTGTGGTTTACGCCTGGCATTTCGTCTACCCATAAAAGTGACGACCGCCTCACAAATGAAAAATTCTTGAGTATGGTGTTAAGCAAACATCCAATAAATGAATAAATATATAAATTATGGGGGAATACCGCTTTTAGTAACATATCGGAATGTAGCATTTACCATATTAAATACTTACAGCCTGAAATGCTGATTTCATCAAATATTCATATATCATTAACACTTCTGGCCATATTTCCATTTTCATATGCTAGTGATATGCCGTGATACCGTTCCTTGCAATAATTGTTACCTCTTTCCCAGCATTTCTTAGTCTCTTAAGTCTCCTTTATTAATATGATTTTACAAGTGCCAGCTTGTCCCTTAATGAAAACATCTCGGCTCTCTCTTATTATATGACGCTGCCACCTGTTCGTTGCCAGTAGTTTAGCTAAAAATGCTTCCGTGGCCAAGAGGTCAGGGTGTTAGCACTGCAGAGTGTTTCCTTTGCTCTCATCGAGGCGGGGGCTGTGAGTTCAAATCCAGCTGAAGGTGGCTTCCTTTCCAGTGAAACGTAGGACTGTCTGCCAGCAACCTGAGGAGGGTCTTGGTTTTGGCCAGTCTCTTTTCATCATATAATACTGACTATCGTCGTATAAATGATGTCATATAGAATATTTTTGTTGTCATTCCCGTCACAAAAGCTCTTACTAATTATCAACTTGTCAGTCGGTGGAAAGCCCAAAGCAAGTTGTTCATTTGGGGTCCACTAGTGACCAGCGTCATGATCATTCCTTTTCGTTTGATCTATAAGGACACCATGTTGGTACAGTTCAGCAAAACCACTCACTTCTCCAGTGTTCCTGTCCTTTGCTCTGTTGCATGTTGGGTCCATCTCTCGAAGAAACACAGAAGGCTTTGGTGACATCTTCATGTGTTCAAGGCCTTGCAAACAGTTCTCTTGCTTCCTTCCCAAAACACACAAAACAGTGAAGGCGTAGGCCAGCAAAGCAGCACTTCGCTCCAAATTGTTAAGAACAGTGTTGGCATCTGTATTGTTTTACCTTGCAGTACAAGAAGATCGTTGCTGCTTTCGTGGAACCAATGCCGTTAATGCATCTGGATATGTTTTCTGTGTTAATGGTGACAACCGCCAAGCCATCGAAGTCCCCAGTCAAGCCAGCCATCCTGCGTAAAAATACATGTATCTATCCTGTTGAAATGCGGCCAAATAGACGCATCTATCGTAGCAAAGCATCATAGTTATGAACTACAGCCACAGCTCCACCAACATGGTTATATGGCAAATTGAAATTAAAAAAAACATTTGCTTTGAATTCTTCAATTCCAAGACCTTAAGCGCAACAATAAAAGCAACATTGTAGTTTTTATCATATTCACTAATTGACACTAATTTGGGAAATTTCACCGACAGTTAAAGATGAATTCCAAGCACAATTATGCCAACTTGTTATCGGAATGGTAAACATTTTGAACATGACGGACATTGTTCGAAGTGGTGGACATTTTTCAACATGACGGCCAAATTCATATGAACATCTTCACCTTGATGTCTAAGCTTCCCTTAACTATGTAATTTGCATGTACGACGCCAAAGCCAGAGGATTTTTATTAAACACAGTGGCAAGCAAACCATATACAAAACATTCATACATACTGTTGGCAGCCATTTGGGAAAATGTCTGCCATTAATGCTATAGGAAAAATCCCCATGCCATAATCTATCAGTGTGCCAAATGTGGTGTTTCTTTCATCAAAGGCACACGGCTCCCATATGTCTTACCTATCTGCTGTACTATGTCAAATTTTAGCAAATTCCTCGTATCAGAATTGTCAAGATGTAAGCATGCAACACGAAAAGAGGATAAAAGACTACGGCATAGAATATAAAACTAGTTACCGGTAAAACACGGCCTCTTGTCAATATTAAAACCTCAGCTAGGATATTACTTTATGTAAGTGTTTTAGAAGAACAACATATACACCCCCTAACACGATGGCCTAAGCAGAATTAGGTAAAAGCCGAAGTCTCTGATGAGACAGCAGCTCTACTGGTTGGGAACAAAATTATCACGGAGTCGATACAAAATTATGTATGTATAACGGGCAATGAGCAATCAAACTTGAAAATCATACGTGGCTGAGACTCTGACATGTTTTGCATATATTGTGTCCAACGAGCAGTTCATAAACAGGGGAGATAATCTCATCATCCCAGTGGCAAAAGAGAAATTGTTCGGGTTATCTTCCCTGTAAGAATAAAAACCGAACACCTTTGATAAAAGTCTTACATGTAATAACGTCAGGAATTCTATACTTTTAGGTGGAACTATGAATTATTGATGCTCACCGAAGATTTATACAAGTCTTCACAATGACACACCTAACGCCTTATCAGTTAATTTAGACAAAGATTGGCATTGCCATTATACATTACATGATATTAAGTACTCCATA
Source organism: Acanthopleura granulata (assembly GCA_016165875.1). Lineage (NCBI taxonomy): Eukaryota > Metazoa > Mollusca > Polyplacophora > Chitonida > Chitonidae > Acanthopleura > Acanthopleura granulata. The sequence continues at coordinate 16,068,815 of JABBOT010000011.1, read as the reverse complement.
AATCAAACCATGACATGTTCATTAAAGAGATTTATATTCATCTTTAAGCGACAAGTCAGAATAAAGGCACTTATTAATCTTTCTCCATACACAAAATGACACCAGAACCGCTTATGGAACAGAGGGCTAAATATCGAAATGACAATCTCTAAATCTCGATGAATATGTTAAATAATCTTAACTATTAAATGTGTTCTTCGCCGATCTTTGAAAAACACCAAAGTCGTTCCAGGTCGTTAGGTATTTATAGCAGCCGAAGTCTGAGGGGTCCACCAAGTCGCTAAGGGGATCGCCACCTTTCCTTCGTACCTAAGGTAAGTAAAGTCAATCTTTCAACGACAAAACTTTTTCGAGGTTGATCCATGCTGGCATGGCATTTTAAGCCACTTCTATTTTCGATTCAGTTATCAATAATTTTTGTCAAAAATAACATTTTTTGCTATTATATGTTAGCCTGTATTCAATCTTTTTGAGCCAAGACACAGGTTCAGAAATTCAAAATTTCAGTAATCATAAATTAAGCATTAGAAGCTTAATTTCCGATGACACCAGGTCGGTGTGCTCCTTGATGACACCGCTGTGTGTCACTTAGTCCCTTCTTTTTTAAAAGAGTATACTTTGTAGTTAGATTAAATTATACTGTTGGATCGGAGTTTATCCAGGCACTACAGGGTGGACTTAAAAGTACTGCAGTGCTGGAATCACGTTATTATATCATTTAGTAGATGATAAGTTAGCTACTGCAGCAGCAAAGTATTGTGTTTCTATTCCAAAGAGGGCTAAAATTGTCATTATTACACATACCATGGTATTCTTTAGTTAGACTAAATTCTACTACTGGACTGAAATAACGGGGTAAACTGAAACGCCACACTGGCACCCTTGGAATAAAACTATTTCGGACTTTAGCCTAAAATTGTAATCCAAATTAAACCCTTACATATTTTCATTGTGTGTATGAAATCTTGATCGTCGATTCTGATATGATGTAGTAGGATTTCAGCCAACGTTGAACATCACGCTTCCAATATTTTATTTTGAAAGGAAGATCTTGGAGTTTCTCAAAATATTTCCAAAACATCTGGCCATTCTATCACTTAGTGGCCAAAAATTCTTATAACCCGGGAAGGGTCACGATTAAAAAGAAATTCTTGGATAATTTTGACCATTTTCACTTCTGGAAAGGAAAACGCAGCTCGTTGCCTGCAGGCGTCACAGCAAGAAGGCTCTAGACAACCGTCTTGTCATCGAGTCGACTGTTTACCTTTTACAATTCCATGTGGAAGGATATACAATGTATACTAAGCGCTAAACTGAGAACAAAGGACAATTTGAAAATCGAAAAGTCGAAAATGCACCCTGAGGATTAAAATGATTCAGCAATTTCAAGAACAACATCAACAACGCCGTCTTCCAATATAGCTGTTCATCACAGGACGGTCCTCTTTGATCACGGGGTACATTTTTGAACTGCGCTTGCGTCAAAGGTGATCCAGCATCCATCATTTTCTTTCTTGTTCTCTGACATTTCAGAAAGAATAGAAAGATGAAGACTTCATTGTTTATCGCCATTTTTGTTTGTCTTGTCAGTTTCTCGTCACCCACCTGTATGCCCGGTAAGTTACGGTCTATCTTTAAAATAATTCCTTATTTATTCGTTTGTTTAAAATCACCTTTAACTGAAATCAAGGTATTCATTCTGCCGTAGAGTTGAAATGGTAAGAGGATGAGGTCATTGTGTTCTGATTGTCAGTTAACATTTATTTTGTGCTGGTATTTGGCTCGAAGATTTTGCACAATACAGGCCAAATTGAAAACAAACTGCCTTTTATACCAACTTTACTGTTTGTTTTGTAGCGTTCTGCCTTTATAACCTAGATTTATGATAAAATATGTAAATTAGAGGGATCTCAGAGACCACAAACCTCTCCTGAAGTGAAGTCTAAAAATTTCCACGCCATGCGTTTCTGTCATATCTGTCAAGGTTAAAGAATCGTTCAAATATTCCTCCACCAAAACTGAATTAATTTGGCCTTAGTACAAGGCACACCGTTTCATCAAAATCCCTACATGACTTTCCCGAACAAACAGGACATACAGAGAGACAGACGAAAATGATAGCAACAACTTAGTATGATGCTCCGGCTTTTAAAGCACATGTCGAAAAATCACATCATCATTACATTTCAAAAATTTCATCCATTTGAGAAGTAATAAGTTATCCACGAGAACATCTGTTTCATTCTGTGGAGTTAACATCTGACACGCAAATCTTTGCCTATCACAGAACGCCTTTCTTGTTTTTTTACCTCGTCCGCTTAAGCCATGGTGTGTTGGGGGGGGGGGTAGAAGTTGTTACTTTTTAAATACATATTATTTACTTCACTGGCGTTTTACGTTTCACAAGAATATTTCACTAATACGACGGGAAAACCGGAGGAAACGCACGACTGTACTTTTCAAAGAGCTGCTTTTGACAGTTGGGACATAACCCTACCTGAAGTAAAATGACAAGAAGTCGGATTTCACCGGTAACGTGTGACCATTTGCCAACTATCACACTGTGGTCGATGACCTGGATTTACTCTCTCTGCCCCAATCTTTTATATTTTAATTTGCCCACGACAAGTCAAAAAATTTAACAAACACAACGACTCACCGGGTATTACAACATCCACTTGCTGAAAGAGGTCATATTTTCCTTATCTTTCTGTTAAAAGATATCTGTTATCTGCCATCTGCCTGTTTGTCAATAATTACATGAAAAGTTTTTATGTTGGTATTTGGACGAAAGTCTGAATAACAGTCAGGTTTGCCTTAGGCTATTTTTTAAGGAATAGTCCAATAAATTTTGGTCATGTTCTGATCCTGCAATTGTATAAGCAATTTTTCCCATTCACAGGTACGAAAAAAACATGGGGTTTTCTCCCTTTCTCTGTAGTGCACAAATTTGTACATTTTTCGTTTCATAGCGTTTTCCAGTCTCGTTAGTCTTGAAGTTGTTACATTTTGTACCTCTGGCAACCTCACGATTTGAGTTTTGTACCAGAAGAATAAACTGGGGACATGTAAAATGTAGGGTTAGTACATCGCAGCACCATCGACAATACGCTGTCTTAGATTTTGCAATGGTGCATATGTTCTAACGATTCCTCTCGTATTGACTCTCCAGGCCCGGAATCCTCTTGCATGGACGGATGGAATGTCGTTTGTAGTCGCCCATTGGCCGACTTCACCGTCAAGAAGCGCAGGAAGGTCTGTAAAAAGATGGGGAACGGACAGGTAGTCAGCAAACAGTGTATTATAGGTAAATTAAACTTAAACTTGAACCTTTTTTCATTAGTATTTTTATTTTTCATGCTCAAATAGTTCTTTGGTGGTTTGTCTTAGAGGCCTCTTCGGAAACCAGCCTTGCGATTACTGACAAGGAACGCCCATTTTGGTTGACGGCTAAGCACGTTCAAAAAAGTTAACCTCGGTCTACCTACCACTTACCTTATCATTGAGGACGCCGCTTAAATGTTGATGTCCTTTTTTCAACGGATGGCCGAGGAACTGAAAAACATATTGTTAATTTCAATCCTCTCTATCCCTGATATATACATTTGCAATAAAAAGGCTTGATCTGACCTTTGGAACCTCTGCGTTCCATTGGGCTGTATAAGTTGATGTTGCACGCACCAAATTATGTAGCTGACTAATGTGATTGTATAGGCCGACATTTGGTTGTATATACTGACATGTGGCGGTGTAGGCTAACATGTGGCTGTAATAATTAATTTGGGTGTCAGGACTGAAATCTATCCCATTTTCACTGAGACATCTACAAACGTTTAAGCTATAGAAATCAGGGTTTACGTCGAAAGTTCTTCAAACGTTGCAATTCTAGACTTCACCTCAGATTTGTAACTTTGCATTTCAATCGCTTTCTGTAGCATTCCTTGTAACATGTTTCTTTTTAAACAGCTACATGAACAGATAGAGGAAAACCCTAACTGATGTAAATTGATATGTGGCGGGATTTCGCCCGTTATTTGTGACTATTTGACTGCTTTGGATGTATTTTATATTACATTTCTGCTATAGCCGTGAAATTGCTAGTGGACTAAGCATTTCCAAGGCCTCTACCCTTTACGTTCTTTTCCTGAAATTCTTCATTAAATGTGACAATACAAGCAGCGTTTTGAATAATCTCATACCAGTGATGTCTGAGAATTCCTATATACAGTTTTGTCCTAATTCTACTCAGGCCATGGTGCTAAGGGGAGTGCACATGAGACTTTTTAAGCACTTACCTGAATAGTTAGAATAAGAAACTAACTGAGATATACTGACAAGAATCCGGATTTCGCCGGTTACGTGTGACCATTTGTAAGTTATCAGGCTGTCGTCGCTGTTCCGGTTTTCCTTTTTATGCTGAAAGTCTTGACAAATGTCGGTTTCGACTCATTATTTTTTATATTTTAACATTGTACTTCTGGGTCCTTCTGATTATCTAAGATATTCTAACGGTGTGCTTCTTCTATCTCAAACTTCTTCAAAGTTCTACTTCCACAAAATTTCGTACAATTTGAAATAATTTGACCGTTTACCTTTAATTTCCAGCCGGTGGATTGGATATAAGCGATAACGGGTGTTGCGATCCGAAGAAGTAGCCAAGAATACCTTACAATGAGGACCAGCAGACTCATGTCGACGATTACCGACCTAGTTGACAAAGTTAAATCAACTACCTTAGCATTCACATCCTATACGGTGTCATATTTTTTATATAACATCACATGATGGTTAAATAAAAATGAAGTGTTAACTAAGAAGTCTGTGATTTTGCCTTTGGAACAAGGATATGATTGTCTTGCCTGGAGGATTTATTTATGCGTTCATTAGGTTGAACGGTGTTCATTAGTAAAACGTCATTCAGGTTTTCTGGGCGGGGGAAGCGGAATAAACCACCGCACGTAGCCAGTGACTTGATAAATATCCCAACTTAAGGCAACAATCGATTTCGTAAGAGATGTATTCGAGTGTCTGACTTCATGGGAGGGTGAGGCGTTTGACGACTTTATCAACGACGGCCCTCATCCCTTAGGAAGGATGAGGTTTTGGCGGCTTCAGGGGTGTTTTATAAATGAGTTTGGTACAAACACCAAACAAGTCGCTGTGGTTGTGCATCCGGTTCTGGCTGGTTTTTTCCCAGTCGCACGTTTATGTGGGAAAGCCTGCCTGGTGGATGGTCCTCCTGGTACCTCCCGGTTCCGCCACCAATCCCACCTCCTACCTCCTTCCACTCCCTCAAGCCACAATAATTTCGCGACTCACTTGGATAGCGCGTAAAGACAAAGAAGCCTACCAACAATGCGATCGCTGTAAGCTCAAGTCCAGCTCATGCTGGCTTCCTCTCCGGCCGTACGTGGGAAGGTCTTCCAGCAACCTGCCACCTCCCACCATAATGCTGGCCACCTTCATATAAGTGAAATATTCTCGAGTACGGCGTACAACACGAAGCAAATAAATAAATAAATAAATAAATAATTCTCTTCAACAACACCAAGATCAAGGAGGCCATGGTGAAGAAGGCGAACTTTTGTTTCTGTAATACCAGAAACATGTATGTGTGCATCAACATTATCTATGTAGTAGGTTTCCTGCGCTCATAATCCTGGTCGCCGTCGTATAAGTGAGTGCGGCGTAAAACACCAATCAATTAAAAAAATTTCAAAAATGAAAAAAAAATCATTTTCTAGTATGCTTAAGATGATCCCGTACGAAAACAAAAGCAAGTTTAGTGGCGAATGTTGATTCCAGGTCCACCTACCAGGGCATCAGTGAACTGCTATAAATGTCGGATTTTTACAACACTAATTCCAATGTTTAGGCTCGGCGTACACAAGAGCTTAAGATGCGGGTCAGCTCAGCTCAACTGGTCTTACGGAGTTGGCCCCAGATTCAGATTGGCATCCGACTTCGAAATTGGCCCTCATACATATAGCAACAGGGCACCATCTCCACTTGAGTCCCTCCGCTATCGTGCACACACGAGGGCTTACTATCCGACGCAACGTTCGAGCTTTGAGGTGAGTTTAAAGCCCCTCGCGAAATAACGACGCGACCCAACTGCAGATGTTGGTGTCATTACATATGTGCCGATCATTCTCAAGCTAAGCAGACACTAGAGCTTAAGGCGTGCCTCAAGTCGACAGAACTGATCGTGAGGAGTTGGTCATTGCCTCTGACTGACATGCTACTTTAGTATGTAATGACATGAAACGACAGGAGTACAACTCCAGCTGACTCGCGTCGACATTGTGCATAAACGAGGTCTTACGACCCGACGCAACGGTCCAGTTCCATAGGGTGCACAGCTTTTGTGGTAAAACACCCGTAGTAGGAGAAACACGTGACCTGTGTGCGGCTTACATTGTTATTCCACACGATGATATTACGGCCAGTATGACAGTTCTTTTACTAGCAAATCACCTGACAGCCAGGTGTTTCCCGTAAGTATAGGAAAATTTTGTAACAATGTGTCGAAACTAAGCCTAAACAAGCCTGCTCGTGCCTCACGTGGCCCACAAATCAAACCTGTCTAGTTGTGGCATTGATCAACGAGTAACCAGGATGCCGAAGTACAAGAACGATTATTATTCCTAACAAGGTAATACCCGGTTTCCATTGGTCAATACACGATCACATGATATTCCACAAAGCTTGGTGTACAACGGTCATGAGGCAATGTACAACCATCACGCGCTAATAGCCAGATCACGGGCTAATAGCCAACGATCTCGTGCGGTTAGTCAGACAGTCAGACCATGGCTTTCTCACCTAGCAACAGCGTTGAAGTCCAGTAATTTAGGACTTCGGCAGAGCAGGTCAAATCTTTTCCTTTTTCTTCAGCTTTCTTTCGGTATAATAAAACAGATAGTCCATGCCGTGGAATTATCTGTGAGAAATTGTGAGCTTGAGAGAAGTGACGTTCAACGATTGCGTACTCGTTAAACATCACTTCTCTCGAGTTCACAATTTCCCATTGACAATCCCACGACACGCACTATCTGTATAATGTGACGTCATTGTGTTTTCCTGTACTATACGATAGCCTTACAACACACCGTGTTTTAGAGTTCGCTACAACCCAAACTCAACGCCGGTTTGTCAAAGAAATTTCTGGCACATATCCCATGAGTGATTCAGAATGTGTAATCCATGCACCTTTCTTCCGACTACAGAGATTTTCTACAATGAATGATGGCCTCGTGTAGAGCCACGATAGCTTTCATCACCGAGTGTATAAGAAAGCTTCTCAATTAATCTTATAGACCACCATTATGATCGGTATTTTCATGTTGCCTTTAATCTCAAATTACCCATTATGAATGACCGTCACTAACACTACGGCTGCATTTTATAACTGTTTAGGCCATCACCATGTCACGGCCTAGACCACCTCAGCAAGACATGAATTCAGTATCGATTCGACGCTTAGCACTCGACAATGTCAGGTGAAGGTATGGGGACATGACTCACATGCATATTAGCACGTGGGACAGTTTTCTCTTTACCTTGCAAAAGGTGCGTGGTTTATTCCCGGTTTCCTCAACCCTTATACATGTTACAGCATTAGACTACAATCGTCAAGTTAAAAGAACTGTTCACGCGTAGTGTTAAACAAATTTCAAATTAAGAACTAAATTAAACAGCAAGAAGGCCTTACCGCATCTAAATTGATGCATATAAAACCGGCAATCCTCTATTACGCGAAGACACAACTGCGGCATCACATAATGCGACAGATACCATTCAGAATGATACGTGTTAGCCACATCTAGGATTCTTGGGCATATTTAACTATATATCTAATAAAGGCGACGTGAGATGACATTATTGTAGTTTTAGAATACATCAAGATGGAATCAAAATATATAGTCTGGTCGACCTGTAGTTTCCTTAACACCCAGCGAAGGTGTGAACTATTGTTAAATTCATTAAATGTTATTCGCCCTGGAAATTGTGTCAACTCTGTAAAAGGGCTCTGTACAAATTTCTACAACCAACATGAATGTGTATCAGTGGTAAACAAATTGTGTATCACTGATACACACGCCAAAGTACTCAAGTTGTGTATTGCTGTCGCATAAAACTATGTGGATGTGCATTTTTGCCGAAATAAGGTGCACCACTGGCACACAGTCGTATTGTGAAAGCAAGCACTATGAAATTTGTTTGAGGCAACACTTTGGCAACTGCAAATAATAAACCACGCATTTAATTTGTCACACTTCGTACACACATGTTAAATATATTAAAGATCTCGAAGTTCCTTCCCAAATCCATAATGTAAAAGCAGAAAAGGTAAAAAAATATCTTATAAATAGCACTCAACAGTAGTTCAGCACTAGCCCACTGCAACAACCTACCAGTCACCTGAAACTGTATTACTGATTGGAAACATGCGCTATGGTATAGGCTGGTATACACGCCTAGATATGTACCGGTTGTTCAAATTGCAGTGCATTAGATGTAAGACCTCCTTGGATTTGCTACTGCGAATTACATTTGAAATGGATGGAATGGAAAAAAACAATCCTTTTTCCCAAGGCCAAGATATGTCTAGTCTATATAACATAGATTTGCACACGTACCGCAAGGCATAAGGAAAAATCAATAAATGCATCTAAATTTGAAAAAATTATCTTATATCTAAATCTGCATGTTTCTATTCTATAAATGCAGCTTTACGCATACAGCGAATTGCCGTAGCATTCTCATTCAAACAATTTACACTAACGAGCACAGGTTAAAAATATTTTATGAAAGCTGTGTTCATGTGGGCGGAAGTAGGGTGATAATATTCACTTATTTTATAGGTACATGTAATACCGGAACGAAAAAAGAGCACACACGTCCCACGAGTGATGTATATCTCCGTTCATCAGCTACCTGTAACTAAATATTTCTTCGTCGTCTCCTATTACACGAGTTTGTAGGTATTTCCCAAACAAATGAATAAAAGACGGTAGAATCGGAGTCGGATTCACTCGAATGAGATGTGGGTAGCTTTTCCTAAACGCTGCCGTTGCTTCCTCCAGATGATAATGAGGAACTTTGGGAAAGAGATGATGGATTTGGTGTGTACCCACGTTGTGAATGATCCCATGAAACCAGCCATAGTGCCGGTCCACTGTGGATAACTGTCCACGCACGTATTTCCATTTATGGTCAGAGATCCAGACGATATCTTCGTCTGCGTGCTGAAGGAACGTGATTACTAAACCCCATACAAGATGGACAATGAGTGGGAAGACGTAATGCAGTAGTAAAGAATCCCAGCCGTAGTTCACCGCATACTGAAACAAAATGGCGATCCACGTAGCAAGAAAGAAAAACGACACAGCACTTGCCATCTGGCGTCCAGCATTAATATAGGTATGCAGGAGCTGGTCAAGCGCCCGAACCGATCTTGGCCCAGAGTCTACAGCCAAATACGCATTCCAAAGCAGACTGTTTTCCGGTTTTAAACGAATTTCCCCCTTCCGAAGAGGGAAAAACAATTCGTCTTTGTCTATATTACAAGTGTTTTTGTGATGGACACGATGTGAGAATTTCCAACAGCTGTATGGCACGAGGAAAGCTGTATGTAGTACGGTTCCCAAAACATCATTCAGGAGGTTATAGCTGGAGAAGGATCCGTGCGAACAGTCGTGACCAACGATAAAAGTGGCGACGAAAAAGGTACCCTGAAAGAAAGCGTAAACTGGTGCTAGAGGGTAAACTAGATACCATGGCAACGAAACCCGCATCCACTCAAAACACAAGTGGAGAGAGATAATTGCCGCCAAGTCTCGTACGACGTAATACATAGATGTTGACACTTTCGGCTCAAAGCAATGTTTTGGGATGACTTTCTTTATGTCAACCATAGATGGGAAAGTCTCTTGTGCTTTTCCAGAGATACCCTCCTTTCTTTCTGATGCACCCATGCTGACGGAATCCTGAAAATATACCCCGGAATATCAATCGTAAGTTGAGGAACAAAGTGAATTTACAACATGGATTTATCACATACGAGACAACAGGTTGGTAAATACATTCTAATTAACGTCGCTGCATGTTTTTGACGTAATTCTGCTTAAGCCATTCAATGTTGATGCAGAAGTGAAGAATGGGGGGGTAAGTTGCTGCATGGAGCTATAAAGAGAAGGGCGTCACAACTCAGGGGCATAAAAGTGTTTTTGTGCAACACAGCAGAATCGGGGTGTATGTTCTTAGATTAATAGCACGCGTGGTTATAGGCCAAGTAATGCGCGTATGCGTCCAAGGGGCTTCTTATCTGCTGTCGTCGAGTGATGAAACATTGTTAGATGTCCTCAGCTCTGACTCAGAGGTGCACATTTACGTTAAATTGATTTGCCTAAATCTTTTCTCATTACAGCGCTGTCATTATTTGAATGTATTGTACTCCGTCACATTTCTCAAAATGATAGAAAAGATATCAACATGTTGTAGGACCTTTTTCATTTTACTTACGCTTGTGCAAAATTTCAAAGCGCAAAAATCCTAGTACATCGCCATACAACTGTCGCAAGAGCATGAAGGGCACGCGGAATAATCAAAATGTCAGAATGGAGATCCGTGTGAGACAAACTTCGAGTTAATTTTCAAACAAACATAAACGCATACATTAGTGTTCTGAGCAAACCCTGTTTATGTATTAAAAAATGTCCATGTATTTCAGATACCTTACCTGGTAAATTTTCATATGTTTTCAAATTGAGCTCAAGTGAGCGTAATATGTGAGGATTTGGTAAATGACAAACTAAATCATTAACAAATGACGACTACAAAGCTTACTTTTCTACCTGAATTTGAACTAGTAAACAAAAAAGTTGGCGACAGCGGAATAGTTTTTGTTGATCAGCAGAGTCGCTGATTTCGGAAAAAATCCTCCCAATGACCCCCACATTTTGACAAAAATGGCCTTCCTAATTATTTGCCCTCCGCTGAATTTGAGCTACTGCTTGTCACGGAAAGTACGCGCACATCATGAGGTCCTTTGAATGCCAGATCACGCGATCACGACTTGCGTACATAAAACTTAATTCACTGGCGACGGACGAGTCCATCCAGAGTACAGAGCTGGGTAAGTCGAGTCGACTCGCTGGGCTAATCAGTGACAACAGCCCGTTTAACACCGCTCGCTGTATACCGACCAACATCGTCCCATACCACCCTGTACCACCTCAAACATATGAGAGTGCTAGAACCACACTATATAACTTATTCTCAGCCGACACGGGCGTGCCGGGTCAATAATAAGAACAAACCACCGACACCACCACAAGAAGTATACGGGATAAGAAATTAGGACAGATTCATGCAAAGAAAAAGTCAATATTTTTATAATGAGGACGAGGAGACGCAACCATTGTTCTAAGCGGATGTGTTAAATCAGTCTCCAAATCGTGTAACATTTTAGCACATATGGCGTAGTTAATCAAATATGTATCTCGGTTACACTTTGATTGCAACTGTTCATGTGTCCAACATGGCGATCACACTCGACACGATGAACACACGGCCCCTAGCCCAGCGTTCAGCGGCATTTGACACAATCATCATTATTATTATCATATTAATTATCAGAGACCCAGAGATTCTGGACAACTCTGTCCGGATTTACTATGAAAATACGTGTATTCATTTTAAAATTTAACTTACAGTGAAGGCCGTATCCAAATCGTGTCCTATTTAAGTACATATGGTGATATACATACCATATTGATGACAGACGGTCTTCAACGCACGTTACATTGCGCACGTGTGTCGTAAACAGGTTATTGTTACTGGTGCCAGGCAACCACACATTTCCTGTCTAAGATAATAGGGTTTAAACCCGCTACTCTTGTGTACGCGTTTACGACTGTAAGGCCATACATCCCTTCCTATAACAAGACCCGCTCCCCATCCAGAAATGTTGCAGGATACTTACAAACCTTACGGGGCTATAAAGCAGAAAACGTCGCCTGCTATACAAACGGATCCAACGAGCTCATCCAGCACATGTGTGCAGTGGAGACCGGTTGGCAAGCTGTCGCTTCAGCGCAATCCTGACCTCCCTGTGCAGTCGTCCATGGAAACATAACCGAGACTCAAACCACCTGTGACATTGCGACTCAGCGTTATAGTAAACGGACTGCAGTGTCACCAATAGCTTCAGTTATAATGAGTGGTGTGATTTTTGTCACGTGACTTCGTAGATACACGGAAAATGCAGGTAAAATACAAAAGACCTCAACAATACAAAACAATACCTGGCAGGGATATAGTGTCTCTGTGGCATGGTCACGCACCAATGCACACAAACCCACGCCATTCTTTTCTAAAAGTGTGTCATATGGCGTGATATACCTGATTTATTACCCGACAGTGTGCTATGTTTTGCTTTTTTTTTTTCAGCGGCTCCAGTGGCACATAGTTTCTCAAGGCAAAATGTGCTTGTGCCCCGAGTGGAAAAAAACACACAGTCTCAGAAAATCACGTGTACACGTGAATATCCTACTTACAGGACACGCGTCGCTCGCGTTGTTAGCTTAGCTGTCAGAAAGAGATGGCAGAAAATCCACCAAAAAATCTGGGGTGGGGGTGGGGATTCCGCCGAAATGAATATTCATCCTGTTTTTCCTTAAAATAAACCATCTGCTGTAATTAGAAGCTAAAATTGTACAACTTCGCATTGTTTCTTTAATCATTCTGCACGTGAAAAACTAACAAAAAGTCTCAAATGAAAGCCTTGCTGATAAATGGGCTAAAAAAACTTACATGTTATAAGGTTATATAGGTATTTACACATACACTAAAACAGTTTTGGTCAGATAGATTCAAGCTTACTGTTGCCTGTGTAAATGAAAGTTAAAAATTTTTGGAAGAAATTATACTTGAAAAAGTGGATGGCTGGGGATTCACCCTGATAAATATTCATAAAAATAGTCTAAGATCATTTTCACACACTTACAAGTTGGTCTAAACACAATGATGGTGATAAGGCAAAATTGTCCCTGTTAATATGCATCTTGTTCGTTTTAATTTTCACCATATGTTGACTCTTGGCCGTGTCAGTATGCCTTTCAAATTAGCTCTTTCACTTTCCCTTTCAAACACGTGCCAATTCTGTCGAATTGAATGCACCTCTCCAGCGCCAAATTAAACAACTATACGTTTCACACTTTCACAAGCATTGATTCATTTGGATTCTCCCTTAACGTCGCTTTCAACATTGTATTGGTCATATTACGACAATGTCTACTTTTGGCAGGTGAGGTCCATTGAAGGAACATTTGCTGTGCTGCCTGACAAGGGATGCCGAAGACATAAGACACGACGCCCCACCCAACCACTTCGTACTGAAACCGGTCCGATCAGTACTTGGTCACTTTCTCTTCTGCTGGGCGTCAAGCGAGGTAGTGCCAAGATTATCGGTGTTTAAGTCAGGACGGAATCCCGGATCTGCCAATTACGAGGCAGATGCTCTTCTCTCTACCACGCCTCCCTAGCCAGTTCAAAACAACAACAGAGAAAATTTCCTACCTGCCTACGTTAGGGTTTTATTCTGTCCGTTCGTGTAAATTCTTAAACAGCAGTACGTTACATCTCCCTCCCCCTGGCACCATGACGTCAGCAGAATTATGTAGTAATTGATGTTTGAGACATTATTTGTTTATTTATTTCACTGGTGTTTGACGCAGTACTCAAAAATATTTTACTTATACGACGGCGGCCAGCAGGAGGAAACCGGGCAGAGCCCGGGGGAAACACACGACCATCCATAGGTTGCTGGCAGACACCCCCACATGCGGCCGCAGAGGAAATCAACATGAGCTGGACTTGAACTCACAGCGACCGCAATGGTTGGAGGATTTTAGGTCATTAATCTGTGCTAGTGCGCTGACCGACTGTGCCACGGAGGCCCCTTGCATTGCATTACACGTCACTGGACGTAAAGAAGGATTATGAATGAGGATTTCAAACCAAATGCACGCAAGACAAGCATCGATTCACACGTGTTACGGCCGGAAATATGATACTAGTAGTAAATGAACTATCCAAGTCTCAGTTCAGGCCGCCAACTGATGTCCATAGTCAAATTCTCATAGACCTCCACGGTTAATAAAGTTAGCTTCGCAATATCTTAAAATACACATAACTTTAACGGAAGATAGTTACCCGTCAGAAGAAGTAGTGAGCAGTTTGAAATGATGTCGGAGAGACATGTGCGTGTAGTAACCGATGCGTCAAATCCAGTAGGTAGTCCACAATTCTAAAATCGAAATATCCATACCTGTGTTATATCCTTATGATTCTAAGCTTATCGAACTGACGAGGAAAGCTACATGAAAAGCTTTTCCCCAAAGGCCTAGGTATTATCAACGATGTACAGAGTTGCTCAGTATGGTGCCTAGATTTCGTGTCTCTGTAGTTTGTGGTCAAACGATAAAGTGTAACTTACTATCTACGCCACGTGCCCAATGAATAGTTACCCTATAAAACATCTGCTGTGTTCCCGTCGTCTTTCAGCAGGTGAGATATGTATGCACGCTCTGTTAATGGAGGTCAGTGAACATCACGGGTAAGGTGAAAAGGTCGATTTTGTCGCAAAGTAAACAATGACACGTAACCCATTGTAAACTGGAGGATAATCCAAAGAACTGCCACTTGTTTGTCGCAGTTTTGACTGGTAAAATTCCCGAGCGTACCGACATTTTGGCTAAGCACCCACTGGTAAATCCGTAAATATGTAGGAAATGATGCAGTAAGTTGAGTAACGGCTAAACTGTAAAATGATCAACGCCCAAACCGTTTAAGTGATTAAATAAATATACACATATGAGTACATATTCAGTATTCAACACAAGTGTCTAAAACATGTATGTAGGCCTATATTACAGTGCTATATTCTCAAAGTGTTTGACATCTGATGCATATGATGGAAACATCAAAATTCCCATGTACATGTAAATAATCACAGACATATCCGAGAATATCAGTTCGGGTTATACCCAGTTCACGTAAGTGTTTAAGGAATAACTCGCACCCACCTATAGCACTATTGCTTAAGCAGAAGTAGGTATGAAACAGAACAGTTGCAGTGATGCTAAATGCAGTTTACTAGACGTTAGTGGTCTAGGAGTACTAAAATGCTGTGTTGTCGTCACACTTAATACACGTACACAATAAGGTCAAAATAATGCAAACGGATGATAGCACCAGGCCATTCACAAAATGTACACACTAACAAATTCATGACAACTAATTTGAATATTTGTTTATATCCTGTAAATATGATGATACAAATAACCATTTGTATTTGTATCTTTGATTATGATCGGGTTTTCAGTTTGAGCAGTGTCAATGAAAAGTGGCTCTGCCGATATAAAGTCTCAACATTTGTTCTTCTGACATCCAAGTATTAACATATCACAGGCTGGAAAACCTATCATAGCCAGTGAATAGATTTGTTTGATTTACTAGTATTTGATTAGTGTTTAACGCCGTACTCAATGATATTTTACTTCTTCGACGGCAGTCAGCATTACAGTGGGAGGAAACTGGTCAGAGCCCGGGGGAAACCCACCACCATCGGCAGGTTACTAGTAGATCTTCCCTCGTTCGGTCAGAGAGAAGGCCATGAGCTGCACTTGAGCTCACAGCCACCGCATTGATGCATGGCTTCTGGGTGATTGTGCTGCGCTAGAGCGCTAACCGACTGAGCCACGGAGGCCCAGCCAATGAATAGACTGCTGGAATCTTTTTGAACCAGCTGTGGCGCAACCGTATATAGACTAATAGGTAAACATGCCAACAGGAGCATCAAAGGCTCCGGTATGTGTATTTCTTTTACCTAATTAACAGATCGGTTACACCTCCCATTTGATCAACGGCCACTGAGGACGCGCGATAGAAATGCCTGTCAGCCGGTCCGACATTTTCACAGTCTGTGTTATGGTATAGGCAGTGATCAATGAATACAAAGAAAACCTCTAATATGTACAAAACCATGTCGAAATATTAAAATAAATAATGTAATTGGGTTGGTAATAATTTTCTGAGAAAATTCTTGCATATCCAATACGGATTAAAGGACTTGTGATTAAGTTTAACAATATCCCATACCCATCTGCAGTCTGATTCATCTCAAAAATGTGTACGGGATGACTTGTCAGCTTTACCGTGGTGTATGGCCAGCTCCACGAACTGGAGAGCGAAGGTGACAAAAAACATGGACATATGCTTCACTTGTTTCTTCAAATCTGACACATTTACAGTAAAAATTTATTTTTAGTCAAATTTAGTGCGGACAGGCAGTTTTCATTCCTAGCTGGACATGAGAACAAGCACTTTATAAAGTTCAATTACACCACTGCTGTGTCCCTGTCCAGTTAGACTTTTTGTTAAGCTTGGTACACACATACCTAGTTCTGGCGTGTACGTTTAGGTTTTTGTGCTTATGGTCAACCTGAAGAAAGCTGATGAATAATTTCCATGTATACATGGTGCAAGCCTGTTTTTTGTTTGTTTTTTATTCACTTCAATTAGAGCAGTGTGCCCAGATTTTATTTTTATTCCTTTCTCTTCCCATGTTAAATGTGATGAAAATAGGGGGGTCCAAATAGCACAAGTTATCTGTTCACAATATTTTCACTAGCTGGCTGGCCAGCCATTTGATTTTACATTGGCTTAATCTTGTTTTGCATTGAATTAATGTCTCACAAGACTTGGCTGTATCAGTCATTCGTGTAAACGTGAATGAATGATTATGACATCGACAGCGTTTGAACTAAATCATGGCGACGTGCATATGTGAATGTGTAAGGGTAACTGAGGTAGACTGAATGGGGGATAAAACTGAAAGTGCATCATTGTAATTTTTCATGTGTACATAGTTTAAATTTAAATATATAATTCATCCTAAACCAGAATATATATTCTGGACTGTAATGTTTTTCACAAATGCTCTCGTAGGTTTACGCGTGTAAGAAAAAATTCATGCAACAGCCAATATGTAAATAAACTAAATCAAAAGAAATTTCAAGAAAAAAACATAACTGCTTTAATCATAAATAAAGTGTCACGAAATTATGTAAAACTTGGCTATGCTGTCTGGTATAAATTCTGGCAAGCAGACGGATGTCTTGGAAAATTACCTCCGTTGTTTTGTGTAGCTGTGATTGACGGGACTGTGGGTGAGGATGACCAGCCTGTCCATTGGTCAGTTCTGCTTAGCCCAATGCGTCAATTGTTACTTCTTAAACATGTACATGAACACTTAGAAAAAAAACACCCTAACTGATGAAAAATGACAAGATTTCATCGGTAACGTGGGACCATTGCCAATCACCATACGGTCGTCATTACTCTGGTTTAACTCCCGATGATGTAGTCATTTATGTTACACCTCTGTCCTTAGTAAATACGAAAGGATTGTCCAGAATCTCTGGAACCGTACTCTGCTTCATAACTATGTCTAATTACGCTTAAACTGGAATAGCGGCCAATTTGTTGAGTATGATAGCCATGTTGGATATATAAACAGTTGCCATGAAAACGCAGCTGAGATACACTTTTCCTTTACCACATCGTATAAACTGGTACACGCATTGCATACTGATTTTATTCGTGCGTCTAGAATATTCATTGGGTCTTTCTGTCATGGAAATTTAGATGAGGAGTGGCCCTGTGAATACAATGTGGTGGGGAACAGGTTAGGTAGCTGTGCGTTCATGTGGTGAAGAGTGGAGCCGTGAAAAACGAAACAATACGAAAGTCTGTAGCATAGAGAGTACATGTAAAACCAGAGCAGCGACGACAATGTGATAGTCACACAAATAGTCACACCTAACTGGTTAAAACACTCAGTGCGTTTGTTTCTTATCATTGGAAACTGTTGACTGTCTCTCATAACATGAATCCCTCCTATTTGTTTTTACTTTATACACTTTCCTAATTCTTTGCTCCTTTGTGATTTTGTTGTTTCAAAACTGGTCTTGAGATTATCCATCCAGATCGTACATTTTGATTGATGGCTGATGTACAAATGTCGGTTTCCACCCCTAGGTTCTGGTCAGTTTATCTCAGATGAGACTTTATCCTTACTCTGCATGAAAATACTTAAGAAGTATCCTTTACAATGCCTCAAGTAAAATTAGGTAAAAAATACCTTGGAGTGTAGACCAGTCACAATACTTTGTCCACAGTGTGCAGTGCAGGTGGAGTGAGTGGGTTCTTGGGGCTTAACGTCGTATTTAACAATGTTTTTCATATGACAACAAGGAGTCCTCCTGGTGTGTCTTCTTGTCTCGTCACTGGAACATCATGCCGAAGACACCAGACAGGTTACCCCACCCAGTCTCATGATACTGACACCGGATCGACCAGTCCTCTTCAGTCCTCTTGCTCTAACCTCTCAACGCTGAGTGCCAAGCGGGGAAGCAAGAAGCACCATTTTTAAAGTCTTTGGTATGACCCGACACAGACTTGAACCTGGATCTCCCGGGAGCTGGATTGGAACCGTAGTTCATGCTCATATGGTGGTGTACCAGACGACACTGTCCACTAATGGGAAAGTACTCCAGATAGCACACCAGATGTCTTAAGCCCCTCTCCCCCCAGCCATGCACACAAAGGGATTATTAAGTTAGTGTGCTGATTTAAAAAATTCTGTCTCTACTGCCGAATTGCTTAAGCTGAGGGTTGCTTTAGCATTAGGCCCTAGGATCACGAAGTCGTCTTAGGCTTCAGTCACGTTTAGAATTAGATTGGAATTTAAATTCTAATTTTCAATTTTGTTATGAAGGTCTACGAAAGACCTTACCTTTGAAATAAAAGGCGCATAACTATTTTAGAGCAGTAAACTGTTTGACGTTAAAACTAGGTTTGACTTAAGTCGAAGACAGCTTCGTGACCCTTGGGCCTGGTGCTTATCTTTTAGGGCATTCTGTCCAAGGAGTACGTGCTAATGAGTTTGCGATGTTACCTCCACAGAAAGAGGCATAACATAGTTAGTAAAACCGAAGAAAGCACAGCAGCAGGACAATGGTTTTATATTAAATAACCTGTGAAAAACGTATCTTGTTAATTATCTCAGTTTAAGATTTTTTCTCAAACTGCTGATTCAAAAGTGTAAATAGTAATAACTTGCATTTCCCCTCCACCATGACTTAGGGAGATTTATGGTAATGTATGTATGGTAATGCACTGGTGTCAATTGCAATTTATTAGACGTCATTGCTTTAGAAAAACTTGAAATGGTGTGTTGTCATCACATTTAATAAGCAATCACACGTCTCCGCTGGTGACTTAAGAGATATGAAGCGATAAATCACAATACACCTGTATTAAGTATGAGTTCAAAAGACCACAAATTTCCTTCCATAAGTGGCTCCTTTTTCCACCTGAATATATCTATCACTATATATATAAATATAATCTATATCTTTGGATTAATTTGTGGCTATAGTATTGTCTGATTTAATTTACAACGACACAAATAAAACCGACCATTAAGAGTATTCAGTGAATGAAATCTTTCAATCTTATTTCATCAACCTTTCTTTTAATCACATACATCAGCGCCATTCGTACGGGCGTGTAATTTCCACACAACTACCAAACACCACAATAGAAGTTTCTCTCAATACTGTAATATAGCATAGATTTCATAAGATGGAGAAATTTACAAAAGAAATGCTTACAAAAGAAATTAATAAGAAGTCAATGCATGGCGTGATGAATGAATTTTGGATGCCTCCTGAACGGGTGACCTAGAATCGATATGTTCTCGGTGGGTACAAAAAGTAAAACCCTGGTTTGTAGCTGCAAATTGTATCTACTGCTTTCCGCGAAGAAGGTAGGTTCATATTTTCGTATCACCAACGGAGGAAAGTCTACATATTCGATTCGAAAAGCGGTGCGCTTGACGCATTAGTTGTTTACAGAGCTATTCGTGACTTTCAAAAACCCGATCTTATATAGATGTGGAATCTGTTGATGTTTGACTGATGTCTGAGGATGAAAAGGTTAGCGAGATTCTCATTATGTCTCCTAATTACGCCAGGGATATTTGTTCACGTCAGTGTTCAAATCCTTTCAACATTACTTTCCTTTATATATATATATATATATATATATATATATATATATAGTTGCCCTTTTGCAAGCGTTGTACCTGGCTAAAATCGTTGAGTTGTCCCTCTCTTCTCTTCAAATCCCGACCGCTGTCACACGGGTAAATACATTTCTGAGTATCGCGTTAAACACTAATCAAAACTGTTACTTGATTCATTAGTGCTACTACGTCATAAATAAGAAACTTGCTGGGTTGATTGGAACAAAGCAGTCACTGTGGAGTAATTAATATATTTGACGCATACCGGCTGTTAAAAATGGCCTTACATGGTTCACTTTTACCTTCTCTAGAGTGTGCCAAGATGCGCTCCTTGCTCTTCGTCGCTCTGCTGGCCTCCTTCGTCATCATTACGCTGGCAGACGGTCTGTATGTGTTACCTGTACTTTAGCTTTGTTACAAACTTAGGAAATTTTAGAGAATTTATATCCCATGGGGTGTGCTGTCACCATATGAAATTTAAAATCCCATAAAATTAATGCAACGGATCAAGCGGGCGTACTGGGTCCATCTTCATAGTCTCAGTTTATGCAGGGATGCAATTTAAAGGACTACAGCGCATATGGAGTAAAACCAGAACAGCTACGACAGTGACCCAGTTAGCAAATTCCTCGCACATAATCAGTGAAATCCGGGTTCTTCGCAACTTATCTCGTTAGCATATTATTCACACTGTTCATACAACAGCTTTAAAAGTAACAACTTACACCCCCAGAGGCACCCTGGTTTGCGCCGACTCGGGTAAAGGGGATGTGGTGATACTGTTTACAATTCCTAAATCCGAAATTGTCATGGCAATTTGCCCCAGTTATGCTGTTACACTAACTGTCCTTTCCTCGGGACCAGTAGATGCTGTCGAACGCAACCATGACACTGTTCTCACTGCAGCCCATTGGTCAATTTAGAAATGAAGTGGTATGAGGGCTCGAATACAGCTCTGGTCAAATAAATCTGACCATCTTCATTTACTACGGCAATTCTTGAGCACCCCTGCAAATACTAAGCGAAGTGTTAAAATTACAGTTCAGGTCATCAGGCGCTATATAAAACAATATCCAAAGTCAAATTATCGAAGATCGGTTTCATTGATGAAATTAACATCACAATCTCCTAAAATATATAACACCAATCCAATAAATAATTGCAGTGGAGCTAAGAATAATATCCATCCAGAGAAATCTATCTCCATTTCTTTCGAACATAAAAACACAAACTTCCACGCGTCACAGTATTTGTCATTGTATATATTTCAACTGTGCTGGGTTTCTTTTTTTTCTGCTTAGATTGTCCTGAAGGATGGGAGACTAAGTGCTCAAGGGAATTGAAGGAATTCACCAAGAAGGATGCCAAAGCATACTGCAAGTCCATGCAAGGAAAATATAAGAAAGGCATCTGCTATATCTGTGAGTCAAACAGCCTTATGTAACCTATTGCTCCAGGTTCATAGTTGTACGTGTTTTTAGTGATGATTAGGAAGAAACCATTTTCTATATTTGACAGAAAAGTTGTTATTCACATCATGGGGAGTAGGCGCCTCCCTCTGCATGACGTAATGACACAGGTGCCTCTCATCAATGCGGTTGCTGCGAGTTAAAGCCCAGCTCATGCCGGCTTCCTGTACGGTCTTACCTGGGAAGGCCTGTAGCAACCTGCGGTTTCCCTGCTGGCGTGACCGACTTTCTCCCACCATAATGCTGGATACCGTAGTATAATAGAAATGTCCTTTAGAAAGACGTAAAACTCCAATCAAATAAGAATGAATAAATCTCTCCATACTGCTAGCCGCCGTCGTAAACTGGAATATTCTTAAATGCGGTGTAAATTGCCAATGAAATATAAATATACCAGCATCGTATCAAAGCCCCCCCCCCCGCCAACATCTGAAATCTTCAGTGATGATGCATAAATTTATTCGTAATTATCGATAAAAATCTAGCCATATTTTTAGTTTGGCCGGAAAAGAATATTACGGCAGTTCTATGGATTTGAGGGGAAAACCAATACAACTACAGAGACGAGAGGTTTTCAACCTGTTCGGTATATGGGTACTTCTCCTTAGATGTGTTCATTTTGATATATTTTCTTGATATTTAACGCGTTCCTCAAAACTTATTCGCTCTTATTAGGATTTTGGGCAGAGAAAATGTACACACACTTGGAGCACACGACAATTCACGGTTCCCGAATGTCGGGCAGGCTTGGCGCTTGGATTTCCTTGTTAGGAACCGTCCTCAGCAACCGTCCTCAGCAACCATATTCACTAGAACTGTTCTTGTGCATCTGTGTAGACTTTTATCAGAACAGGTGCGTTTAGATCGATTTGACAATCAGTATAACTTTACATTCATGTAGATACTGATTTCATTTTCAACTATGACAATGAGAACCTATATTCACAAAGCTTCATACTTTGATCGTCAGGAAATTGGATCGAATAAGAAAATTCAACCTTCGAATTTTTTCGTCGAAATAGCTTATTAAAGCTTATTTACATTTAACCAGGTGTAGCAGAAAGCACGCTGATTGAAATGTGACTATAATCTTATAAATTTGTTCTATTTATTTCATTGGTGTTTCGCGCCGTACTCACGAATTCTTCATCTTTATACGGGGGCCAGTATTATGGTGGGAGCAAATCTGGCAGAGTCCCGACGAAACACACAACCATACACTGGTTGCTGGCAAACCTTCCCATGTAGGGTATTTTTACAGAAATGTAAGGTTTTATTAATATGCTGGAAGATGATTGAGTTTTTACAACCGTCTATTCCTGAAACCGAAATTATGCACAGGAAAGACATCAAAATGAAGAATTTTCGGAGACAGTAAGTCTAACAGGGAGCAAAATTCTCTCCTGAGTATCAATGAAGATAGTGGATATGATCGCCATGTTGCTCATATGTACAGTTGCATTCACAACCCAGCGGAGATGCATATTTTGATTAGCGACCACTTATAAAGGTCATTCAACACGATTTGTGTACAGTTTTATTTCATTCGGCTAGAATATTCCATGCAACTCCATGACGGAACACTGTTCCCTGCTTCTCTTTGCACGAATTCCTCCTAATTTCTTATCTCAAATACATTCGTACTTCTTTGATGATTTTTTTGGTTAATCGTTGTCTTGCGACTCTTGACCCGGAATTCCCAGTTTGTTTCATGGCTTGCAACGATTTCCTGTTTCCATGCCTCGATCTACAATTTCTGATGCTGTACATCATGCGGAAATTCTTGCAAATCGTTCACAGCTTCCCTTTCAATCACTACCATCTTAAGATTTATAGACTAAAACGGTTAGCGCGGCGCAATGTTCCAGAAACCTTTCACCAATGCGGCAGTTGTGAGTTCAAGCTCAGCTCATGCTACCTTTCACTCAGTTCTTACGTGGATCTGCCAGCCACCAGGGGATGGTCGTGGGTTTTCTCCAGCCCGGTTTTCTGCCAACATATTGCTGGTCGCAGTCATATGAGTGGAATATTCTTGAGCAAGGCGTAGAACACCGCTCAAAGAAATAGAATGGCTTTCCTAGTTTGGTGATTTGTATTAAACGCTGGCTTGGAAATTGGTCTTTGCCATAAACTGTCCTAGAACGTCCACTATGGTTCACTATTGGTACATGAATGTCTTTTACGACGCTTAGATTTGACTTTCTCATATCTGCCCATACACCAAGCTCTAGATAAAGTTTCCGAATTGCCGATATATGCCGTCTAAAACACCCACGCGATCAGTTTCTTTTTTAAATGCATAGCATATATTCTGGCTTATGACGTATCGTTTTGTTACGAGAAAACAGTGATAAGTAATCTTTCTCGCAATTAGGCGATTAACCATGGGTTTCCTTATTCTCCAAGGACTTCTTGTTGGCCTCTTGAATCTGAGAAACACGTGCAAAACGTCAACGTATACAATTTGGCCTTTTTTTCTTCGTTCCAGCCCCTGGCAATGGAATTGCGGCAAACGGATGTTGTAGAAGTGGATAATGGGTTTCAGTATCTGGTACAGCTCCCTGGGTGCTGCGCGCCAAACCCTCGACATCAGGACAAGTCTTACTCCCGAACTATGATTATTCTAAATCTTCCCAATCTACAGTGACTTCATTTTTGTTTGACCCTCATGTGATGAAATAAAAATTAATTGACGTGAACAAAAAGGGCCTGGCTAGAATCCATCCTATTGCCATGCTGATTTTAAAATGACTGGCACATACATACGGACACACTGAGGATTTATAGTTCTGCACTGCTCATGAGAGCTTTGTAGGAGGTCATAAATGAGTTCCATGGGGAAAAGGATAACTCTTGACTCCTGAGAGCAGGCCTTCCAATGTAGCTCTACATCTGAGGGTCGCCAGTTATTTGGCAAGATTTGGCTGTTTTGTCGGTTGTGTGCTCGTTTCATAACCCTATGACAATTAAATAACCAGGAACTGATAAATGTAGGAACAGTGAATGTCAGTCTGCGCTTTATCGAGTTAGGCTTCAAAGGGTAGTAATGAAAGCGTCAAAGAAAACTATACTTTAGAAGTGCAAAATTTGAGTAAGTAGCTTGCCAACGGTTGTTGGTTTACCACCCACGTTTTCCTCCACCCATAAAACTGACCCACAGAGAACAACATTTTTGTTAAACGGTAATAAAAAAAAGTTATAAACACTTTGATACGGACAGCTGGGAAATCCATTATTACGTAGCAATTACGTTGTCTATTTTTGGTGACAGTAGTCTGTTCGGGAACGCAGGGTATATTTCAGGTTCATTGAGGTTCGAACGGGAAAAACGCACCAATGAAACTGCTCATTATTCATTGGGCACAAAAGAAATTTAATTGCATTCATTATTATTTTAATATTTCATTCCTGAACCACAGTGTCTGATGACGCAGTAGTTCTGCTTGTTTGGAAAAAATTGCCAAGGATCTTAACTCATTTCAACCGATTTTCATTGAAATCAGGCAAAAACCTTCAATACTATGAATCATGTATCGGCGTAGTCAACACTGAACCTAATTTTCACTGAAATGATACAAAGATTGTACAAGCAGTAACGTTTTAAAGGAAACATCAACATAATGGAATACCGGACAAACAACCATCCAAATGGAAAATCGACATTACGAATTATGTATCTTGATGAAGTTTCCACTTAAACCAAGTTTGGTTCAAATTGTACAAAAACTGTAAGAGTATTAGAGTTTTGAAAGAAATGTTAACACGGACAGACAGACGAACAACCGATCATCGAAATGGAAAGTCGATACTACGAATTCTGCATCTTGATGAAGAATGTTTCATGGCAGATTACTTTTTAAGGGGAGGATGGATTCACATCTTTACCTTCTTCTACCAAGTTTCATTTAAATAGGACAAAAACTGTAGTAGTGGCGTTTTAAAAATCGTAACATAATCTGGATAAACAAACAGACAACCAGTCAGCGAAATGGAAAATCGATACTTCGAAATATATTCATGTACGTTGATGTAGTCTACACTTGGTGCAAGTTTTGTTGAATCAGACAAAACACGTAGCAGGAGTTGCGTTTTGAAGGAAAAGTTAACAAACGCCGGACAGACAGGCAAACAGAGTGACGCGGCACAACTTGCTAATCTATAACCTCTTGTGGCCTTCGACCAGTGGAGGTAGAAATGCCAAACATAATCCATGTCCGCTAAATGAAGTATTTAATGATTACTACACAGTTTGAGTCCTGGGAATATGATCAATCCCCACACCATCTACACTGTCCAGAACACGGTGGTGATGGTGATGAGTATATTTGTGCTGGCGTGTACCACGCCGCCAATGCCTGATTTTAGTATGAGGTCGAGAAGATATTTGTAAACCACGAAAGAAAATTTAAAGAAAATCAGGTTATATCTGGTTAAAACCTATGGCAGCGGGCAAGAAAATTTGCCGCGGCTTGAAATAGTTTGTTGTGGTTGTCCATGGGATAAGGATCGTCTCCACTGTAAACTGACGGATCCCTAACCTACGAAGGTCAGTGCGTAAAATACGACGGGCGTCAGCGTGACGAACGCAATGCAGTAGCAGATGGGGGATCGAGTCTTGTACGAGACACTCTTCCCACAGACCCGAGTCGTGGTTAGCGAAGCTAAACAAATACAAATTTGTGGGTAGGTGGCCGGATAAAATTGGGAAGACAAGTTTTCCATCCACACGATGGTTAAGTTTGACGAAGTATTTCATGTTAATCGAGGAATGGACAAAGTAGAAAAATCTACCCTTGTTTGAATTATTCCAGTTCTGCTGAAAAATACCCACGAGTTTGGGTTTGCTATGGCTTAGCGCTTCTTGGATTGATAAGGGAAATGTGTGGGAGATGCTTGGCAAAGAGAGAGTCTGTTTTGCTAAGGTGTCAGCCAATTCATTGCCAGGGACACCGATGTGGAACCCAGTCAAGTGAGATATCAACCCCTTGAAAGTTAAGCATAGTACACAAGTGTCGTATTTCATACACCAGTGGAGAAGACTTGGTCCACATGTAATTACCCACCGCCTGTAGCGAAGACAAACAGTAGGTAAAAATAACGACTCGGGCAGGTTTTAACTCAAGAAGAAAATTCAGGGCACATAAAATGACAGTGAGATCAGCAGTCAACACAGAAACGAGATTGGATAGTTTGAAGGATCCGTTGTATTTCATTTCAGGGACACAAAATGAGTCACCTACACAATTACTTTCTGGACATTTAGACGCATCTGTGTATACGTGTAAGTACTCAGGCCAATTAGACTTAATATGATCTTTAACACACAGCGACGATATGGAGGGGTCGTCATCGTTCTTAATTTTGCTATGTAGGCCGGTGGAAATAGAGGGAGAATACAATTGCCATGGCGGGAAGTCAGGGATAAAGGAGGGTTGAATGTTTTAAGTCATTACATCGTAACGATGATGAGGTCTCTTTGGGCCTTAAGCTGAATGGCAAGGTGGGAATATCTTTATCTTCATATTGCCAGTCATAATATCAAGGTTTGGTTGCTCTAGATGCAGAGTTATGTGCATCAGATTATAACCTAAATAAACATATGATACAAAGGCCACTCATTACTGAAGACCTGCATAGTGGTGTGGATCGCAAACCTCCTGTACACACCCGCACTGCCTCACACTGGATAGAATCGAGCTTCCCCTTAAGAGTATTGCATGCGGAACCATAACCCTCACAACATTAGTCAAGCCTAGAATGGGCCAGAGAACGATATAACAGTAGCAGACAATGCCTATCCCCCGCCAAGATTTCCCAGAAATACACCTCATCAGGTTCAGACCTTTTTACTCAATATTGTTCGCCCAAGTAAGACACTGGTCAAAGATAACACCCAGGTGACGAAAAGACTTTGATAGTTTGACAGGGGAGTTATTGAGTGCAATCACTACGCCACTAGCAGCTCTACGGGTGAAAATAACGGTTTCAGTCTTATCCTGGGAAAATTTAAACCCCCAAGACAAACTCCACTTCATAATGTCATCTAACCCCTGTTGTATTTATCGAGCACATAACTTAAGACTCCGGGACTGGAACCACATACCCTTATCGTCTGCAAATAACGAGCATTTTAACTTAGAAGCGATAGCCTTCGGCAAATCATGAATTGTGATATTGAATAATGTGGGGATAGTACACTGCCCTGGGGGACCCCGTTCACGAAATGGACAAGCCGTGAGTAGTCTCCACCTATCCAAACCTTAATTAGACGCCCGGCTAGAAAGTCTTTAATCCACCCCAACATTTTCTCCCCAATGCTCATCTTCTTCATTTTGATCAACACCACAGATTATCAAGCGCTTTCAGGCGTTGCCTGTATACACGAGTGCAGAGTTCTTCAGTATATTGTTGTATAAGGATTAGTCATGTCACATGTCAAAATTCAACTCGTACACCTCTTCGTGGTCTATGAGTGGTGTCTCAACGTCGGACTTCACGATTACATTTAACCAGGCCTGGTCATTGTTTTCACGTAATTGTGTATTTAACGCTGTAAGGTAGCATTTTTAATCATTCTAAAGCGGTAGTATATAAAAAAAATTACAGTTAACATCACTGCATTATTTTTTTTACCTATCACCATGATGCTTGTGGGTGCCTAACATGTTGCTTCTTAAACATTTACAAAGACCCTCAAAAATCCCTATCAGACGTAAATTGACAAGGGGTTATGTTTCATACATTAAGTGTCACCATTTGCATAATGCCGTTGTCACTCTGACTTTCCCCTCAATGCGGTAGTCTTGCACATCAATCTGTTTACTGCTGACGTTTTAACGTGTGAATTTTAAACATAAAAGACTAAGCATAGAGGGTAATAACACAGCAATGTCGATAGTGTGATGGTTGGCAAACGGTCACACTTTATGGATGAAATCTGGCTTCTGGGCAATTTACCTCAGTTTACCTCGGTTAGGATTTTATTCTGGCCGTTCATGTACGCGTTTGAAGAATAATAACTCACATGCCATCTAGCGCCATGGCTTAAGGAGAATTAGGTTAACATAATTGCAGACGTGATAGAAGCAATATATTAGAGATCACTGGTCTAGACTTACTCAAAATGCTTTGTTGTCAACACATTTAGTACAGGTACACAACAACACGAAAACTATAATTCTCTTTACCCACGTGACATAGTAGTGCTTCTCGGTTTCAGCTCTTTCATGTTGGTAGAATTCAGGGCTTTTATGATTCAATTCAAAACAACCGATCTCATAACATATCATTGCTTTAATAGTGATTTTAAAAAGAGGAACGAAAGGTCATCACACAATAAAAGATCATGGAATCCAAGGTCAAGTCTGGGGTACGTGGACTGGTCTGTGTCGAAATATTTTGGATTTCAACATCCTTCAGTTTATATGCTACTGGTCATATATTGAGTTACATGGATTCCTCACGCGCACGGTGTTTTTACTGATTGGACGTCCCAAAGAAGAACGGGAAAATGCGCCATGGTGTAAACATTTAAATCAGACAGTAGTCATTACTTACCACCCTTCATGTAGTACGATAGCCATCATTTCCATCGGAATTGTTATTGATTAGATCTGAGGATATCCAAGAGTGTTATCATTATCGTTGAGAAATCTTACTTATACATGCAAATTGCTGCCATTCTGACCAACAAACACTTCAATAAAGATCAACATCAGTAAGCAAGGTTATAAAAGAATCAAGGTGTCAAATAATCACTGAAATAAGGCAACATTTAATTAAAAATGTTGGAAATTTTGAAAATCCATGAGGGACCAACCACGAATCCTTTCAGGTCAATTTGCCATTCAGGGCCATGTTTGAGATAGCAGTGTATTAACCTCGTGGATGTAATTTGGTATAAATTGTCAGGCAATAAGGGCAACTGGGCGAATAGTTTGGACTACTGGGAGGTATAAATTGAAGACGGTAAAAACTGAAAACGCAAAACTGCATTTGCCATGAAAAACGTACCTCTGGGGGTAACTTGATATTCTAAAGTCGGTATACTCTTAGTTTAAATGGTGCTGAAAGGATGTAAACACAGCCTTTTTATCCTGGAATACACCTTTGTAGGGTGTATTCAGTGTGCCAAAAGGGTGTTATTATGATATACAGGCGAAATGGTGCAGAAATCCCTCAGGACTGCACCCTGTCTACATTTATCCGGGATCACACCATTCATGTGTGCATGCCGTTTTCCTTAACCGCATTACGTGTATTCGTCCAAAGGAAGAGTGGTGGGATAAAATAACGCCTCATAACATTGTACAGTGTTGGCTTTCTGTTTCTGGTTTTAAAGTTGATTTGAATATTTGCTTATCTTGGTGTTACTTTACTCTAGACCAACTGCAGTTAAGACAATTAACCATATTAATTATGGAACAATTTAAGCATCTGCCTGGAAATGAATAAAAACGTACGCGAAAAACTATCATTTAAATGGAACGGCAAGACGACCTTCTTCATTGACCTTATGTCGTTAACATTCTGAATGGTATGTAAACCATTTCAAGCTGGAATGTACACCTTTCTAAACAGTTTAAATTCTTTTTAGTTTGCAACTTTTCTGAAAGGTGTTATTTGGCAACATTTTTGAAAGATGTCTATTCACACCTTTTCTAAAAGGTGTTTAACTACACCCTTTCCATGGGGTGTTAATCTACACCTTTTGTAAATGGTTTTAATTCACACCCTTTTCAAGGGTGTAAACTTAGACATAATAGGGTGTGTGTCCTGGGACAAGCTATTATGAGTGCTTATTGACAATATTTTAGCTAAAAGTGCAGAAAAGTATAATGCACTAATACGGAGCCACACATAACTATTTCAGTCTTATAATTCTGTGTTGTTTTTATTTCAGAAATCTACAAAAATGCATCCCTGACAATCGCTGTTACGTTTGCCTGTCTGCTGGGCATAGCCGACTGGTAGACTGGGAAGTTTTTGTGGAAATCTGTGACTTTAAATATTTTAACAATTCATTGGTCAAGAGGATTGTCTCCAGTCGCCAAACAAAGATAAACGTTGTGAAATACTGATATATGTATGTATATATGTATGTATGTTTGGGTTTTTTCACTAATATGAACCCCCGAGGAGTTCTTAGAATGTGCACATGTATACTGTGTCTTCTTGGCACAGGGCGAGTCCACGCCATCAAAGTGCAGCTGCCACTGCAATATCATGTCGAAGACACCAGACATAACACCCCACCCAGTAACATTATACATCTTGCCCACCAGCCCTGTCACCTTGCTGTAACATCTTAGTGCTGAGCGCTAAGAGGCAGCAACAGGCACTATTTTAAAAGTCTTTGGTATGATTCCACCCGAGATTGACCTCAAATCTCCCGACTTCGAGCGGACGCTCTAACCGAAATGTTGCATAAGGATATTGTATCTGTGTGAAGGCAATGAAAGCACTAATATAAAGGAACAGCCTAAAGAAGAAAACATTCTGAGAAGGTCATTTGAAATATTTTCCCGGAGTATATTCAGTTGTCAACATATATATGACATATATTTTATTTTAGCGTTTTAATTGCCTCTAACGAATCACATTATTTTAGCTTTTGTCTGTGGCTTGTAAAACATTCTTGCCGATATGGTATGAGATTATTATGTTTTTTTACCAGAATAATCTCCCACTAGCTGCCAGAAGGGTAGAGCGCCACTTGTTTTCGGTCCCTGTCGGAATTCGCCGTGGGTCGTCCGAGAAAGTACTGTAAATCCCTCGGGTACATCGCCAAGGTTATCTGTTATACAGGTATGTACAAAGATATGCAGTTTTAGTCGCGTTGCAGTTTTTGATTGCAACAGGTGTGCAAGGCTATTTCATGTACTCATATAAATTTTTTATTGGGTGTTTACGCCTTAATCAACACAATTTCATTTATATGACAGCGACCAACATTATGGTGACAGGAAACCGAAGTTAGCCAGTAGAAACCGTTGACCACCCGCAGTGTAATGATACAGTTACTCAGATGTAAAACCTAAGAGTTCAAGTGTACACAGTGTTTCTTTCATCCAGCTATACAGTGCCAGTGTTACAAAAATTATAGATGACTCAATTCGGGCCATATTTGATGTCTGACAAAAAAATTCCATGGTCTTCCTTGTAGTGTACATGTCGTTGTACCGGAAGATGAGTAATTGTTAGAGTGAGTAATTAGTGTTTAAGCCATACGGGCTTTATGGCTGGAGATCTAACAAGCAATACATGTAGTGATAATGACGCCTGAATATCATTTAAGGTTATCGTGATATTACCTTTATAGAACAGTGTTTTGCGTTGCGTAACAGGCACCATACCCATTGCTCTGAAACATCCTCATTTTTTAAATATATATATATGATGGATATAAATAAATAAATAAATAAATGATGGATAAATTACAGGATTTGTGGATTCTCTCGCTCTCTCTTTTAGTGGGGCCTTTAGTGGTAACAATGAGTGAGTGAGTTTAATGAGTTTAATAGCAACAATAAGTGAGTGAAGCTTTTAATAGTAGCAATGAGTGAGTGAGGCCTTTAATATTAAAAATAAGTGAGTGAGGCCTTTAATAGTAACAATAAGTGACTGACGGCGCTCTGTCAGCTGTTTCCTTTATGTAACGTTTGACCACTTTTCTTCACCAGTGTGGTATACATATCTGTGTATCAAGCGTTGATCAGTTCCTCAGTAACTTGCCAAATGTCAGTTCTTTGCGTCGGGCACTCCGATTTCCTCCACTGATTTACGAGACCAGCATCCTAAATGAGTAAGCAATTCTCGATTGTGGCTGTAAGTGACGATTAAAAAAGTAAGTTGCTCAATGAGATTAGATGGCCGATGCGTAATATCCAGTGCTTTAGGATTATGAAGTTAGCCTTGTCCATTTTTTGTGTTCCTTCAGGGACTGCGATATTTGTGACTCCAAATGGATGCTGTGCGCATGGCAAGTAAACCAATCGGTAATCATTCCAGTCATTCGCTCTGTGTGGGACAACTGTTACGGGTACTTCTTTCCTCTATTAATGTTATGCAGAACAACTGCTGTGGTGACATAAACTCCTATAATAGCTCTCAGATGAATCCGTTCTTATGTTATTGTGTACTTGTGTTAAATGTGATGATAACACAGCATGGAAGTTGTTACGTTTTAAACATTTACAAGAACGGTTAGAATAATACCCTGACTGAGGTAAACTGACAAGAGGCTGGATTTTCACCGGTAACGTGGGACCATTTGCCTACTATCACACTACTACTCTGGATTTACTCTCCCTGCTGTATTCTCTTATACTATCTTTTTTATTTTGTATGTAACCTTCATTGAATCGGAGGGCGAATTGTTTCTGTTCTGGGGTCCACGTCCACTTCACCGATGAAGTCATAGGTTCAAATCGACCACCCGCTAGTTCAGCTGTGGCTTTATGTCAGGAGGATTGTCAAGGACGCAACGAAGTGATGCAGATGAAAATGAAAAATTCTTGAGAACGGGATAAAAAGCCAGATGTGAATTTATTTGAAATTTAGTTACAAGGATATAGGAACATTAAAGTATGACTGTTGGATTCTCATAATTTCACGAGGGAATCGCTGAACACTTTCCCCAAATCCCCGTTTGTTGTTTTTTTTTTTGTTTTTTTTTTTGGATTTTTTTTTTGGATTTTTTTTTCTGTTTTTTGTTTTTTTCATTTACTGCTGTTCCAATATACTGCACAAATAATAAACCTCACTCCACGTTAACCATAGTAGTTATCTCTGGCTACTTATGATAAATGACAAACTCATTAGACCCGTGCGGCAAGGGCTGTGTTTGAACCTCTTACCGATCGTTCAAAAATATATGTTCACGTATTCATTCGATTGAGGTCAGCCAGCAACCTGCAGGCGGTCGTAGGTTTCCCCTACCCGGTTTCCTCCCACCATTATGCTAGTCGCCGTCGTATAAGTGAAATATTCTTGAGCACGACGTAAAACACCAATCAAGTATTATAAAATAAATAAATAAATTTATTACAAGCTCGATGTTGTTTGAAAGGTCATCTCTATTTAATATGTGTATTTGCGCACGACACGCATTTGACAAGGAGTGGAATTGTGTTAACTAAAGCTTACAGAACGATTTATTGTAATAAGGGTTAAAATGTAAGTCGTAACATCATGAGTTTTCAAAAGTATTTGACCTGTATTTTTCCTGCAAAATTATGGACTTCCAAAGTATAAATGTGTTTAGCTTGAGGTGTTAATTTTCAATAATTAAATGCAATTTTGGAAGCAAGTATGACTAAGTTTACACATAGCTCAATATAGACATTTCAAAAGAAACAGACTACAGATATCGCTAGTCTCCCGCTGTTATGGTGGACCGCTAGTCTCCCGCTGCCATGGTGGACCGCTTCGTCAGATTTTTCACCCACCATTTCGCTTATGCCATGGTGTTATGAGGGCCTGTAAGTTGTTACTTCTTAAACACATACATGAAGAGTTAGAACAAAACCCAGACTGAGGTGAAATGACACAAGCCGGATTTCCCCGGTAGAGTGGACCTTTTGTCAACTTTGCACAGGTTACACAGGTTTGCAATTTTCAGCCTTGCACATCCATATGCTTTTTGTATAACAGGTGTTAGTATAAAACACTTCTGCATGCAAAGTAAACCCAGAGCATCAACGACAGTGTGATGATTGGTAAATGGTCAAACGTAACCGGTGAAGTCGGGTGACAGGTGAACTTGCAACCGTTCGGGGTTTACTCTATATATTTAATTAGTAGCGACTTAAAAGCCCTCTAGCGTTCCTGGGCATAAGGTATGCACCGTTAGTGCCTCTTGGGTTTCCTGTCACGGGGCCAAAGAAATAGGGGAATAGTAAAATTTGAGCTGGCGATATATGGAGAGGCTCGGCATATGAATACTACATATCACACCATATAGCCTTTGTTACACCCAATTAAACGTCTTCAAACCAAGTTCACAATAAGCGTGAATCTGTTGCAAGTAAATATGGACGGAGTGTCCGGAATCCCTGGGTGACCGTGTCATAAATGTCTAATGCCTCTTAACACGGGGATAAGGGAAGTTGAATAGAAAGGCCACGAACAGTTAAAAATAGGATGTGAACATTTTTAATCAAATAGTAATTGGAATGATTAAATTTACGAGCCTAAAACAGTTCTTGCGTTTTTTCGACATCGTTGCAGATTGCTGACTGCCTTTCTTTATAGGATTTCATCCTGATTTATTCTACTTACACTTTCGTTCCTTCATAGTTTCTGATAAACATTTTACTTTTTATTTCTACATTACTCTTACGACATTAGACACTACACGGGGATAGATATTAACACTACTCTGGGAACCATATTAGACACTACTCTGGGAACAACATTAGACACTACTCTTGGAACGATATTAGACAATACTCAGGAAACGATATTACACACTACTATGGGAACGATATTGGACACTACTGAGGAATCGCTATTAGAGGCTACTCAGGAAGCGATATTAGACAATACTCTCGGAACATCCGTTATGGTTGGCGCATGTACGACTGTACATCATGACGCATAAATATGCGTTAGGAAATATAAATACCTAAATGTGGTGTTAAGGCCACAAGAACATGTTTTACATGTTGGTGACACTTTCCTTTAAAGCCGACGTTTTGTGTTTAAAGTGACCAAACGTTTGGAATGGTAGACATCTTTTGACAGAACCAGGAATCTGTAAGTCCCCCCAACTTTCGTTTAGTTGGGCTTGGTTACAACAGGCGGCCGACCTAACGAGCGCGGGAAAGTTCGTCAGTAACTTGCCAATGATAGACAGCTTCCTCCGCTCGTAATACGGACTGCACATTAGCAAAAAAATTCTTCTGCACGACGTTAAACAATGAAATAAAGAAATAAATTAATTAAAGAAGATTTCTATCTTTCAGTGCTTTATGGACTTTAAACATAGTAGTTTTGTTAGTTTTCTGTCTCAGCTTCAGCCCACTTTGTTACTCCGAATGGATGCTGTAAGGACGGCAAATAAACCAGTCGGCGCACTACTCACTGTGCGAGATTTTCCTTTGGAAACCTTCGTTAATCTTTCAAATGTCCAGTGCTGAATAAACTTATAACTGTTGTCAAATGAATGGTGTGTATATATCTTTTCAGACTAATGTTTATTGACGAATGACCACATTTATCCTGGTCCGGGTTGAACTCCAGACCTGCGTGAGGAATTTCTAGACTATCATTTCTTTAGGAAAATTATTTATTTGATTTGTGCTTCACGTCATTTTCTAGAATATTTCATTGATACGAAGGCGGTCAGCATTATGCGGCGAGGAAAGCGGACTGGGACCGTATTATAACAAAGCCTGTGGCCATTTAACATTCCTTGAAGACATCTTGTGTTCCAAAGATATGGTGATCATATATGTGGATCACACATGTGGAAGCTCTTCATTAACTCTGCTTCACCACGTCAGAAACAAACAAGACATCCTAATCTGGTCTGAAGAGAACCAGTGGTTCTGTCGGAGGCTCCATCAGCCCTTAACCAATGATGCTGGAGGCTCAAATCCAGTAAATGTTGAAAAAGAGAGAAATGTGTATATACTAAGAAAACAAAAGTCTGTCTTTTCTTTTCTTGCTAGATACATAATGAAGCACAGCAGAGCAATGGAATCTGCTGGTAAATCATGCAGTGCCTCGATTCCAGGGTTTCTGAAGGACAGGGCACAGAAATTTGTAACGCATTTTATTTCAAAAACTGAAATGGGGGGAAACTATTGCTGTTCACAAGATTTCTAGAGAAGATATTGATATTTTTCAAGTTAACGCACAAGAGGGTCGAGGAAGGGACACGGTGAAAATTTGGACAGTGAAGAATATGCCATCCTGTGAATGCCATTCTTTGAGAGATGGTGACACTTGCCGTGCAAACACACG
Source organism: Acanthopleura granulata (assembly GCA_016165875.1). Lineage (NCBI taxonomy): Eukaryota > Metazoa > Mollusca > Polyplacophora > Chitonida > Chitonidae > Acanthopleura > Acanthopleura granulata. Next base: position 16,032,218 of record JABBOT010000011.1, on the reverse strand, counting down.
TTTGACATTACGCAAAACTTCACTGACATCACCTGGGGAAGTTTTCTACTCTATCATAGACAATCGCCATTCTTCACTCTGGAAACAAATATTTGGCCGAGACTACCACCAATATGCACAACTTCCAACACAGCCTAGGCAACAATTTTAATCAAGTCTCAATGCTGATGCTTCACCTTGCCTAGAAAAGCTTCGTACCATAAAGGGAGAGTCATACCTTTGTTAAAATACAAACAGTTTGAAACTGCTGGAAGTCATATTCCATTAGGCATTATCTTTCCTCCAGGAGAGATTGGAGAATTGCAGCTGACTTGCTGTTCCCAAGGTTAGCAGAAACGTGATATCATGCAGGGTGCAATATAAGGCGGATGTGGCAAGACGTAACGGTAATACTAGTATCAAGATACCAGGCATATAAAAAACAGGAATCTTGCCTCCTGATAATGACATAAAAATTGATGGTCATTCCTCTATTCCCAACAAACACTATTAATCGACAATATTTCTATACAGATATGTACCAGCATCTAATATGAATGGTAATAATTCATTGGTCTATCTATGTCTCGTTCTACTTTCTCAACCAGTACCAAATTAATGATATACATGTATTCTGAATTTACAGCTGCCAGCTCAAACCACCATATTGAATGGAAGACAGCAGAAATAATTCCTACCAAAATGAGCCTGCCTAAATTCTTTGGTTGCTTAGTCTACATCTAGCATCTAAACTCTCAGTCGAGTCAGCCTTTTTTTATCTGTGTCGATGTACCTGTTCTATGTATTCTCACTCTATCAATTCAGTTTTCTCAATAATCGCTTTTTTCGGCACAGGCCACAAGTCAATGGGCTTGTCAGGTAGTTTGCCACGGTCCATATATACGGCTTGGAGTGAGTAATAAGATATTCAAATATGGCTCTGCAGTGCTGGTCATATTGGTTTATCACGGGACTAGCCACAATTAGTTACACTAACGGTCATTTCAGTGTTTTGTGTTTTGTGACTTAACTAGACATATATATTTCCCTATTTGATTCAGTCATGTTTACGCCATGGTCAGTGATTTTTCGTTTATATGGAAACTATCTACACCTGGCAATCCTCCTCACGTAAAGCTGCGGCCGAACTAGGGAGAGGTCGATTTCAACCGAAGACTTCATTCGTTAAGGGATATTGGACCGTTCAGTAGAATGAGTTGCCCTTTATCGGCCAGATTCAGACTTAACCCGATCTGTTCGTCAGTAAGTCAGTCAAAGTCAGTGTTAATGTTGTTTACATCAACGACAACGATTTGAAGAATTTATTCACAGGAGATATTTTACACAGCATTAAAACGGACGTTTCCTGAAGAGTTGTCCTGCACGCAGTGAAAAGTGTACCGATTGGTTTATTTGCCTTGCGCACAGCGTCCATTTGGAGTCGCAAATATCGAAGAATCTGAAAGACAACGAATAGAGACCATAAAAAAAATTGCGTAGACGTGAAGCATTAACGTATGAAAATCTCTCATCTACTGTCATTGAACAAAACTTCCTATCTTTTACATTGTTGCCTTTTGTCGAATTGTCAACTGACATGTACGTTCCCTCACATGGCGGTCAGTTTTATGAGTGTATGGAAATACCAACTTTCCAGCGTGTGACGAACAGATATGGACACCGTTTTTGGAGGACAAGTGGTTTTGAACAAACGTTAGGCTGCTGCATTAGTGATATGAGCGCCGTCGAGTACAAGTCGTCTAAATCAGTCTAATGCTGAGGGATTACACCGGGGTCTCTCCAGTTTCCTTCCACCATAATGCTGGCTGCAGTCGTATCTTGAGTGCGGCGCAAAACATCAATGAAATAAATAAATACAACAGCATTGGATACCCGTTTCACACAAACAAAACAGCATACATATGTGAGGCTAAAAATACGTACTTGTATAACAGATGTCCTTAGAGATGTACCTTATCGATTTTGCAGTACTGTATGGGACGAGCCACGGTGAATTCCGATAATGGCCGGGAGCAGGTTGTGCTCTATCCCTCAGCCGCTGGGAGATTCTTCTTCTTTAAATAAACTGAAAGAAATAAACAAATTTACAGATAATCTAATATGATATTGACAAGAACATTTTACAAGCGACAGGTGCAAGTAGGAAAAATGTTGGGTACGCTGAAGTGAAAGAAAACGCTAAAATCGGATAATTTGTTTTAGATGAAAGACCATTAAACACCCTTATATTTCTGAAAATATTTCCAGTTGTTTTTGTGCAGAAAGTTTTCTGTTTTAATTCATGTACATTCTTTACGTTAGTGTTTTCTTTGCCTTTAAAGAGAAGAAAAGAACTGAGTTAAGGAGGAGACAAAATACTAGCATAGAGGCAGATCTGGAATTATATGGGCCTTTGAAATGAAACGGACATAAAACATTAACTAGGAATAAAACATTACAATGTTTACTTGTTTTACTTCAGTAGGAAAATTTACCCTGTTCAATTGAGACGTTTCTATTGACCAACTGAGGATGTTGTTAACGTATTAAAAGCTCTCGCTCAAATGTGCTTAACAATCTGACAGACAGCCACACCCAGCACGCAGACAAACAACACAGCCATTGACAGAGAATGCATTTTTGTTGATTTCTGAAATATAAATAATACAAGATGAGAATTAAACGTCTGCTGACTAGCGGTGGTAAAGATTTGCCCGGTATTACATTAGTGCTTCATTCGTGCAACTTGGGGAGGCGAGGTAAAACGTCTTGTACAGCTTTACCCGTTTTACCCGTTTTACCAACCTGAAAATACTTCTCCAATTAGTCTTAACTACCAGCCCAGTCTGACTTTATGTCTGTATTAACTTATCAGTTAAACACTGGCTATTACGGTCTTGACGTGAATGTTGAACTTATCTCTAATTGTAAATGAAGCCAATTTGAGAAAATTGGGGCTTAAATAGCGATCACTCTGGATCAGTTGGTTTATTAATTCATCGTGGGACTGAGGTCGCGCTGGTCTCCACACGAATGCAATCAGTCTTTTCATCTATTACATCACAACGACCAGCTGTGCGCAAACTGAGCTCAAGTGCGGACAAGTAGGCGTGGATCAACCCACTTGGAGATAAGTGCCAGCAACTGATCAAGTTGGAATTTTTAATGAGCATTGAATAGAATCACGAACCTTCCGTCCCCAGAATCGTCAGCGCGGCACATGGCATTAACTGCAACTTTACCTTCACCAGATTAGCAGTTCCAAAAGTTTACTGCCCTTTCAAGACGTGACATTGCCTTTCTGATTTGTTAGCAAAATGGTAATTACCAAACCATCCGTGAGCACAGTCGTTAGCTTTCTAAGTTGAGCTGTAACTTGGCCTTTACCTTCACAATTGTATTGCAAAACGTTGCCTTTGCAGACAGGTGTAACATCTGATCAAAGGCAAAGTAAAGAGGGTTCAGTAATGGCCTGAGAAGACAATTTGTAGATTTTCCTGTTCATAGTTTTGGTGGAACGTTCGTGACATCGCTCTGCGCAATTTATCCATCGTTCTACACCATAAGGCGCTCAAGGCTGCACGGCACACGTGGGACAGTTCGCCAGGCGATACGTCTGAAAATGAACTTAAGCGTTAAACATCGTTCAAATAAATAAAGAAGTATATATTATACTCACGACTGTTCGAATGTGTTTCTTTCCATGTTGGACTATGGCTCAGCCATCCTGAGGTCCAGTCCTTGATCAGCATTTAAGCGAACTGACCGGAAAGGTTTCATGACTGGTCAGTCATAAAATTCCAGCCTTAGCTGAAATTGTAATTATATCTTAGTGGATTGTTTGAAATCGTTAATCATGCGCGTAACTGTAAAAGGGCAATATGGCGGACTCAGGAAGTTCTAATCGATAATATTTCAATATAGATTGGTCAGCAATATTAATTATAATAATTCATTGCTCGGTCGTTTTTAATCACTGTAATTATTTTACTTAATTCTGCTTTAAAGTCACGATGTTAGAGGTTATGTAAGGTATTACTTCTCAAACATTTACACGAACAGTTAGAATAAAACCCTAAATGAGGTAAAGTGACAAGAGGCCGGATTTCACCGGTATCATGTGACCATTTGCTAACTACCAGGCTGTCGTCTGGTTTTACTCTCTGTGATGTAGTCTTAGATACTTAGATAATTCAGATACAATGACCGTGAAAACAAAACATTGTTACTAAACTTATTTTTTGTCCTGTGGAAATCCAGCGGAAGACTGTCCACATTACCATATTATCAGGCTCAGTGTTTGAAGTAACCTATGGGCTTAACTACAAAAAAACTGTTAAATGGTGATGAATAAAATCTGCCACCGATATCTTTCCTAACTCAAATTAGCCACGGAATATACAAAAGCCAGCAATATGTTTTTCTAAGTGTTATGAACGGGGAAAATCCCTATGTCGTTGGAGAAAAACTGACACAGCTCTCAGACTTGCCTTTTGCAATTTACATCTCCTCTCACATTAACCCTGTGTCGTGTTTTGTGTGATGAGTTGTGCTGTTTTCTTACTTTTCTTGTCATTCTATTGACATACCTGTCAAATGTTAAATGATATTTATTCAGTGAAAAGGACCACTGAGTGAGTTATGAGAACTTAAATGAACATTTAAAATGAAACCTTAACTGAGGTAAATTGACAAAAAGGTAACGTTAACATGTGACGATATACTAACTATCACGCTGTCGTCGCTGTGCTGGTTTTACCCTGTAGTCTGCGCTGTAGTCTTTCATAATGATTTATATATTTCCTGTGCCATACTGAAGTTATATTTACGCTTGGTCTGAGTGGGTCCACCTCTGAGCATTATATTTGTACATATCTGTGTTGCATTATTGTCAGTGGGATGTTTATATTAACTTGAAACTATATTCCATTGTATGTAAAATCAATCATGCGAATTATCAAAATTACGTTTTGTCAGTCACACGCAACACCACGTTCTACGTCATAAATTGTAGCAGGTTTCCCCTAGTGGCCGGTGGTGACGATGTGTCCTCCCTCATACTTGTCCATTTCTGCGGCCCTCCTGGTAACCAGATCGCCAGTTTCTCTGTGTTTCCCATATACCTGTAAATGTGACGCCGAGTCCGAACTACAACCCCAGATGTTTTACGGATAAGGTGGATGTCCGATTTAAGGGTGGAAGAAACAATAGACACAAAATGCTAAATGTTCCCTTACATATTCTTACCCACACCTGGGTTACATGAAAATGCTCACTTGCCCCAGCTGTTGGCAAGTCATATTATCACTTTCGCTTTGCATCGACAAATAGTTTTGTGTAGGAAAGCAAAAAAAACACTTGAGTTGTGGGGTATCACGGAACATCTCCCACGACCATCAGGGGTTCTGTCAGTTTCACGTCAAAATAGTACTCATCGCCATAATCATAGAGAGCTTGCAATACCGCCAGAATTCGCAACAACAACAGCATCACCTATGAAGGCTTGTGTAAATGACAAGCGTTTAATTTCCGAGAGTCATATTCATTTGGCGCCTCCATTCTACTCCGAAGAAGCGTGTGTTGCCTGCCATATAGCCATCTGTTGGCAGAAAAATCCTTTCAGCATGGGCCTACCAAGTAATGGTTAATTTACACATACGGGTACCGGTACAGCGTAATACAACAATCAAAATGTTTCTGTCTACAATTGGCTGCCGCTGTTTTCTGGTTAACATCGAAGGGTTACTTATGAAGATATGTTTTACCATCGTGTCGTGTAATTTACATTCTCTAAATCTACTGTGTACATAGTGTTACCGTAACTACAAGTACCGGGTACATTTATACTGGTACCGTGCTTAATCAGCACTTTTGGTTTCCTCCGGGCTCTGGCCGGTTTCCTCTTACCACAATGTTGTATGCCGTCGTATGAGCGAAATATTCTTGAGTACGTTGTAAAACACCAATCCAATAAATAAATAAATTAAGCAGTACTGAAACGGTAAGCCTAACCCGGAGGGCCTGCCATTCTCTTTTTCACGTAGTCTATTATGCTTGTTGGTCATTTGGTATTTCACATTTGATTTTCTTGCCTTCTGTTTGTCAATTCCTTGCTTTGCAATCATATCAAAAATGTTTCACTGACTACTGAAAGTATATAGACATACACAGCCATAATAGGCTCATTAGAGTATAGCAAAGTGTCACCACGTACTTATATTTTCAAAAGAAAAAAACAGGCTAATAAAATTAATACATACACAGATAAACCACAAACACTTGCATAAGGTTGTAACACAGATAATTTAGTATATTTATTACAATAAAACATGAACATTTCATTTATTCACATAAGTTATATTTCATTCCTGTTTATGACACTTGTCAGTGCACATCCACGACATGTATCACCTTGCTTGGGTGCAACATCAACCATGTCCTCACCATCATTAATTTATTCACACTAAATTGGTCGTGAGTGTTTGCAGAATACATGAATTGTAAACAAATAATTATTATTATTAAAAACTTTTTCACATATGTAGTATGTCGCTCTAGCTACATTTACACAGCTGCTGTACTATTGTATATACTCCGTGTATGTACCGACCCCGACTTCATATCAAATCCCTACTCAGTGCTCAGTACCTCTACTATTTACACAACCCATCCTGTCACTTAGTACCCCGTGCCACACTACAGGATACTTGTATTATCCTCCCACTCTGTACCCCTACATGATACCATCCTCGCGCTCAGTACCACGCACCGATACTGGAAACAAACCACCCACTCAGTACCACGTACTTATAATGGATACCAACTTCCAACTCATGTATATATTGAGTGAACAGACTACATTTGTGATAATGTCCATAATTCTCCTTTTCTTGCTGCAAACCTAATTCCATACGCTAGCCTTGTCATAGCCTGATAAATATGGGGTCAAACGTCCATATAGCCTCTTTTTCTAACCTCAGAATACAAATGTTGACGTGTGTTTAAGAGTGGTTGTGGTAAACAGGAAACATGATAAAATGCAGTATGTTTATTGGGGTCATTTCATGAAACGCTTTGCTGTATTCTAAGATAATAGAGAATTAACTCTAAACGCCGGGCAATTTGGCACAGTTACAGCATCAAGGCTTTCTATACAACTAAAAGAAGTACACCACAGTTGAAAGATTCTCTTTGCATTAAGTGGAAAGCTGTGTCTGTCCATCCTTGAGTATTTCATCTGGTTTGCGCACTTTGTACTCATGTATGTGCTATAAAAAAAAGAGTTCAGTAATAAACGGCACATCAAACAAACATCCAAAGTACACTTTCAGTGTTTATATATTGGGTATAGGTTATTGCACGACAATGATTGCCAGTCGCTACATGTATGTTTAATGTTATTATGAGTTGTGTGTAGAGATATTTAATAGTATTTTACACAAAGTTGTAAAGAACTAACAATGGAAAACAATAACCATGATCTTGATTAATGACAAACCATTAACACTACCTTGTTACCTGTATCTTATTTGTTGCTGAAATGGAATTACGTCAACAATATGTTCTTAGAAATATCAGTGTGAAAGATTTCTTACCGCCGATATTTGATATTATTCGCGCCACGTCTCTCATGAGAAAGAGGCCCTAGCTATGTGACAGATTTCTCTTCAACATAAGCAACAAGCAAGGGCCAGTGGTTATGTGTAAAAAAGGGGACCACTGGAAAGGTGTTGATATGAATATCGCCAAAGATTATATGGTCCAGGAAGACACATAATCATATTTGAATATACCTGTAAGGTCTACGGATAAGATATCCGTGCACTTCTCAGACTTAAAACATAGCTCATCAGTCATCATTTACCTGTACTGTATTTCCAGGGTGCAAAGTCTCCATCTCCCCCATTTACTTACCAGGAAAGGTGGGAGCACACAAGCTCAATAATTGCCAGCATCATGTCTCTCCTTACAAGGGAGTCGTAAGAAAGCCACAACAATCTGGAAACTAAAGTCACACAAGTATGAGTTGAAGTTTTTCGTCACATTAAAATTTAGGAGCATTACATGTTGATGATGGCTTAAGTTATACATGTGCATTTTACTCCCAGGTTATCTGAAGAGCTTACATAACTCTTAAAGTATCTTAATGAATAAAGCTAATGTTCAAATCTTTTATCTTCTTTCAAAAGGAAATCTGGCATCGTTTTTGAGGTATTAAAATATCAACACCTGTTAATGACATTGTATAGTTTAGATGATATCAGCTTGTCAGTGACCTGTTCAGTAATACCTTGAGAACTTCTACATTTACACTGTTATGTATAATCACATATCGAATTATGGTAACCGTTGCCTTTATGGTTAATGTTGCCAATGTTTGACTATACCTACACAGTTGGTTTATTCAGAGTTTTTAACCTTATTACCTGGTCATTCAAATACTGAACATTTCTCAGACACTGTATGTTCTCTTGCAGTAGGCTCAGATCGTCTAGTTCAAGAGTGCTGTCGCCTGAATGTGCTGATTTTGGCAGCCTAGCTAAGATGCCTAACTAAGATGGCCTTCTGGGCTCTTGTGCTGTATGCCCAAACTTGGAGACTTCACGTCATCTGCTCTGACAGTGATCCTTGTGGAATTGTCGTTTAGAGATACAGGAGCATTCATCAGCAAAGTATTCATTGGTAACGACAGTTTAAACCAGCTGAATGAAACAAGTAGAGAACTGTTTCCACACTTTACCTTGCTATGTTGCAAACAAGTTTATACATGATAGCCATGCCGGGATTACAAGAAGTTAAAGGCAAAATTGGTATTTATAATTACAATTTATAATTGATAATTCTATGCTTTCCCACTGGATTTAAATGCTGTATTGTAATATTCTTGTTTATTTATTTCTTTTTCAAGATGGATAAGGTTAACAATTTGTATTTCTCTTCCACTCAAAATCTGTACCTGCCATCAGAACTCATAAATATCTAATATCAGGTCAGACTCTTCAGAACTGATAAATGAACAGCACCCTTACATATACGAACGATGCTAATCAATATTTTTCGTAATATCTAGCTGATGTCCCACATATTGGTTACATAATGTTCAGTCTTTCTCTGAAGTCATGATGTCAGAATTGCATTTCTCAAGAGTGGAATAAAAAGTATTTATTTACTCAAGAATATTTCACTTATACGACGGTGGCCAGCATTATTGTGGGAGAAAACCGGAGAGGAAGCCAGCATAGGCTAGACTTGAACTCACAGCGACCGCATTGGTGGGAGCCTTCGGGTCATTGTGCTGCGATAGCGCGCTAACCGACTGAGCCAGAATAAAAAGTAAGAATCAGTTTCCCACGAACTTTGACAATTGATCTAATGCCTCCATATGTGGCGTTTCTAAATAATTTTATTGCATATATAACTTTCATAATACGGGTCAAATTGGAAGTACTAAAAATATCAATTTTTATGCATGAAACCAGAAAGTATCAATTTACTGTGGATAATTCTCTGCTATAGTTTTTGTAAAAGCACAAGTTATGCATTCAAAAAGATACATTTAACAATATCCTAAGTCCGCCATATTGCCCTTCTACACTAACGCTCATATTAGACGCGAGTAGTGGACAACAGGAAATTGCGCCATGGCGTAAACGTTTGGTTCCGGAAATAATCATCATCACTTATCTCCCTTTAATCCCTCTTGGGATATCAACACATTTATCGTTTTTGTTTCCATCAAAATTATTGTTTTTATCAAAGCTATTCTCGATTACAAGTGATGATATGAAGAAATATAATGACTATTCTCTTTTCAATTCGTAATAAGGCATGCAAATGTTTGAACATATTGGGCAAATTATCATAGCATAACAGTTTCGAATAATCCACACAGCAATCTAAAATTTAATCAGCTAACGTTAGAACTTTATCAGTGATCGGCCATGAAACCAGCATTCCGGTGAGTTTGCTTAAATACTGGACAAGGCTTGACCATCGGCATTGCTGACCCAAGTCTTCTGTGCTCAGTGACCACCTCAAACAACCGTGAGTATCATATTTATTTTTTTCTATAACCGTTCCTTTACATTAAACTTCACTTCCTACTTTAGCGGTGTCTGTCAGCTATGTAGGCGTTCTAAGCCGGAATATTTATGGTATACATCTCCAAGCTTTGGACTGACGACATTTTTATTTATGGTCTTAGAGGATCTCAAGATTGTGAAATGTATAATGTCATCCAGGCTTCAAGACACAGAAGAGCGCGCAACTTTACAAATTGTCTTTCACGACCAAGTCTCAACCTGTACCTTTTTTGCCTCTTTCCCGAGTCTCCATACCTTACCACTCATCCACGTCCTTCTTGTCAATAGTTTTTGTAAGAAAAGGAAACTTATAACTCTACGTGGTTCCATGTTGCAAATACAAATCGTGCCTTCTTGACGTTATCAAAGTTTTCGTCCCTGATAATTTCCATTATACCTGCAAAACAGAAAAGAAGCGTCACGCCTGTCTGCAAAAGCCAGCCAGCTTTTAGCATCAACATTCTAGTGGTTAAGGCAAAGATGCAGTTCCATATTCGGTGCGCTGGCGATTGAGCTTACACTTAATTTGTGGCTGTACTCAATGCTCGGGCAAAATTCCAACATGACTTAGTTTTTGCTCAAATTTAAGCATATTCTACTTTTATGCGACACAAGGCATCTAGTTGAAGTCAACTGTGCTCGATCTGCGCGATCTTGCCTCGTGCTCTGCTTATTTTGCGCACATCTGGTCATTGACGCTTCACATGCTATAAGTCACGTGGAAGTCACAATGCTACGCCAGAGGTGACACATGGTCTCGAGTCGTAGTCGAGATTGGCAAGATCCCCACAATAACATAACCTTACCCAGATTGATCGCTGTTTCCCCCCAGGCTGATCTCAATTTCCCTCCATGAAATTTTCTACATTGGCTTCATTTACAAGGGAATGCCAGTTTAACATTCACATTATTCTTCAGTACGGCGTACAACAACAATCAAATAAATAAATAAATAAATAACATTCACATTGTTACGATAATTGGAAAAACCATTCCGAACCCTAGATAGATCTGGTGATAAAAAGGATCTTAGAACTCGACAAAAGATAGGTCAAGAGCTAACTAATAGGGAAAATAAAGACATTTAATCGGATGGGGCAAGTACATGTAGTTAAGATTGCTTGGAGAAGTTTTCTCAGTGAGCCAACAGGGCAAAAGATTCAAATAAAAGCTGCAGCTGCCTCGCAAGGCGTTCCACTCCTGGGAGTCTCCAATCCCTAAGTTGCACGACTGAAGTAATGAACCAGTACGGAACCACTCGTCACCACCGTCAGATAGCAGACGTTCTCATCTTGTATTTTTTTATATTTCGGAAAACTAATGCGATGCAAAATTTATATTTCAGAAATCTACAAAAATGCATTCCTTGACAATCGTTTTGTTCTTTGCCTGTCTGCTGGGCGTGGCTCTCTGTCAGAGTGGTAAGTATATTTGATATTCTTATGATTTTTACAGACGTTAACTGTTCACTTGTTCAGTGGGCATGTCTCCTTTAAAGAGAACGAATTAGCCAGTTTTCGTACTGAAGTTAAACAAGCACAAACATTATCAACTTTTGATTCCTTGTTAATATTTTATGTCAATTTAAAGTGACAGGACTACATTAGTTAAGTAGTACTTTTTCTTCTTCCCTTTAAGTCTTAATTCTTTTCTTCTTATTAAAGGTAAAAAAAACAGTGTTTAATTTGTCTGTAACCTTACATATACTTTTTGTTTTAGTGTTGCCTTTTCCTTTGATGTATCAAACTTTCCTCTGTCGCATGTAAAGCATTCTTGTCACAGGGAAAGATTGTATAGTATGATATAATATTTGTTTATTTGTAGAAGAAGAATCTCCCAGCGGCTGCCCTGAGGGATGGACGGCCACCTGCTCCCGGCCATTGTCGGAATTCACCGTAGCTCGTCCCAGACAGTACTGTAAATCCATCGGGTACATCGCTAAGGGTATCTGTTACACAAGTATGTATTTTTAGCCTCACATATGTATGCTGTTTTGTTTGTGCCAAAGGTTTAGGCAATGCCATTGTATTTATTTATTTCACCGGTGTTTTACGCCGCACTCAAGATACAACGGCGACCGACATTACATTGTGAGAAAATTGGACAGATCACGGGATAATGATTGTGCATTTGCCTGATTTAGGTGACGATTTACCCAACGATGCTCATATGGTAATGGCGCAGTCTAACGTTTGTTGAAAACTACTTGTGAATACTATTCATCACACGTTGGCAAGTTCGTCAGTAACTTGCAAAGTAATGGTTTACATCGTGCTCTCCTGTTTACAGTTACATTACCCGTAAAGATCACCACCATGTAATTTAACATAAATGAACAATCCTTCATTATGGCCTTAACCAACAGTTTTTATAAAAATTGTTCAACGACAGTAGATGAGTGATATACATATTTCAATGATTTAGTGTATTGCCATTAGCTTTACGTTCATTATTTCTTGTTTTTCAGACGCTGCGACATTTGTTACTCCAAATGGATGTTGTGCGGGTGGCAAGTAAACCAATCGATGCAGCTCTCCCTGTGTGTAATATAACTGTCCACAATGCGCCGTTTCACTTTCAGTGTTCGGAAGATTTCCTGTTGTGAATAAAGCCTTAAGATCCTTGCCAAATAAGTGACTTGGTGCATATTTTTAAAATAGTCAGAATTAGGATTGACTGATTGATTGATTTACTGACGATCTGGTCAACTTAGCAATAGATCTGGCCGAAGGCTAACTTTCTGCTGAAAGGTCCAATGTCCCATAACGAGTAAGGTTATAGGTTCAAACAGACCGGCCATTGGTTCGGCTGCAGCTGTACGTCAATGTACTACCAGTTACCTGACCAGGTGCTGTGGGCTTAAAGGGGTTCAATACAGTTTTCCCCAGCCCATACATAAATGAAAACTCCTTGAGAATGGAGTAAAACAACACAAATTAATCAATTACGGTTATATACAGATATGAGTAATTTAGTCACGAGCACATGGATACATAAGTGAAATAAAATGGGCTGTCGGCTGTGCATATTTTTGGTGGCCTGTGTTTCATGTAGACTTTGTACGCCTCTAATGGGCAGTCATCCTTGTTATCGAGTGCAAATTGTTTCGACTGGAAAGGGCGGACATGCATGTTTGCATTTTCACCACCTCTAGTTTTGGTGTCGCGCTCCTTGTACTGCAGGTATTCTTTTCCCTGTTTATCACATTTTAAGGTCACGTCTCCCGATCTGAGTTTACGATTTTCTTCTCCTCCACGAAGGCCAAAATGAGGTAAATTCATCAACCATATTTTTTTGAGAAGTGCACGCGGACTATGGTTTCCTATTACTTTATTTTCCTTCAGTATACATTCCTCATTTTCTGTCAGCGGCTCAGCTCTATTTGGTCTGTCCTGTCCGACCAAATTTCTAGGTCAAAATTTGATATGTCTCAGTCACTGCTGTCCTCAGCTTCCATAATGGCGTGATTGGCTCTGGTAACAGTATTGCACAGGTCCAAAGGTAAACAGTTCGGAAATCCAGAAATAACTGAATAACAATAACAAACTTTTACAAGGAGAACAAACAGAAAAAGGCGAATTTAAATATTTGCAACTTGTACAGATGACTTGCAAGCGTCTTGAACTAGAAAACTGACCTATCAGTGTTGCGGAGTGCAATATGACGGTAAAACAATCACTAGGCAGACGAAACAAAAACATGACGCAGATATTGTAATATAACCTTTTGGACTATTATGTTAGCGTGTAGACAGTGTGGAAAAAATACTTCAATTTTTCTGGGTCTTAATTTTAGGGAGAATAAATCGCATGTTCCTGTAAGTAGGTCAGCACTGCATGGAAATCCCCATCGAGAAACACAGAGCTTTTCAACCATACGCTCTATGTTTAAATTCACTTGGAAGCGGAGAGCAAAAGTAAATGAAATGTTCAAAAATGTCCACATTATCTTTTGAAAGTGGAATTAATATCCAACGAGACTTAAACACGAATCTCTGCATTCAGAGTTCAGAGTGCTAACCATTACACAATGCAACCATGTGATCACAAACCTGCACACTACTCCCTAGAACCATGGCCCCCTCTGGCTAGGGTAATTATCGCTTTACATTTTCCTTATTCTGGACCCAAACTGCATCCACCACAAGTTGACGTCATCTCTGAGGAGAAAGCCCTTTTTATGTTCTGCATATTTTATGACACCAGACTATCAACTATTTGCCCACAACCACTACACTTCTTTACCTCTTTCCTTTATCTCAATTCAACAACCCGTATCGGCACTTTCTCATGCTTCAGCAAACATGTCAAGGTAATTGATCTTTTGTGGCCTCCATTTTGTAGTCTATTTTTAATCATACCTCAGCTGACAGTAATGTGGTGAAGGCTCAGAATATGCCCAACATTGCATATTTCTCAGAAATGTCCCAGTACACAAATCACAAAACAAATGAATCACATATATAGGTTCCACCGAGATTTGAACTCGGATCGCTGGATTCAAAGTCCAGAGTGCTAACCATTACACCATGGAACCTACTGAAAATTATTTTTCAGCATCAAAATAGCATGCATAGTCCATATGTTTAAATTCTCTTGGAAACCAAGAGCTGATGCAAATTGAATGTTCCAAATTGTCCACATTCGCTTTTTTGAGATAGCTGGATTGAAATCCAGAGTGCTAACCATTAAACCATGTAAAATGCTTAAAGCTCTCTGTCAGGGAAGAATAAGTCCTAGAGTGCGCTGAAATTACATTTCCAGCAAAATTCCAACCATACGCTCTGTCTTTCAATTCCGTTGGAAGCTATAAAGCTAATGCAAATCGAATGTTCAAAAATGTCCACATCCTTTTTCAAAAGTTCATTTACGTTCCACCCCGATTTGAACTCGGATCCCTGGATTCAAATTTCAAATTTTTAAAAAAAAAAAAAGAAAAAGAAATTTGAAACTTTCAAAGCAGAAAAAAAGAGTTAAAAATAAGTACACAAATGACAAAAACAAATGAAAGCACATATATAGGTTCCACCGAGATTTGAACTCGGATCGCTGGATTCAGAGTCCAGAGTGCTAACCATTACACCATGGAACCTGCTTAAATGTAACTGTCAGTACTAGCAGAATAAATTATAGAGTGCGCTGAAATTACATTTGCACCGAAATAGCAGGCGTAGGCCATATGTTTAAATTCGGTTGGAAGGGGAGAGCTTATGCAAATGGAATGTTTAAAAATGTCCACATTCTTTTTCATGTGATCCATGTGATCAAAAATCTGCTCACTACTACCTAGAACCATGGCCGCCGCTGGCTAGGGTAATCATCCCTTTATCTTTTCCTTATTCGGGACCCAGGCTACATCCATCACAAGGTGACGTCATCTCTGAGGAGAAAGCCCTTTTTTGTTCGCGAAAGTAACTCCGCGCGTGCAAATGTACAGAGGATAGTGATCTGAAAAAAATATCGGCGGGTTCTGTATCAGGCGAGTAACAGGCATAGGTACATGATAAATAGCTGAAATAAGACTTTGATTGAACGATTATGATCATTTTTTGAAGGACCAGAGGAAATTTTCACATAAGACAAGATGTGTTTTTTTCCCAGATATATTAAAACAGACAAACAAATAAGGTTTTTTATAAAGTAGCTACCTGTGGCTATCCGGGTGATAAACTGATTAGACCATGGTGGCCGGAGAGGTCTGAATCCCTCACCACTCATTCCAAAACACGCCTTTTTCTTATTCCATCTGGGTTTAACGCCGGGCTCAAGAACTGTTCAGACGTATGGGTGAAAAAAAACTAAGTGTTCGAATCTCCTGTCTGACAAACCCACTGACTTCAACAAAACCTCATCCAAAACAGCGAAAGCTGGATTCTACCACGCGACCTCAGTGGTCATTTAGGCCTGAATACATTACAAATTAGTTAATAACAACCGATTCATTAATTCAAATGGTTAAAAAATATACCATCTGTTTATTCGGCACATTGAAATCATCGTCAGGGAATACACGCAACAAATATGGTTTCCCACACTTATACTTAGGATGTCTAGTCTATTTCGTAAGCACTTGGATATTCTCGTTCGTGACAAAAACTATACAAAATATTTTTCTTTACCAAAACAACGAACTTCATATATGCGACGCCGAGAGCCCTTATAATGTAGCTTAAATCACAAAAAAGTCTAGATGTTTTAGATGTAACTCGGTGTATCACATATGCTGTACAAATGATACACGACATATCCTATCCATCTTGTCTCGATGTATCATGACACTGTCTTTCACTGCCTCCCGAGCGGTTTTCGTCACACAGTCCTTGATATGAAAATGACTGACATGGGAGCCGATCCTTTGTGTTGGCATCATGCATGACGTCACCACACCGCATGCTTAGTTTCTGCTTTGCACGGTGATCCCCGGAGAAAGAGGCATTCCACAGCACACAGGAATTATTGACGCCATGCACAAAGCCACTGGAAAAGAACGGTTCCCATGAATTACGCGTTTCGTTACTGTCACGTATGCCTGGTGTTCGTGATTCTATTCAGGAGTGCTAGATCTTATTGCAAAATATCGTTAGAATTGAATTTTGGGAGATTTCCGTGTCAGCTCCTGGTAACGTCATCTTCCGGGTTGTCTAAGATTAGCATTCACGCAATCACCACGGACGACTCCATGCCTTCGACGCCAGGCGCCTTTCAGAACAGTTGTGTCCCATTTAATCAGATGAATATTTGTTTATTTAAAACAGCTGCCAGGCTATTAAATGAGGTTGCGTGATGTTTAGCATCTGGTTTGTGATTTGGAAGCCCCCCAAAGACCAACAACAACAACTAAAACAAGTTATTCTTATATTCAAGACGAATGAACACCTTTTCGTCGTTCTCTTTAACGTCGGCATGGCCTCACATTAATATAAATGTCTATTTATATATTAATCAATTTATTCATTTATACATTTTCATTTATGTATTGATGTGGCGGTTAACGGTATGCGACACATTATCAATACGGCTCATAAAGCCCACCATAAAATCCAAATACACGTATTTCACAATTTAAGACTGAATCGGTGAAAACGACGTCATAACATATTGGTTTTAACCGTCTTTCTACCGATGTTTTCATGTGATTCTTTCCCTTTAATAGAAGGTTTGCTAATAGGGGACTTTTGAACTCTTTTATCGCTAAAGGTAAGAAATGTCCCACTGTAAATTTTTTGACTTAACAAACTGCTGATTGAAGGAGAGTGGTATGTACCCCTCGAACATTCCGAGACAGGGTATCGGTAAATTAAAGTGACAAAAACTGCTTGTCACTTTGGACAAGTCACACTCGTTTTACCTTTTGCGACAAAAGAGTTCGAACTCGAAACTCTTGGACTTCTGTCCGAAATAATCAAAAGCTTTCACAGGAAAAAAGTCGTTGCTGACAAGATTCTGTCCGGCCAGCTAAGACACACCCACCTTGCTATGACCATTATAGTCCGTAATATGCTGAGGTGACAGCCTTACTCCATCCACTGTTATACGGGTCACTGGCAGCTGTGTAATGGTTGTTGACCACGTGGGTTCGCAGCGTCGTCTGGTGAAAACAGACAAGAGTTATCCCTCGTAACTATAATGCCATCGCCTCATACTATGATGTGCTATGTTATGTATCAATACTATCATTTTCGACTCAGCATGTGAAACAGACTTTGCATGGAGGCGAAGTTTTATTTTTCATGCAAGCTAGGACAAATCAGCTCCCACATGTCCACCTTTAGCACCTTTTCTGAATGTCGTGCTCACATTTTGTCATAATGAACTACCGGTAGTAGCTTTGCTTCTTTCGACATGCTGTGCTGCTCAGCAAACTCTCAAAAAAGCAAATGTGTACTATTTTCTACCGAAATGTTTATTTAGCCGGCGAAGTGAACAAATGTGAGGTACACAGGTTCTCAATTTGATACCAATTTGAAGCATGGTAAGTAACAATTTATATTACTTGGCACCGTCTGGTTCTAGTTACAAAACCCGTGCCAAATTACTGTTATACATGTTTATTTCATGTTAGACGAAATCCATGCAGGCTCTTTTCTCACTTACCACTATCAACGCTAGTCGTCTCGTCACACTTTTGAGTGAACTGTAGTGAAGTTAACAGTTACTGATTGGTGAAGTACAAGTATTTGTGCCATACGTTTCACGGCCGAACACCGTTTCGCTCCCATCTACATGTACACTACATTTTAAGTCCTTCAGTTACACCACTAAGCTGTTCGGACATAAGATATCATGTGAATAAATTGTGCATTAAATATATTAATATTAAGGTAAAACACCCTTCTGCTCTTTATGGAGTAAGACGGGACAGTTTGCTTATAGACAGCTATAGTAATGTTAGCCTTGAAAGGACAATATAATCCCCATGTAAAAAGGGCAAGAATGCAAATCAAATCTTTGGAATTTTAAAACATGTATATATAAGGAAGCTTTTAAGTCTAATCATCAAATTAGTTAATATACTATGTATTCAAACACGAAATATTTTTGCAGATAAGGAATCTTAGAATTTTGCCTTCGGTTTTACCCCGACCAGAAGGTCATTTCACTTGAATGGTGGAAATATAATATATTTTGAAATCATTTATTCTACCATGGTGATATGGCCAAGATGAATTTGGGGAGAAATGACGGTTTCTGAATATAACAACAAGCGTTTAATGAAGCGCCTCGCTTTATGGTGGTTTCATGAACAGTTGGGAAAAAGAAACTTAACTGAGGCAAAATAAGAAGCTGCTGGATTTCACCAGTGAAGTGCAACCATTTGCTAACTTTTCACACTGTCGTTGCAGCTGTGGTTTTACTCGCAGTGTTGCAGTCTTTTAAATTTATCGAGATACATTTAAAACATTTCCATGTTGTGTTTTTGCATTAAGAAGGTTTTTCAGGTCACACGAGGAGAATGGTCCGAGCTAAGTAAAATGTGCTTGATGTTTTTCGTGAATTAAAATATATAAGTGCCTGTGAAATATAGGCTAGATATCCTAAATCTTTATTCGATTTTCAGTCTAGTAAGTCTTCTACCTGTATCGACATACCTGTTCTATGTATTCTCCCTTTATCATGTCACTTTTCTCAATAAACTATCGCTCTTTCGGCTCCAGCTATAAGTCAATGCTTTTGTCAGGTAGTTCACCAAGGTGAGTGATTTAACTGTGGCACTCAGGCTTTCTTGCACCAATAAGCCTTATTGCCGTCATACAAGTGAAATATTCTTGAGCATGGTTGTCTTGCACCAATTAGTCTTATGACCGTCACACAAGTGAAATATTCTTGAGCACGCCGTTAAACACTGATGGAGAAAATAAATATATGCAGTTTGGATGTGAGTGATAAGAGATTCAAATACGGCCTTGCAGTACTGGTCAGATTGCTTTATCACCGGACTAGCCACGGTTAGTTACATTGAATTCAATATTTCACACTTTGTGACGTAATTGCCCATATATATTTCCATATTTTATTCATTGATGTTTACGACATAAGCACTGATTTTACGTTGATATGGAAACTGTTGGATTTTTATTTGGAAACTATCTGAAGAAAAACACAACACCTGGCAATCCTCCTGACGTAAAGATGCGGACGAACCGGCGAGCTGTCGATTTGAACCTAACACCTTGTTCGTTAAAGAACACTGGACCTTTCAGCTGAATCAGTTAGCCCTCTATCAGCCAGATTCAGACCTGGGCTGACCAGTACGTCACTAAGTCAATCACTCAGTCTCTCTTATATTTGATTATTAAAGATTATACACCAAGTTATTCTCTTGATAAGGATTTTAGCAATTTATTGAAAACAGGAGATAATCCACATTAAATTGATAGAGAAAATGTTTCCTGAAGAGCTATCCTTTACACATTGAAAAGTGCAACGATTGGTTTATTTGCGGTGTGCACATCCATTTGGAGTAACAAACATCGTAGAATCTGAACGACAACGAATAGAGACAATAAAATAAAATGCCTAGCCCTAAAGCATTGATATGTATAAATATCTCATCTACTGTCATTGAACAAATCATTTTTTTCAATGTTGTCTGTTCAAGAATTGTTCACTTACACGTATGTTCATTTATGTGGCGATTGAGTTTTATTGTGAGTCAAACAGGAATGCTGTATGTAAACCACTGACATTTTTGGCAAGCTACTGACGAACTTTCGCATGTGTGAGCAACAGATACGGACACGTATTGGAGAACGTCAAACGATTTCCAACAAACTTAAGATAGTGCCGATGGCCACATGGGCAAGTCGAGTGCAAACCATCTAATCCAGGCTAATGTGGAGGGATCACCCCGGGCTCTGTCCTGTTTCCTCCCACCATAATGTTGGCCTCCGCCGCATAGGTCAGCAATATTAAGTGCGGCGTCAAATATCAATCAAATGCACACATATGTAGCAATGCATACCCGTTTGACACAAACAAAACAGCATACTGACGCAGGTTAAAAATACGTACTTGTGTAACAGATACCCTTAGCGATGTACCCGATGGATTTACACTACTTTCTTCGACGAACCACAGTGAATTCCGACAGGGGATGGGAGCGGGTGGCGCTCCGTCCCTCAGGGCACGTGCTGGGAGATTCTTTGTAAGTAAACAAACATTATAATCATACTGTATAATCCCTCATCACTAACAACAATGTTTTACAAGCGACAAGCGAAATTTGGAAAAAATTTTATACGCCAAATCAAACACTGAAATAGAATGTATGTGTCAGATAATTATAAATTAAACACTTTTAATTTCTGAAAATATTTATACTTATTTTAGTTTAGACTGTTTTCTGTAGTACATTCTTTATCTTACTGTTTTCTTTGCCTTTAAAGGGAAGTAAAGAATGTAGAGTTAAAGAGAAGATAAAATAGTAGGCTAGAGTCAGATCTGGAACTAATATGGTCTTTCAAATAAGACTGTGATAAAATATTAACAAGGAATCAAACATTACAATGTTTATTGCTTTTCCTCAGTCTAAAAATTCAGCCTAGTTAAAAGAGACGTGTCTATTGGGCAAATGAACAAATTGCTAACGTATTCAAAGACCAAATGTGCCTACCGGTCTGGGAATGGTCAGGGAATGCACCCTTGTAGATTTCTGAAATATAAATAACACAACATGGGAATTTAACGTCTGTCGACTGGCGGTGGTAAAGATTTGCCCCGTGTTACTTCTGTGTTTCATTCATGCCACTTGGGGAGCCGAGCTTCCCAGCAGTGGAACGCCTTGTCTCAGCACACCGACAATACTTCTCCAAGTAGTCCTAACTACTTCCTCAGTCTGATTAAATGTCTATATTTAACTTATCAGTTAGCCATTGGCTATTACTGTCGCTTCGTGAATGTTAAACTTACATCTAATTGTAAATTACCTCAATTTGAGAAAATTTCAACTTATAGAATGTTATACGAAGCTGGGGTGATGGTTCGGGGCGGGAGGCTTAGAGTACTGATCAGCCTGGGTCAGTTGGTTTATTAGCTCATCGCGGGACTGGGGCCGTTCTGATCTCCACACGTAGGCAATCAGTCTTTCTACACGCTACATCACAATGACCAGCTGTACGCAAACTGAGCTCATCTGCGAGCAAGTATACGTGGATCAACGTACTTGAACACAAGCGAATGCTCTGTGTCGCAGGAGAAAACAACATGCTTCACTGTAGGCAAATGGTAGGGTTGGAATTTTCCCTGAGAAATGAATAGAATCACGAACCATCATTAGCCAATATCGTCACTGCCATAAGTGCAACTTTACCTTCACCAAATTAGCAGTTCCAAAAGTTTACTGCCATTTGCAGGCGTAACATTGCCTTTCTGTTTTGTTGGCAGAATGGTAATTATCAAACCATCCGTGGGCACAGTCGTTAACTTTCTACGTTGAGCTGTAACTTGACCTTTACCTTCACAATAGTAATGCAAAACGTTGCCCTTTACAGGAAGGTGTAACATCTATTTTTTGTTTTGCTGACAAAATCGGAATGATCAAGTATCAGTAATGTCCAGGAGACACGTATGTCTGATACCTGGGACTACGGGAGTTTAATACTGGATGGTAAGGCAACAAGACTCTCATCACAGGCAAAGTACAGAGGGTTCAGTAATGGCCTGAGAAGACAATTTGTAGATTTTCCTGCTCCTAGTTTTGGTGGAACATTCATGACATGCCTCTGCAGAATATATCCATCGTTCTACACCATAAGGCGCTGAAGTCTGTACAGTAGACGTGGGAGAGTTCGCCAGGCGATACGTCTGAAAATGAACTTAAGCGTTAAACATCGTTCAAAGAAATAAAGAAGTATATATTGTCCTCACGACTGTTCAAGGGTGTTTCTTTCCATGCTGGGTTATGGTTCAGCCATCCTGAGGTCCAGTCCTTGATCAGAATTTAAGCAAACTGACCGGAAAGGTTTCATGACTGGTCACTCATAAAATTCCAGCCTTAACTGAAATTGCAATCAAATATCAGATTACGATGTGGATTATTTGAAATCGTTAATCATGCGCGTAACTGTAAAAGGAAGTTCTAATCGATAATATTTCAATATAGATTGGTCAACAATATTAATTATAATAATTCATTGCTCGGTCGATAACACACAGGAAGTTATGCGCCAGGAATTCGTTCAAGTTTCTCAAACAGTTACAGAAATTCGAGATTTGTATATGTATTAATCTGAATGTGAAATATCATAGCGTAGAGAGAGTAAATCCAGAACACCGACGACAGTATGACAGTTACCAAACGTGATCGGTGAAAACCAGCCTCTTGTCAGTTTTACCTCAGATTTACGGTTTTATTCTACCTGTTCATTTGAATATATAAATAGTAGCAGTTTCCATCCCTCAGTACAATGCTTTAAGCAGAATAAGTTAAAACAAAATGCATTGATGTTAATTGCAATATATTGGACGTCATTTGTCCAGATTTCACAGCTACGATTTCGAAAGAAAATCACACCATGGAAAGAAACACACTTAGAACGTTACCTTCCAACACGAAAATAGAGCATATTCATACCGAGGGCTTTCACCCATCATTCTTTAGTCATTTTATACTGCTTTTTTCATAAACTCATTGGAGTCTACATCAGGAGGATGTAGATTGTCAATGTCGATGTAGTATGGCACGGTCTTCTGTATGGTTAACTAAGTAGTCAAAGGACTTGACCGGCTGTCCTTTTTACGACAAGAGGGCGAGTATAAATTTGACAACATGTATTATTCAAAACTTCAACGTCACAACTTTTAACTACAAAAACAAGTATATCATCAGGCATATTGTATCACACGCCTTGACTAGAAGTTTTTCACATTTTACAATGACGGCTTATTTTCCAAGTGCATATGGACATATGGATGTGTTCAGAATCTCTGGACATTATCTTGTATTTATGTCTAAGTCCGCGTAATCCTGACACATGTGCCACCCTGGATAAATGAACAGTTGTAATTTTGATGAAATGACAACTTCCACGCTAGCAGGAGAAAACCGATTTAATTGACCCGTCTAGAACATTTGATGATCAATCGTTTTGCCACCCTCTCGTTGCTGCTCTGGTTTTATTTTCTTTGCTGTTGTCTTTTATATTTATTTGAATATCGACTTTATTCATTCGCCCAGACCATTCCCTGCGTCTTCCTGTGGTCACTGAAGACTGGTGACTACTTCTATTTGCACGAATCCGTCTAACGTTTTTCATTTTCCATACTTTTGTTTAGCTCTTTGGTGGTTTGCGTCAAACGTCGTTTCGGAAATTGGTGTTGCGGTTATTGACCATTTTAGTTGATGGCTGGTATAGCAATGTTGGTTTCGAGGCCTGGAATCCCTTCATCATTGAAAACGCCTGACTAATTTCTTTGGCGGAATCCGCCTTTATTTCTTACTTGACTGTACTTTCTAGGATGTTTATAGGTTTTTACAAAGCGTTGTTTTGGACAGTGGTCTTACGTTTAATGAACCGATTTTGATTGACGGTTGATTTACGAATGTCGGTTTGGACGCCTACATTTAGGCTCCACCATGTACACTTTTTATATTGTAATTTGCCTGGTAGGCTGTGAGTATCCAAAATTTAGTCGCCTAGCGTTGTTTCCTTATAAACGTTTAGTAAATATGATGACAACATGTCATTTTGAGTACTCCTTAATCAGTAACGTCTAATACATCGGAAATACCAACACTAACATTTTTTTCTTCCTTCTTTCTCCTGCAAGCATAGTGCTAGCGTCCCATAAGCTGCTACAAGTGGACACCAGGTCGTGTTTGCGTGGGATTATTTTCCAGCCATCACGCTGTGACAATCGTCGCTTTTTCTCTTAACACAGCATTTTGGGTAGTTCTTTTAGAGTTAAATCAGAGACGTAACAGTTTTCCATGGTCTTTTTCCAGGAATAACCACATTTTTATGTGGTCTTTCCTGTGTAAACCGGGATTCTGCTCCTGGACCAAGCATCCCCTAGGTCTGGTCCCTTTGCATTGTTTTCATGTTATTGTGTATACATGTATTAAATGTGATGTCAACACAGCAGTTTGAGTAATTTTCAAACAGCAAAATCTAATAAATTGCATTTAACATCACTGTAATGGTTTAACCTAATTCTGCCCATGTCTCGGTGTTAGAGGTGGTGTAAGGTATTACTTCTCAAACATTTACATGAACAGTTGCAATAAAACTCTAAATGAGGTAAACTGACAAGAGGCCGGATTTCACCGGTATCATGTGACCATTTGCTAACTACCAGGCTCTCGTCTGGTTTTACTCTCTGTGATGTAGTCTTAGATACTTAGATAATTTAGATACAATGAGAGTGAAAAGAAAACATTGTTACTAAACTTATCTTTTGCCCTGTGGAAACCCAGAGGAAGACTGTCCACGTTACCATATTATCAGGCCTAATGTTTTAAGAAAAACTGTTAAAGGGTGATGAATAAAAATCTGCCACCGATATCTTTCAAATTAGCCACTGAGTATACAAAAGCCAGCAATATGTTTTTCTAAGTGTTATGTACTGGTCAAATTCCTATGTCCTTGGAGAAACACTGACACAGCTCTCAGACTTGCCTTTTGAAAATTTACATCTCCTCTCACATTAATCCTGTGTCGTGTTTTGCATTATGAGTTATCCTGTTTTCTTACTTTTCTTGTCATTCTATTGACATACCTGTACCCAGATTGTTAAATGATATTTATTTAGTGAAAAGGACCACTGAGTAAATTATGAGAACTCAAATGAACATTTAAAATGAAACCCTAACTGAGGTAAATTGAAAAAAGGTAACGTTAACATGTGACGATATACCAACTATCACGCTGTCGTCGCTGTGCTGGTTTTACTCTCTGCGCTGTAGTCTTTCATAATGATTTATATGTATTTCCTGTGCCGTACTGAAGTTATCTTTACGCTTGGCCTGGGTGGGCCCACCTCCCAGCATTACATTTGTACATACATGTGCTGCATTATTGTCAGTAGGATGTTTGTATTAACTTGCAACTATATTCCACTGTATGTAAAATCATTCATGGGAATTATCAAAGTTACGTTTTGTCAGTCACACGCAACACCACGTTCTACGTCATAAATTGTAGCAGGTTTCCCCTAGTAGCCGGTGGTGACGATGTGTCCTCCCTCATACTTGTCCATTTCTGCGGCCCTCCTGGTAATAACCTCGACAGCTTCTCTGTGTTTACCATATACCTGTAAATGTCACTCCGAGTCCGAACTACAACTGCAGATGTTTTATAGATATGCTGTTAAGGAGGATGTCCGATTTAAGGGCGCAAGAAACGATAGATACAAAATGCTAACCAGTAGAGAGTCACGCGTGACGTTCGATTAAATATTCCTACCTACACCTTTGTCACATGAAAATGCTCACTTGTACCAGCTGTTCGCAAGTCAAATTATCACTTTCGCTTTGCATCGACAAATAGCTTTGTGTAGGAAAGCAAAAGAAAACATTTCCGTGGTGTCACGGAACATATCCCACGACTGAAGTGGTTCTGTCAGTTTCACGTCCTAGTAGTACTCATCGCCATACTCATATGGAGCGGGTAATACCGCCAGAATTCGCAACAACAACATCATGACGTATAAAGGCTTGTGTTATTGACAAGCCTTTAATTTCCAAGAGTCATCTTAATTTGGCATCGGCAGACTACTTTGTACAAAGCGTGTGATGCTTGCTATATAGCCACCGGTATGCACCATATAGGTAGAAAAATCCTTTCAGCGTGGGCCTACCACGTGAAGGTAAATTTATAGATACAGGTACCAGTACAGCGTAAAACAACAACCAAACTGTTTCTGTCTGTATTTTGCTGCCGCTGTTTTTCCTCTTACCACAATGTTGGCCGCCGCCGTATGAGCGAAATATTCTTGAGTACAGCGCACAACACCTATCCAATAAATAAATAAATTAAGCAGTACTGAAACGGTAAGTCTAACCCAGAGGGCCTGCCATTCTCTTTTTCACGTAGTCTATTATGCTTATTGGTCATGTAGTATTTCACATTTGATTTTCTTGCCTTCTGTTTGTCAATTTCTTTCTATGCAATCATATCAGAAATGTTTCATATAGGAGTATAACATTAGAGTATAACAAAGAGTAGCCTTGTTTTTATATTTTCAAAAAAATGAAGTCAATAAAGTTGATACATAGACAGATAAACCACAAACACTTGCATAAGGTTGTCATGCAGATAACATATATATTTATTACAATAAAACATGAAGAGTGAAATAAAAAGTAAAAATCAATTTTGACGAACAACTGACCTAATTCCTCCATATTTGGCAGCTCTGAGTAACATTAGTTCATATAAAAATTCCATAGTACGGGGCAAATTGAAAGAACTAAAAATATCAGTTTATGCATGAAACCAGAAAGTATCAAATTACTGTGGATAATTCTTTGCTATAGTTTTTGTAAAAGCACAAGTTATGCGTTCAAAAACATACATTTAACAATATCCTAAGTCCGCCATATTGCCCTTCTACACTAACGCTCATATTAGACGCGAGTGGTGGACAACAGGAAATTGCGCCATGGCGTAAACGTTTGGTTCCGGAAATAATCATCATCACTTACCTCTCTTTAATTCGGTAGGCCTGTAGTAGCCAAAGTCTCTTGGCATTTCAACACATTTATCGTTTTTGTTTCCACCAAAGTTATTGTTTTTATCAAAGCTGTTCTCGATTACAAGTGATGATATGAAGAAATATAATGACTATTCTCTTTAGAATTCGTAATAAGACATGCAAATGTTTGAACATATTGGGCAAATTATCATAGCATAACAGTTTCGAATAATCCACACAGCAATCTAAAATTTAATCAACTAACGTTAGAACTTTATCAGTGATCGGCCATGAAACCAGCATTCCGGTGATTTTGCTTAAATACTGGACAAGGCTTGACCATCGGCATTGCTGACCCAAGTCTTCTGTGCTCAGTGACAACCTCAAACTACCGTGAGTATCATATTTTCTTATTTCCTTAACCCTTCCTTTACGCTAAACTTCACTTCCTACTTTAGCGGTGTCTGTCAGCTATGTGGGCAGGGGAAGCCGGAATATTTATGGTATATATCTCCAAGCTTTGGATTGAGGTGATTTTTTCTCCTGCTCTTGAACGCTCTCAAGATTGAGAAATGTATAATGTCATCCAGGCTTCAAGACACACAAGAGCGTGCAACTTTACAAATTGTCTCTCAAGGCCAGGGCCCAACCTGCACCTTTTTTGCCTCTTGACCCTAGTCCCGACACCGTTCCACTCAGCCACGTCCCTCTTGCCAACAGTTTATTATAAGAAAAGGAAACTTATAACTGTGCGTGGTTCCATGTTGCAAATACAAATCGTGTTTCCTTGACGTTATCAAATTTTTTGTCCCTGATAATGTCCATTATGCCCTGAAAACAGAAAAGGAGTGTTACGCCTGTCTGCAAAAGCTTTTCTCTGCAAAACAACTTTTAGCATCAACATTCTCGCGGTTAAGGCAAAGATGCAGCTCCATATCCGGCGCGCTGACGATTTAGCTTACATTTAATTCTTGGCTGTGCTCAAAATTCCACCGTGAGATAGTTTTGCTCGGAGTTAGGTGTATCCTGCTTTTCTGGGACACAAGGCATCTAGTTGAAGTCAACTGTGCTCGATCTGCGCGAGCTTGCCTCATGGTCCGCACATTTTGCGCACATCTGCCCACTGATACGTCACATGCTACAAGTCACGTGGCCCTTACACTGCTACCTCAGAGATGACAGGTAGCCTCGAGTCGTAGTCGAGATCGGCAAGACTTTAGCCCCACAATAACAGTATAACCAACCCTGACCCAGACTGATCTCTGTTTCCCCACAGACTGATCTCTATTTCCCTCCACCGTTAAATTTTCTACAACTGGCTTCCTTTAAAAGGCGATGCAACCTTAACAATCACATTGCAATAATTACCAAAACCATTGCTAACCCTAGATAGATCTGGTGAAAAAAAGCATCTTAAAGTTCCACAAAAGATACGCTTCATTTGGCTTCATTTACAAGTAGGAGCAAATTTAACATTCACATTGTGACGGTAATTGCAAAAACCATTGCTAACCCTGGATAGATCTGATGATGAGAACTTAGAAGGCGACAAAAGATACGCCAAGAGCTAACTAATAGGGAAAATAAAGACGTTTAATCGGATGGGACAAGTAGTTGGGATTGCTTGGAGAAGTTTTCTCAGTAAGCCAAGACGCAAAAAATTTCACATCAAAGCTGCAGCTGCAGCGAAAGGCGTTCCACTCCTTGGACTCTCGAATCCACAACTTGTAGGAATAAAGCAATCAACTAAAACGGAACAAATCTTTACCACCGTTGGATAGCATACTTTAAGGACCCAACTTGTAATCTTTTTTTATATTTCCGAAAACTAATGCGATACAAATCTTTACCATGGACAATCGCCAAATTCTCTTCTTATATCATTTATATTTCAGAAATCTACAAAAATGCATTCCCTGACAATCGTTTTGTTCTTTGCCTGCCTGCTGGGCGTGGCCGTCTGTCAGACTGGTAAGCATCTTTGGCCAATGCTTTTTACCTACGTTGACTCTTCACTTGACCAGTACGCAGAGTTTTCCTACTGACCTAAAACAAGCACAAGCATTATGAAATTTTGATTCCTTGTTAATATTTTATGTCAATTTTATGTGATAGGACAACATTAGTTCCCTAGTACTTTGTATTCTTCCCTTTAAGTCTTAACTCTTTTCTTCTTATTAAAGGCAAAGAAAACAGTGTTTAATTTGTCTTTCACCTTACATATACTTTCTACTTTACTGTTCCCTTTGGCGTATGAAACTTCCCCCTGTCGCATGTAAAACATTCTTGTCACAGGGAGAGATTGTAAAGTATGATATAATATTTGTTTATTTGTAGAAGAAGAATCTCCCAGCGGCTGCCCTGAGGGATGGACGGCCACCTGCTCCCGGCCATTGTCGGAATTCACCGTGACTCGTCCAAGAAAGTACTGTAAATCCATCGGGTACATCGCTAAGGGTATCTGTTACACAAGTACGTATTTTTAGCCTCACATATGTATGCTGTTTTGTTTGTGTCAAAAAAATTTAGGCAATGCCATTGTATTTATTTATTTCACTGGTGTTTTACGCCGCACTCAAGATACGACGGCCACCGGCATTATGGTGTGAGAAAATCGGACAGATCACGGGATAATGATTGTGCATTAGCATGATTTAGGTAACTTGTACCCAACGATGCTCATATGGTAATGGCGCAGTCTAACGTTTGTTGGAAACTACTTGTGGATACTGTTCATCACACTTGGGAAAGTTCGTCAGTAACTTGCAAAGTAGTGGTTTACATCGTGCTCTCCTGTTTAAGCCACCCGTAAAGATGACCACCATGGAAGTTATCATGAATGAACAATCCTTGACTATGGCCTTATCAACAGTTTTTTAAAGAATTTGTTCAATGACAGTAGATGAGTGATATACATATTTCAATGATTTAGTGTATTGCCATTAGCTTTACGTTCATTATTTCTTGTTTTTCAGACGCTGGGACATTTGTTACTCCAAATGGATGTTGTGCGGCTGGCAAGTAAACCAATCGATGCAGTGTAATATAACTGTCCACAATGCGCCGTTTCACTTTAAATGTTCGGAAGATCTCCAGTTGTGAATAAAGTCTTAAAATCCTAGCCAAATAAATGACTTGGTGCATATTTTGTATATCGTCAGAATTAGGATTGACTGATTGATTGACTTACTGACGAGCTGGTCAGCTAAGGTGTAAATCTGGCCGAGGGCTAACTTTCTGTTGAAGGATCCAATGTCCCTCAAGGAAAGAGGTCATAGGTTCAAATAGACCTCCCATTGGTTCGGCTGCAGCTTTACGTCAGGTGTTTTAACCAGGTGCAGTGGATTTTCTTCGATTCAGTGCTTATCTCCAGTCTTAAATCCGATGCATGTCATATAAATGAAAACTCCTTGAGAATGACGTGAAATAACACAAATCAATCCAGTATGGTTATATACAGGTATGAGTAAATTGGTCACAAGTACATGTATACATATGTGAAGTAAGACTTTGATTGCCCCATTGTCATCACATTATGAAGGATCACAGGAAATTTTCACATGGACCTGTTGTGTCTTTTTTTCCAGATAAATTAAAACAGTCAAATAAGTTTTTTTAAAGTCGCAACCGTTGGCTATCCGGGTAATAAGCTGATTAGACCATTGTGGTAGGAGCGGTCTGAATCCCTTACCACTCACTCCAAAATATACCTTTTCTTTTTTTCATTTCTTTTTTACGCCGGGCTCAAGAACCGTTCAGGCATATGGGTGAAAGAAACATGAGTGCCCGAGTTAAATCTCCTACCTGACCAACCGCGTGACTTAAAAAACCTCATCCGAAACAGCTAGAGATGGATTCGAACACGCGACCTCAGTGGTCAGTTAGGCCCTGATACATTACAAAACCGGAGCTGAGTAGTTAATAACAACCGACTCATTAATTAAAATGGTTAAAAAATCTGTTTATTGGGCACCTTGAAATCGCCGTCCTTCAATACCTGCAACAAATATGGTTTCCTACACTGATAGTTCGAGACTGGTAAAAGATGCCGAATCCAGTGAAACTCGAACTCACAACTTAGGATTTCTAGTCTATTTGGCAAGCACTTGTATATTTTCCATATTTTTCACAATAAGAATCATACCAAATATTTTATGTACCAAAACGAAGAACTTCATATATGCGACGCCGAGAACCCTTATAAGAAGTCTACATGTTTTAGATGTAACTCGGTGTACCAGGCATGGTGTACAAATGAAACAAGACATCTCCTATCCATCTTGTCTCAATGTATCATGACACTGTCTTTTACAACATCCGGGGCGGTTTTCGTCACACAGCCCTTGATATGAAAATGAATGACATGGGAGCCGATTCTTTCTACTGGCTTCATGGATGACGTCCCCAACTCGCGTGATTAGTGTCTGTTTTTCACAGTGACCACCTGAGAGGGAGGTGATCAATAGCACACAATTAGTGACGTCATACACAAAGTTTCTGGAAAAGAACGGTTCCGGTGAAATACATGTCTTGTTATTGTCACGTATGAATGGTGTTCGTGATTCCGCTCATGAGTGCTGGATATTATTGCAAAATATCGTTAGAACTATTAATACATGTAGTAGTAATTCTGTTTGCTGAATATCAGAAACCGTTTGAACACATCGTTATGTATAATTTGAAGAAATAATGATTCAGCTAAAATGAAAATAAGTATACAAATATGATGGGGATTTGAAATTTGAAACTAAAACGTGAACCCATTTAATAAAGGCCTAAATAAACTAAAATTCAAGGCTTCCACAAAAGAAGGCCAACAGCTAAGTAAGCACTCAAATATTTACATATACAATAAGGGCAACTAAGACTTTGATGAACAAACCAAACATCAATTGCAGTACAAGCATGGCTTTGTCCTGAACAAAATTTACACCCAAATATTTTGGATAAATCGTCAACAAACTCTCTTATGTATAAAGTATACAGGATTGCTCTTGGCGATTGATGCTTAGTACCGTCTGATTCATCCGACTTTACCTCAAAACAACTCGAGGATATATGCAGGGCTGTAATAGGAGAGTGGTGTAAGCAGAGAGTGGGAATGTTTCCAATTAATAAGCAGCCTACTGATTTATTTCCCAGAGGTATTTCCATACATATAGCTTTTACTGTGGATTGGAAATGTACAATATTCAAGGCTAAGTGGTTATATGATTATAAAACAGAGTACTTTAAAGGGGTTAATGGTTTTTAGTAGAGTAGTACAAATGACAAGAGTGACACTGACAAAACCATATCTAATCTATGAACATAAAAGGGGCAAAGATACTGTTACACAGGCGTTACGGATATGTTTCTTACAGATATTCGTACCATGCAAATGCCTGTGAGCGGATAATTTTGAAAAAACAAAAAAATTCTGGAATAGAGTTTTTCAGTAGAGTAGTAAAATGACAAGAGTGACACTGACAAAACCATATCCTAATTATGATAATATACGCCTAAAACTATAATTTCGACATAATGATGTATTTCTAAACAGCCGCCGCAAAAGAAGGACCGGACAGTTACAGGTTCTAGTGCCACACAAAATGAACATCAACATTATGGTTCAGTCTCAACGAGGAAATAGTAGTGATGTAGTGATACCATGACGAAGCCAACAGTTGGCAGACAGAAAATCTCGGGAGATTTTCATGTCAGCTCTTGGTGACGTCATCTCCCGTGTTGTCTAAGATTACCCTTCGTGCAATCACCACGGACGAATCCATGCCTTCGACGCCAGGCGCTTTTCAGAACAGTTGTGTCCCATTTAATTACATGAATATTTGTTTATTTAAAACAGCTGCCAGGATATTAAATGAAGTTGCGTGATGTTTAGCATCTGGTTTGTGATTTGGAAGCCCTTCAAAGACCAACAACAACAACAAAAACAAGTTATTCTCTTAGTGAAGGCGAATGCATACCTCTTCATCGTTCTCTTTAACACTGACATTGGCCTCACATATAATTGTTTATTTATATATTTATCAACTTATTTATTGATATATTTTTATTGATGTATTTATGTGCCGGTTAGCGGTATCCCACACATTATCATTACTGTCCATGAAGCCCACCTTATAATGCAAAATACATGTATTTCACCATTTAATTCTGAATCAGAGAAATGCGACATAAAATACAGGTTTTAACGGTCTTTCTACCGATGTTTACTTTATTTTCATGTGTTTCTTTAAATTTAATAGAAGGTTTGCTAATGGGGGACTTTTGAACTCTTTTATCACTAAAGGTAAGAAATGCCCCACTGTAAATTTTTTAACTAAGAAACTGCTGATTGAAGGAGAGTCATATATACCTCCAAACATGCCGAGACAGGGTATCGGTAAATTAAAGTGACCAAAAATGCCTGTCATTTTGAACAAGTCACCTGGCACCGTTGGACTCTCTTTACCTTTTGCGACAAAAGAGTTCGAACTCGAAACTCCCCTGTTGGACTGCTGTCCGAAATAATCAAAAGTTGTTACAGGTAAAAAGTCTTTCATAGTTGCTGACAAGATTCTCTCCGGGCAGCTAAGACACACCCACCTTGCTATGACAATTATAGTCCGTAATATTCTGAGGTGACTGATTAACTCCATCCACTGTTACGCGGTTAGGTCTCTGACTCAAAGCAGAGGTCGATGGTTTTCAAGTACAGGTCATTGGCCGCTGTGTAGTTGTTATTGACCACGTGGGTTCGCAGCGTCGTCTGTTGAAAACAGACAAGAGTTATCGTTCGTAACTATGATGTCAGCGCCTCATACTATGATGTGCTATGTTATGTATCAGTACTATCATTTTGGACTCAGCATGTGAAACAGACTTTGCATGGAGGCGAAGTTTTATTTCCCATGCAAGCTAGGACAAATCAGCTCCCACATGTCCACCTGTAGCACCCTTTTCTGAATGTCGTGCCCACATATGGTCATACTGAACTACCGGTAGTAGCTTTGCTTCTTTCGACATGCTGTGCTGTTCAGCACACTCTCAAAAAGCAAATGTGTCCTATTTTCTACCGAAATGTTTATGTAGGTGACGAAGTGAACAAATGTGAGGTACACAGGTTCTCAATTTGATACCAATTTGAAGTATGGTAAGTAACAATTTGAGGTAATAATTGACTGCTCTATCTATAAACCACGGATGTGTATGTGGCACCGTTTGTTTCTAGTTACAATTCCAGTACCAAATTACTGTTATATATGTATTTTAAAAATACACCTCCCAGCTAAAACCAGCAAACTGAATTGAAGACAACAGAAATAACTCCTACCAACATGACCCTGCCTAAAATTCATTGCTTCCTCAGTCTACATGTAGCATTTAGGCCATTAGGATGTAGTCTTTCAATGCAATAGACACACACCAACGTGCCTCTATCTTTGCGTAACGAACCTGGAAAACGTCTATGGTCATAACGGTAATACATCAGGAACATGAAACACCACCACCGGCTTCCGTGGCTCAGTTGATTAGCTCGCTAATGCAGCGCAATGACTCAGAAACTTCCCACCAATGCGGTCGTTGTGAGTTCAAATCCAGCTCATGTTGACTTCCTCTCTGGCCCTATGTGGCAAGGTCTGCCAGCATTTTGGTGAGTTTCTACCGGACTCTGCCCGGTTTCCTCCCACCATAATGCTGGCCGCCGTCCTATAAGTGAAATATTCTTGAATACGGCGTGAAACACCAATCAAATAAATAAATAAATGAAACACCATCCCTTCACTTCGAGGAATTTATGTCCTGTTAGGCCAAATCCAGGCAGGTTCTTGACCTTTTTAAAATCCGTCTTGTACAATAGCGAAGACCACCAAATTTGAAAGGCCCAAGTTTTCTGGATGGCGCTAAATCTTTTCTTAATTACCACTATCAACGCCAGTCTTCATGTTACACTTTTGAGTGAACTGTAGTGAAGCTAACAGTTATTGATTGATGAAGTACAAGTAATTGTGCCATACGTTTCACGGCCTATCCCGGTTTCGCTCCCATCTACTTGTACACTACATTTTAAGTCCTTCAGTTATCCCACTAAGCTACTCGGACATAAGATATCATGTGAATAAATTGTGCATTAAGTATATTAATATTAAGATGAAATACCCGCCTGCTTCATATCGGGTAAGACCACACAGTGTGTTTGTAGACAACTATAATAATGTTAGCGTTGAAAAAACAATATAATACAGTAAAAAGGGCAAGAATTCAAATAAAATCTTTGCAATTTTAATACATGTGTATGTAAGGAATCTTTTAAGTCTTTTCATCAATGTAGCTTATATACTATTTATTCAAAGACGGAATATGTTTGCAGATAAGAAGTCTTGGAATTTTGCCAGAAGATCACTTCACGTGAATGGTGGAAATATAATATATTTTGAAATCATTTATTCTACCATGACGACATTGCCAAGATGAATTTGGGGAGAAATGACGGTTTCTGAATATAATGACGTCACAACAAGCGTTTAATGAAACATAATCGATGAGGCGCGGATGGGCGCCTCGCTATTTGACGGTTTCACAAGCCTGTATTCTGCTGATAGGCTAAGCTGCACTGCAATTCGTAAATTGTTGCCCCTGAAACACTTACATGAACAGTTTGAAAAAAAACTTAACTGAGGCAAATTAACAAGCGGTCGGAATTTACCAGTGAAGTGTAACCATTTGCTAACTTTTCACACTGTCGTTGCTGCTGTGGTTTTACTCGCAGTGTTGTAGTCTTTTAAATTTATTGCGGTACATTTAAAACATTTCCATGTTGTGTTTTTGCATTAAGAAGGCTTCCCAGCTGTCACGAGGAGAATGGTCCGAGCTTAATAAATTGTGCTTGATGTTTTTCGTGAACTAGAATATATAAGTGCCTGCCAAATATAGACTACATACCCTAAGCCCTTCGTTCGATTTTCAGTCGAGTCAGCCTTTACACCTGTATCGATACACCTATTCTATGTATTCTCCCTCTATCATTTCTGTTTTCTCATTGAACTATGACTCTTTCGGCTGAAGCTAAAGGTCTATGGTTTTGTCAGGTAGTTCACCCAGGGGAGTGAATTAAATGTGGCACTCGGGCTTTCTTGTACCAATAAGTCTTATTGCCATCACACAAGTGACATATTCTTGAGCACGCCGTTAAATACTAATAGAATAAATAAATATAAGCGGTTTGGATGTGAGTGATAAGAGATTCAAATACGGCCTTGCAGTACTGGTCAGATTGGTATATCACTCGACTAGCCACGGTTATATTACAGAAGGTCATTTCAATATTTTATGTTTTGTGACTAAATTGCCCATATATATTTCCATATTGTATTCATTCATGTTTACGACATAAGCACCGATTTTTCGTTTATAGGGAAACTGTTGGATTTTTATATGGATACTATCTAAAGAAAAAACACAACACCTGGCAATCCTCCTGACGTAAAGTAGCCGCCGAACCGGCGAGCGGTCGATTTGAACCTAACACCTCATTCATTAAGGAACACTGGACCTTTCAGCTGAATCAGTTAGCCCTCTATCAGCCAGATTCAGACCTAGGCTGACCAGTACGTCACTAAGTCAATCACTCAGTCTCTCTTATATTTGATTATTAAAGATTATACACCAAGTTCTTCTCTTGATAAGGATTTTAGCAATTTATTAAAACCAGGAGATAATCCACATAAAATTGATAGAGAAAATGTTTCCCGAGGAGTTGCCCTTTACAGAGTGAAAAGTTCAGCGATTGGTTTATGTGTCGTGCGCACAGCATCCATTTCGAGTAGGAAATGTCGCAGAATCTGAAAGGCAAAGAATAGAGACCATAAAACAAATTGTATAGTCCTAAAGCATTGATTTGTGTAACTCTCTCATCAACAAGCTTCTTGTTTTTTTTCAATGTTGTCTGTTCAAGAATGTATGTTCATTTATATGGCGATCATATTTTTTGTGGATCAAACAGGAGTGCCGACGAAAACACCAATCAAATGCACACATGCATAGCTGTGCATACCCGTTTGACACAAACAAAACAGCACACAAAGTCAGGTTAAAAATGCGTACTTGTGAAACAGACACCCTTAGTGATGTACCCGGTCTATTAACAGTACTGTCTTGGACGAACCACGTTGAATTCCGACAGGGGGCTATAGTAGGTGGCGTTCCGTCCCTCAGGGCAAGCCCTGGAGGATTCTTCTGAAGTAAACAAGCATTATAATCATACTGTATAATCCCTTATTAGTAACAACAATGTTTTACCAGCGACAAACGAAAGTTCGAAAATAATTTGATACCCAAAATGTAGAACTAAAATAGAAAGCTTGTGTGACATAAATGATCAATTAAACACTTTTAAATTTCTGAAAATATTTAGAATTATTTTTGTCTACACTGTTTTCTCTTTTAGTACTCGACTCATTTTACTGTTTTCTTTCCCTGGAAAGATTTAGCTTTCTGCACTGAGCTGTAACTTGACATTTACCTTCACAATAGTAATGCTAAACGTTGCCCCTTGCAGCCAGGTGTAACATCTATTTTTTTTTTGCAGACAAAATGAAAATGATCAAATATCAATAATGTCCAGGAGACGCGTATAGTTATAGAGGTCAAATTTCCACGATGTATGATATCTGGGACAACGGGACCCTAATACTGAGTGGCATGGCAACAAGACTCTGACCACAGGCAAAGTAATTAGGGTTTACTCCTGGCCTAAGAAGACAATTTCTACATTCTCCTGCTCATTGTTTTGGTGGAACATTTATGACATCGCTCTGCGCAATTTATCGAACGTTCTACACCACAAGGTACAAAAGTCTGTACAGCACACGTGGGAGAGTTCGCCAGGCGATACGTCAATGCTTCACCAAGGACGCTCCAGTTTCCTCCATTCCTATAGACATCGTATAAGTAGAAAATGGACTTAGGCATTAAACATCGTTCAAATAGATAAATAAGTATATATTACATTCACGACTGTTCGAGGGTGTCTCTTTCCATGCTGGACTATGGGTCAGCCATCCTGAGGTCCAGTCCTTGACCAGCATTTAAGCAAACTGACCGGAAAGGTTTCATGACTGGTCACTCATAAAATTCCAGCCTTAACTGAAATTGTAATTAGATATTAGATTACGATGTGGATTATTTGTAATCGTTAATCATGCGCGTAACTGTAAAAGGGCAATATGGCCGACTCAGGAATTTCTAATCGATAATATTTCAATATAGATTAGTCAGCAATATTAATTATAATAATTCATTGCTCGATCCATAACACATAGGATGTTATGCGTCGTAAATTGGTTCAAGTTTCTCAAAAAGTTAAAGAAATTCGAGATTTATATATGTATTCTTCGGAATATGAAAGACCATAGCGTACAGAGATTAAAACCACAACAGCGACGACAGTTATGACAGTTACCAAACGTGATCGGTGAAAACCAGCCTCATGCCAATATAACCTCACATTTACGATTTTACTTTAACTGTTCATTTGAATACATAAATAGTAGCAGCTGCCATCCATCAGCACAATGCTTTAAGCAGAATAAGTTAAAACAAAATGCACTGATGTTGATTGCAATATATTGGACGTCATTGGTCAAGATTTCACAGCTACGATTTCGAAAGAAAATCACACCATGGAATAAAACACACTTAGAACGTTACCTTCCAAAACGAAAATAGAGTATATTCATACCGAGTGCTTTCACCCATCATTCTTTAGTCATTTTATACTGCTTTTTTTATAAACTCATTGGAGTCTACATCAGGAGGATGTAGATTGTCAATGTCGATGTAGTATGGCACGGTCTTCTGTATGGTTAACTAAGTAGTCAAAGGACTTGACCGACTGTCCTTTTTACCACAAGAGGGGGAGTATAAATTTGACAACATGTATTATTCAAAACTTCAACGTCACAACTTTTAACTACAAAAACAAGTATATCATCAGGCATATTGTATCACACGCCTTGACTAGAAGTTTTTCACATTTTACAATGACGGCTTATTTTCCAAGTGCATATGGACATATGGATATGTTCAGAATCTCTGGACATTGTCTTGTATTTATGTCTGTCCGCTTAATCCTGACACATGTGCCACGCTAGATAAATGAACAGTTGCAATTTTGATGAAATGACAACTTCCACCCTAGCAGGAGAAAACCGATTTAATTGACCCGCCTAGAACATTTGATGATCATTCGTTTTTGTCACACTCTCGTCGCTGCTCTGGTTTTATTTTCTTTGCTGTTGTCTTTTATATTTATTTGAATATCGACTTTATTCATTCGGCCAGACATTCCCTGCGTCTTCCTATGGTCACTGAAGACTGGTGACTACTTCTAATTGCACGAATCCGCCTAAAGTTTTTCATTTTCCATACTTTTATTTAGCTCTTTGGTGGTTTGCGTCAAACATCGTTTCGGAAATTGGTGTTGTGGTTCTTGACCATTTTAGTTGATGGCTGGTATAGCATTGTTGGTTTCGAGGCCTAGAATCCCTTCATCACGGAAAACGGCTGACTAGTTTTCTTAACCAGAATCCTTCTTGATTACTTACTTGACTGTACTTTCTAAGATGTTTATTGGTTTATACTAAGCGTTGTTTTGGACAGTGGTCTTACGCTTAATTAACCTATTTTGATTGACGGTTGGTTTACGAATGTCGGCTTGGACGCCTACATTTAGTTTCCACCATGTACACTTTTTATATTGTACTTCGCCTGGTAGACTGTGAGTATCCAAAATTTAGTGGCCGAGCATTGTTTCCATATAAACGTTTATTAAGTATGATAACAACATGTCATTTTGAGTACTCCTTAATCAGTAACGTCTAATACATCGGAATTAACAACACTGACATTTTTTTTCTTCCTTCTTTCGCCTTCAAGTATGGTGCTAGGGGTGCGTACGTTAC
Organism: Acanthopleura granulata; assembly: GCA_016165875.1. Classification (NCBI taxonomy): domain Eukaryota; kingdom Metazoa; phylum Mollusca; class Polyplacophora; order Chitonida; family Chitonidae; genus Acanthopleura; species Acanthopleura granulata. The sequence continues at coordinate 15,992,081 of JABBOT010000011.1, read as the reverse complement.
TACAAGTTGAAACGAGGTCGTATTTGCGTGGGATTGTTTACAAACTATCACACTGTGACAGTCGTCGCCTTCTCTCTTGACACAGCATTTTGGTTAGTTCTTTCAGACTCAAATGACAGAGGTAAGAGTTTTGCTTGGTCTTTTTCCATGGATAACCACATTTTTATGTGGTCTTTCCTGCATAAACCGGGATTCTGCTCCTGGGCCAAGCATCCCCCAGGTCAGGTCTCTTTGCATTGTTTTCATGTTATTGTGTATACATGTATTAAATGTGATGTCAACACAGCAGTTTGAGTAATTTTCAAACAGCAAAATCTAATAAATTCCATTTAACATCACTGTAATGGTTTAACCTAATTCTGTCCATGTCATGGTGTTAGAGGTTGTGTAAGGTATTACTTCTCAAACATTTACATGAACAGTTAGAATAAAACCCTAAATGAGGTAAAAAGTGAGAAGAGGCCGGATTTCACCGGTATCGTGTGACCATTTGCTAACTATCAGGTTGTCGTCGCTGGTCTGGTTTTACTCTCTGTGCGGTAGCCTTAAATACTTAAATAACTTAGATACAATGATCGGGAAATTTTTGTCTTGTGGAAGCCCACCGGAAGATTGTCCAAATTACGATAAATTCAGGCCTAATGTTTTAAGTAACCTCTGGACTTGACTACAGAAAAACTGTTAAAAGGTGATGAATAAAAAGCTGCCACCGATATCTTTCCTAACTCAAATTAGCCATTGAGTATACAAAAGCCTGCAATATGTTTTTCTAGGTGTTATGCACAGGTAAAATTCCTCTGAACTTGGAGAAACACTGACACAGCTCTCAGACTTGCCTTTTGAAATTTACATCTCCTCGTATAATGAATTAGGCTGTTTTTCTTACTTTTCTTGTCATTCTATTTACATACCTGTACCCAGGCCGTTAAATGATATTTATTTAGTGAAAAGGACCACTGAGTAAGTTATGAGAACTTAAATGAATATTTAAAATGAAACCTTAACTGAGGTAAATTGACAAAAGGTAACGTTAACATGTGACGATATACCAACTATCACGCAGTCGTCGCTGTGCTGGTTTTACTCTCTGCGCTGTAGTCTTTCATATTGATTTATATATTCCTGTGCCGTACTGAAGTTATATTTACGCCTGGCTTTGGTGGGACCACATCTGAGCATTACATTTGTACATACCTGTGCTGCATTATTGTCAGCAGGATGTTTATATTATCTTGCAACTATATACCACTGTATGTAAAATCAGTCATGCGAATTATCAAAGTTACGTTTTGTCAGTGACACACATCACGTTCTACGCTTCGATATGTTTTACATCCACATTATTCTTAAGAAAGCGCAGTTATAAAGCGTTTTCAAATTCGTAGTTTTACACTCCATACAAAGCCTTTTTGGAAATGAAGACTCTATGGCCTCAGGCGACGTCGTAAATTGTCGCAGGTTTCCCCTAGTAGCCGGTGGTGACGATGTGCCTTACCTTATACTTGTCCATTTCTGCGGCCGTCCTGGTAACCAGATCGCCAGTTTCTCTGTCTTTACCATATACCTGTAAATGTCACTCCGAGTCCGAACTACAACTCTAGATGTTTTATAGATATGCTGTTAAGGAGGATGTCCAATTTAAGGGCGGAAGAAACGATGGACACACAAAGCTAACCCATTAGAGAGTCACGTGTGACGTTCCCTTAAATATTTCTACCTACATCTGGGTTACGTGAAAATGCTCAGGTGTAATTTCCATTCACTACATCTACTGCGATCATAGTGTTACCGTGACCACAAGTACCGTGCACATTTATACAGGTACTCAGCACTCTTGGTTTTCCCCAGGCTCTGCCCGGTTTCCTCTTACCACAATGTTGGCCGAAGTCGTATGAGCAAAATATTCTTGAGCACGGCGTACAACACCAATCCAATAAATAAATAAATTAATCAGTACTGAGACTGTAAGTCTAACCCGGAGGGCTTGCCATTCTCTTTTATGCGTGCTGGTTATGTATTATTTCACATTTGAATAACTTGCCTTCTGTTTGTCAATTTTTTGTTTTGCAATCATATCAGAAATGTTTCATACCGGACTGACTAGTGACAGTATACAGACCTACACTGCCATAATAGGCCCATTATATAACACAGTATAGCCATGTATTTATATTTTCAAAAAAATTGAAGCTAATAAAGTTAATACATACACAGATAAATCGGAAACACTTGTATAAGCTTGTCATATAGATAATTTAGTATATTTATTACAATTAAACATGAACATTTCATTCATTCATAAAAGTTATATTTCATTCCTCTTTTATGGCACTTGTCAGTGTGGTATGTATAAATGGGGCTGTCCATATGTTGGCCTAGCTACATTTACACAGCTGCTGTACTATTGTATATACTCCGTGTATGTACCGACCCCGTCTTCATATCAAATCTCTCCTCAGTGCTCAGTAGCCCTAATATATACACTATCCATCCTGTCACTTAGTACCCCGTACCACAAGGATACATGGATTATCCTCCCACTCAGTACCCCTACTGGATACCATCCTCCCACTCAGTACCCCTACTGGATACCATCCTCCCACTCAGTACCCCTACTGGATACCACCCTCCCAGTCAGTACCAAGTACCCCTACTGGATACACGTACCATCTGACTTTATGGTACTTTGCAACCCTATTAGTTACCATCTTAGTGTCTCTAGTGGATACCCTGTACCCTACTGAATGCCGTCCTTCCACTCAATACCCCTGCTGTTCTGATTCGGTGAGCCTAAATTTCAACAAAGCGATGCTTGCACTGTGTGCAGTAAAATAAGGATGGTCCTGTTTGGATCTGGGTACACTTTAGAAAGTTAACCCAGTTTATTCACTTATTACAGCGAATCCGTTTGGAAGTATCCCCTTCACAGGTTGACAGATAGCACCGTTTCCAGTTTTCTCAGCGGCTTCTACCAGACGCCACATTATGTATTTACGATGCAAAAGTGCATGGTGGTGTTTCACTACCACACATGTTAAGAGCTTGACATTCAACATCGCTTCTGCATTCTGAAACATAATTATGAACATCTCATGTATATATTGAGTCAATAGACTACATTTGTAATAATGTCCATAATTCTCCTTTTCTTGCTGAAAATCTAATTCGATACGATAGCCCTAGCATAACCTGATAAAAATGGGGTCAAACGTCCATATAGCCTGTCTTTCTATTCTCTATACACAAATGTTGACGTGTGTTGAAGAGTGGTTGTGGTAAACAGTAAACATGATAAAATGCAGTATGTTCATTGAGAGCATTTCATGAAATGGTTTTCTGTGTCCTGAGAAAATAGAGAGTTTGTTCTAAAAGCCTGGCAATTTGGCACAGTTACAGCATCAAGACTTACTATACCATGAAAAGAAGTACTCTACAGTGGAAAGCTGTGTCCACCCATCCTTGAGTATTTTATTTGGTCTTCGCACCTTGCCAGAGTTGGCTCTCTCCTTCACGTACGTGCTATAAAAAAAGTTCAGTAATAAACCGCACATGAAACAAACATCCGAAGTATACTTTCAGTGTTTATATATTGGGTATAGGGTATTGCAGGACGATGATTGCCAGTCACTATATGTATGTTTAATGTCGCTATGAGTTGTATGTAGAAATATTTAATAGTATTTTACACAAAGTTGTAAAGAATAAACAATGCAAAACAATGATCATGATCTTGATTAATGACAAACCATTAAAACTATCGTGTTAATATCTTATATGTGTTTAGAAATATCAGTGTCAAAAATTTCTTACCGCCGATAGTTGATATAGTTGGTGCCACGTCTGTCATGAGAAAGAGGACCTAGCAGTGTGACGGATTTCTCATCCACGTAAGCAACAAGCAAGCGCCAGGGGTTATCTGTACAAATGGGGACCATTATCCAATGGAAAGGTGTCATCGCAATCTGAAATATTAAGCGTGAATATCGCCAAAGATTATATGGTGCAGGAAGACACATAATCATATTGGAATATACCTGTAAGATCTACGGATAAGATGTCCGTGCACTTCTCTCCTTGCAAGGGAGTCGTAAGAAAGCCACAACAGTCTGGAAATTAAAGTCATACAAGTATGAGTTGAAGTTTTTCGTCACATTAGAATTTAGAAGCATTTCATGTTGATGATGGCTTAAGTTATACATGTGCATTTTACTTCCAGGTTATCCGAAGAGCTTATATAACTCTTGAAGTATCTTAATGAATGAAGCTACTGTACAAATCTTTTATCATCTTTTAAAAAGAAACATGGCATGGTTTTTTAGGTAGGTATTAAAATATCAAAACCTATTAATGACATTGTATAGTATAGATGATATCAGCTTGTCAGTGACCAATTCAGTAATAACCTGGGAACTGCTACATTTACACTGTTATGTATAATCACAGATACAATTATGGTAACCGTTGCCTTTATGGTTAATGTTGCCAATGTTTGACTATACCTACACAGTTGATTTATTCAGAGTTTTTAATCTTATTACCTCGTCATTCAGATACTTGACATTTCTCAGACACTGTATGTTCTCAGGCAGTAGGCTCAGATCGTCTAGTTCAAGAGTGCTGTCCCCTGAATGTGATGATTTGGCAGCCTAGCTAAGATGCCGAACTAAGATGGCCTTCTGGGCTCTTGTGCTGTATGCCCAAACTTGGAGACTTCACGTCATCTACTCTGACAGTGATGCTTGTGGAATTGTCGTTTAGAGATACAGGAGCATCCATCAGAAAGTATTCATTGGTAACGACAGTTTAAACCAGCTGAATGAAACAAGTAGAGAACTGTTTCCACACTTTACGTTGCTATCTTGCAAACAAGTTTATACATGATATCTGTGCAGGGATTACAAGAAGTTAAAGGCAAAATTGGTATTTATAATTACAATTTATAATTGATAACTGTATGATTTCCCACTGGAAATATATGCCGTATTGTAATATTTTTGTTCATTTATTTCTTTTTCAAGATGGATAGGGTTAGCAAATTTTCATTTCTTTTGACCTCAAAATTTGTACCTGCCATCAGAAATCATAAACATCTAGTATCAGGTGAGACTCTTTTCAGAATTGATAACAGAACAACACCCTTACATGTATGAACAATGCTAATCAATATTTTTGGAAATATTTACCTTACGTCCCACATATTGGTTACATAGTGTTCAGTCTTTCTCTGAGGTCATGATGTCAGAATTGCATTTCCTAAGAGTGGAATAAAAAGTATTTACTTATTTATTTATTTATTTGATTGGTGTTTTACGCCGTACTCAAGAATATTTCACTTATACGACGGCGGCCAGCATTATGGTGGGAGGAAACCAGTCAGAGCCCGGGGAAAGCTCAAGACCATCCGCAAGTTGCTGGCAGACCTTTCCACTTACGCCCGGAGAGGTAACCAGCATGGGCTGGAGTTGAACTCACAGCGACCGCATTGGTGGGAGCCTTCGGGTCATTGTGCTGGATAGCGCTCTAGCCGACTGAGCCAAAATAAAAAGTAAGAATCAATTTTCCACGAACTTTGACAACTGACATAATGCCTCCATATGTGGCAGCGCTCAGTAACATTAGTGCATATATAACTTTCATAGTACGGGGAAAATTGAAAGAACTAAAAATATCAATTTATGCATGAAACCAGAAAGTATCAATTTACTGTGGCTAATTCTCAGCTATAGTCTTTTTAAGGCACAAGCCATGCGTTCAAAAACATACATTTAACAATATCCTAAGTCCGCCATATTGCCCTTCTACACTAACGCTCATATTAGACGCGAGTAGTGGACAACAGGAAATTGCGCCATGGCGTAAACGTTTGGTTCCGGAAATAATCATCATCGCTGATCTCCCTTTAATTCTCTAGGCCTGTGGTAGCCAAAGCCTTTTGGCATATCAACACATTTATCGTTTTTGTTTCCATCAAAATTATTGTTTTTATCAAAGCTGTTCTCGATTACAAGTGATGATATGAAGAAATATAATGACTATTCTCTTTAGAATTCGTAATAAGATATGCAAATGTTTGAACATATTGGGCATAGCATAACAGTTTCGAATAATCCACACAACAATCTAAGATTTAATCAACTAACGTTAGAACTTTATCAGTGATCGGCCATGAAACCAGCATTCCGGTGATTTTGCTTAAATACTGCACAAGGCTTGACCATCGGCATTGCTGACCCACGTTCTCTGTGCTCAGTGACAACCTCAAACTACAGTGAGTATCATATTTTTTATTTCCTTAACCTTTCCTTTACGCTAAACTTCACTTTCTACTTTAGCGGTGTCTGTCAGCTGTGTGGCAGGGGAAGCCTGAATATTTATGGTATACATCACCGAGCTTTGAACCGACGAGTTTTCTACTTACAGCCCTAAACGATCTCAAGATCGTACTGCGTATAATGTTATCCAGGCTTCAAGAAACACAAGAAATACATTTTGCGCACATCTGGTCACTGATGCTTCAAATGCTACTAGTCACGTGGAAGTCACAATGCTACGTCAGAGGTGACAGGTAGTCTCGAGTCGTAGTCGAGATCAGCACGACTTCAGCTCAACAATAACAGTATAACCAAACCTGACCCAGACTGATCACGATTTCCCCTCAGGCTGATCTCTGTTTCCCCCCGCCGTTAAATTTTCTACAACTGGCTTCATGTACAAGAAGATGCAAGCTTAACATTACTACGTTAATTGCAAAAACCACTGCTAACCCTAGATAGATCTGGTGATAAAAAGGATCTTAGAACGCGACAAAAGATACGCCAAGAGCTAACTAATAGGGAAAATAAAGACATTTAATCCGATGGGGCAAGTATCTGGGACTACTTGGAGAAGTTTTCTCTGAAAGCTAAGAGGGGAAAATTTTCACATAAAAGCTGCACCTGCTGGGCAAGGCATTCCACTCCTTGAAGCCTCGAATCCCCAACTTCAAGGAATGAAGCAATGAACTAATATGGAACAAATCTTTACCACCGTCAGATAGCAGATGTTAAGGTCTCATCTTGCATTTGTTTTTCTTTCGGAAAACTAATGCGATGCAAATCTTTACTAAGGACAGTCGCCAAATTCTCTTCTTATATCATTTATATTTCAGAAATCTACAAAAATGCATTCCCTGACAATCGTTTTGTTCTTTGCCTGCCTGCTGGGCGTGGCCGTCTGTCAGACTGGTAAGCATCTTTGGCCAATGCTTTTTACCTACGTTAACTGTTCGCTTTTTCAGTAGGCATGTCTCCGTTAAAGAGGACGAATTAACCAGAGTTTTCGTCCTGAAGTAAAACAAGCACAAGCATTATCAAATTTTGATTCCTTGTTAATATTTTATGTCAGTTTAAGGTGATACGACTACATTAGTTCCCTAGTACTTTGTCTTCTCGTTAAGCCTTTATTCTTTTCTTCTTATTAAAACCAAAGAAAATAGTGTTTAATTTGTCTTTCACCTTACACATACTTTCTATTTTAGTGTTGCCTTTGGCGTATCCAAATTTCCTCTGTCGCATGTAAAACATTCTTGTCACAGAGAGAGATTGTAAAGTATGATCTAATGTTTGTTTATTTGTAGAAGAAGAATCTCCCGGCGGCTGCCCTGAGGGATGGAGCGCCACCTGCTCCCGGCCCTTGTCGGAATTCACCGTGGCTCGTTCCAGACAGTACTGTAAATCGATCGGGTACATCGCTAAGGGTATCTGTTACACAAGTACGTATATTTAGCTTCAGATCTGTATGCTATTGTATTTATTTATTTCACCGGTGTTTTACGCCGCACTCAAGATACGACGGCCACCGGCATTGTGGTGTGAGAAAATTGGACAGATCACGGGATAATGATTGCGCATTAGCCTTATTTAGATGACTTGTACCCGATGATGCTCATATGGTAACGATGCAGCCTAACGTTTGTTGAAAACTACTTGTGAATACTATTCATCACAAGTGGGAATGTTCGTCAGTAACTTGCCAAATATCTGGGGTTTACATCGTGCTCTCCTGTTTAAGCCACCGGTAAAGATGACCACCATGTAAGTTATCATGAATGAACAATCCTTCATTATGGCCTTAACCAACAGTTTTTTTTTAAAAAATTGTTCAATGATGAGTGATATACATATTTCAATGATTTAGGATATTGCCATTAGCTTTACGTTCATTATTCCTTGTTTTTCAGATACTGCGACATTTGTTACTCCAAATGGATGTTGTGCGGCTGGCAAGTAAACCAATCGATGTAGCTTTCCCTGTGTGTAATATAACTGTTTCACTTTCAATGTTTGAGAGATCTCCTGTTGTGAATAAAGTTTTAAAATCCTTGCCAAATAAATGACTTGGTGCATATTTTGTACATAATCAGAATTAGGATTGACTGAGTGATTTACTTACTGACGAGCTGGCCAGCTAAGTTCTAAATCTGGCCGGGGGCTAACTTTCTGTTGAAGGGTACAATGTCCTTTAACGAATGAGGGTATAGGTTCAAACAGACCTCCCATTGCTTCCCCTGCAGCTTTACGTCAGATGTACTGCCAGCTACCTGTAGCAAAGGTCTAATCTGTTGATGGTGTGGGTTTTCTTCGGATTCAATACAGTTTTCTCCAGTCTTAAAAACGATACCTGTCTTATGAATGAAAAGTCTTATGAATGGCGTAAAACAACACAAATGAATCAAGTATGGTTATATACAGATATGAGTAACTTACTTACAAGTACATGTACACATAAGTGAACTAAGATTTTGATTGTCCGATTGTTATCATTTTATGAAGGAATTTTTCACCCAGACTCGTTGTGTTTTTTCCCAGATAAATTAAAACAGTCAAATAGGATTTTTTGAAGTAGCTAGCAGTGGCTATCCGAGTGATAAACTGATCAGCCCATTGTGCCAGGAGCGGTCTGAATTCCTTACCACTTACTCCAAAATATATCTTTTCTTTATTTCATTTGTGTTTAACGCCGGGCTCAAGAAGTGTTCAGACCTATGGGTGTAAAAAACCTGATTGTCCGAATTAAATCACGGACCTTCTCCATCTACCTGACCAATCCAGTAACTCCAATAACCTCATCCAAAACAGCGAGAGGTGGATTCGACGACGCGACCTCAGTGGTCAGTCAGGCCCTGATACAATGCAAAACCGGAGCTGACTAGTTAATAACAACTCACTCATTAATTAAAATGGTTAATAAATATACCATCTCTTTATTCGGCACATTGAAATCATCCTCAGGTGATATATCGAGACTGTTAAATGATGCTGAATCCAGTGAAACTCGAACTGACAACTTAGGATTTCTAGTCTCTTTTGCGGTACACTTGGATATTTTCCTTCAGGACAAAAATCATAACAAATATTTTTCTTTACCAAAACAACGAAATTCATATATACTCGATGTATCATGACACTGTATTCTAAAACGTTCCTGGCGGTTTTCGTCACACAGTCCTTGATATGAAAATGAATCCTTTCTACTGGCTTCTTGGATGACGTCACCAACTCGCGTGATTAGTGTCTGTTTTTTACACTGACCACCTGAGAAGGAGGTGATCGATAGCACACGGGAATTAGTGACGTCATACACAAAATCTCTGGAAAAGAACGGTTCCGGTGAATTACATGTCTTGTTATTGTCTCGTATGTCTGGTGTTCGTGATTTCGCTCATGTGTGCTTGATCTTATCGCAAAATATCGTTAGAACTATTAATACATGTAGTAGCAATGTTGTTTGCTGAATATTAGAAATCGTTTGAACACATCGTTATGTATAATTTGAAAAAAAAAATGAATGAACTAAAATAACAATAAGTATACAAATATGATGGGGATTTGAAATTTGAAACTAAAACGTGAACCGGTTTAATAAAGGTATAAATGAATTAACATTGAAGACTTCCATAAAAGAATGCCAACAGCTGAGTAAGCACTCAAATATTTACATATACAATGTATTAAGTAATAGAACACTGGTATATTATTAGATTTAAGTGCAACTAAAACTTTGATGAACAAACCAAACATCAATAACAGTACCAGCATGGCTTTGGCAATTCGTGCCCTGAACAAAAATTTACAAGACTCCGAATATTTTGGATAAATCGTCAACAAGATCTGCTATGTGCAAACTATACAGGATTGCTCTTGGCGATTGATGCTTAGTACCGTCTGATTCATCCGACTTTACCTCAAAACAACGCCAGGATATATGCAGCCTATGTGATAGGAGAATGGTGTAAACAGAGAGTGGGAATGTTTCCAATTAATAAGCAGCCTACTGATTTATTTCCCAGAGTTATTACCATACATATAGCTTTCACTGTGGATTTGAAAATGTAAAATATTCAAGGCTTAGTGGCTATATGATTATAAAACAGAGCACATTAAAGGGGTTAATGGTTTTTTGTAGAGTAGTACAAATGACAAGAGTGACACTGACAAAACCATATCTTATCTGTGAACATAAAAGGGGCAAAGATACTGTTACACAGGCGTTACGGATATGTTTCTTACAGATATGTATACCATGCAAATGCCTGTGCGCGGATAATTTTGAAAAAAACAAAAAATTCTGGAATAGAGTTTTTCAGTGGTCCTAGTTATGATGATATACGCTCAAAACTATAGTTTCTACATGATGTATTTCTAAACAGCCGACACAAAAGCAGGACCGAACAGTTGCAGGTTCTAGTGCCATTCAAAAATTAACAACAACAACATTATGGTTCAGTCTTAACGAGGAAATAGTAGTGATGTAGCGATACAATGACGAACCCAACAGTTGGCAGACATTAACACTTGGGCGATTTCCGTGTCAGCTCCTGGTGACGTCATCTTCCGGGCTGTCTAAGGTTAACCTTCATGCAATCACCAGGGACGAATCCATGCCTTCGACGTCAGGCGCTTTTCAGATCAGTTGTGTCCCATTTAATCAGCAGAATACTTGTTTATTTAAAACAGCTGCCAGGATATTAAATGAGGTTGCGTGATGTTCAGCATCTGGTTTGTGATTTGGAAGCCCTGCAAAGACCAACAACAACAACAAAATCAAGTTATTCTTATATTCAAGGCGAATGGATACCTTTTCGCCGTTCTCTTTAACGACGGCATTGCCCTCACATTAATATAAATATCTATTTATATATTTATGAACTGATTCATTTATATATTTTCATTCATGTATTTATGTGGCGGTTAACAGTATGCAACACATTATCACATCTGTCCATAAAGCCCACCTAATCCAAAATACATGTATTTCACCATTTAAGACTGAATCAGTGAAAACGACGTCCTAAAATATAGGTTTTAACTGTCTTTCTACCGATGTTTACTTCATTTTATGTGCTTTTTTCCTTTTAATAGAAGGTTTGCTAATGGGGGACTTTCGAATTCTCATTTATCGCTAAAGGTAAGAAATGCCCTGGTGAAAATTTTTTAACTTAAGAAACTGCTGATTGAAGGAGAGGTCGTATGTACCCCCAGAACAGGACGAGACAGGGTATCGGTAAATTAAAGTGACAAAAACTGTCTGTCATTCTGGACAAGTCACACTCGTTTTACCTTTTGCGACAAAAGAGTTCAAACTCGAAACTCCCCTCTTGGACTGCTGTCAGAAATAATCAAAAGTTGTTACAGGTAAAAAGTCTTTCATAATTGCTGACAAGATTCCATCCGGGCAGCTAAGACACAACCACCTTGCTATGACCATTATAGTCCGTAATATGCTGAGGTGACAGCTTAACTCCATCCAATGTTACGCGATTAGATCTCTGATTCAAAAAGATCGATGGTTTTCAAGTACAGGTCATTGGCCGCTGTGTAGTTGTTGTTGACCACGTTGGTTGGCAACGTCGTCTGTTGAACACCAGACAAGAGTTATCGTTCGTAACTATAATGTCAGCGCCTCATACTATGATGTAGTATGTTATGTATCAATACTATCATTTTGGACTCAACATGTGAAACAGACTTTGCTTGAAGGTGTAATTTTATTTCTCATGCAAGCTAGGACAAATCAGCTCCCACATGTCCACCTGTAGCACCTTTTCTGAATGTCGAGCCCACATTTGGTCATAATGAACTGCCTCTAGTAACTTTGCTTCTTTCGACATGCTGTGCTGTTCAGCACACTCTCAAAAAGCAACTGTGTACTATTTTGTGCCCAAATGTTTATGTAGGTGACGAAGTGAACAAATGTGAGGTACACAGGTTCTCAATTTGATACCAATTTGAAGCATGGTGAGTAACAATTTGAGGTAATAATTGATTGCTCTATCTATAACTCACGGATGGGTGTGGCACCGTTTGGTTCTAGTTACAAACCCAGTACCAAATTACTGTTATACATGTATTCTGAAGATACAGCTGCCAGCTCAAACCACCATTTTCAATTGTAGACAACAGAAATAACTCCTACCAATATGAGCCTGCCTAAAATCCCTTGCTTACTCAGTCTACATGTAGAATTTATATCATTTGGATGTAGCCTTTCAATGCAATAGACACACACCAACGTGCCTCTATCTTTGCGTAACGAACCTGGAAAACGTCTATGGTCATAACGCTAATACAACTGGAAACATGAAACACCACCACCGGCTTCCGTGGCTCAGTTTATTAGTTCGTTGATGCAGCGTAATGACTCAGAAGCCTCCCACCATTGCGGTCGTTGTTAGTTCACGTCCAAAAAATGCTGGCTTCCTCTCTGGCCGTACGTGGGAAGGTCTGCCAGCAACCTGCGGATGGGCGTGGGTTTCTGCCGGACTGCCCGGCTTCCTCCCACCATAATGCTGGCCGCCGGCGTATAAGTGAAATATTCTTGAGTAGGGCGTGACACACCAATCAAATAAATAAATAAATAAATAAATAAATGAAACACCGCTTTCATCACCGTTTCACTGCGAGGAATTTATATCCTGTTAGGCGATATCCCGACAGGTTCTTGACCTTTTTCAAATCTGTCAATAGCGAAGACCGCTAAATCTGAACGGCACCAGTTTTCTGAACCGCGCTAAAACTTAATTACCACTATCAACGCTAGTCGTCACGTCACGCTTTTGAGTGAACTGTAGTGAAGTTAACAATTACTGATTGGTGAAGTACAAGTATTTGTGCTATACGTTTCACGGCCGAACACCGTTTCGCCCCCATCTACATGTACACATCATTTTAAGTCCTTCACTTACACCACTAAGCTATTCGGACATAAGATATCATGTGTGAATAAACTGTCTATTAAATATATTAATATTAAGGTGAAAAACCCTTCTGCTCTTTATGGGGTAAGACTGGACAGTTTGCTTGTAGACAGCTACAATAATGTTAGCCTTGAAAGGACAATAATCCCCATGTAAAAAGGGCAAGAATTCAAATCCAATCTTTTCATTACACATATATAAAGGAATCTTTTAAGTCTTATTATCAAAGTAGTTAATATACTATTTATTCAAACAAGAAATATGTTTGCTGATAAGGAACCTTGGAATTTTGCCTTCGGTTTTACTCCGGACAGAAGATCATTTCACTTGAATGGTGGTAATTTATTTTGAAATCATTATTTCTACCATGGCGACATGGCCAAGATGAACTTAGGGAGAAATGACGTTTCTGAATAAAATGACGTCACAACAAGCGTTGAATGAAGAGCCTCGCTTTTTGACGGTTACATGAACAGTTGGGGAAGAAAAACTTAACTGAGGCAAATTAAGAAGCGGTCGGATTTTACCAGTGAAGTGTGACCATTTGCTAACTTTTCACACTGTCGTTGCTGCTGTGGTTTTACTCGCAGTGTAGTCTTTTAAATTTATTACGGTACATTTAAAACATTTCTTTGTTGTGCTTTTGCATTAAGAAGGCTTTCCAGGTGTCATCTGGAGAATGGTCCGAGCTAAGTAAAATGTGTTTGATGTTTTTAGTGAATGAAAATATATAAGTGCCTGCCAAATATAGGCTACATACCCGAAGCCCTTCGCTCGACTTTCACTCTAGTCAGACTTTCTTCACCTGTATCGATATACCTATTCCATGTATTTTCCCTCTATCAGTACAATTTTCTCACAGAACTATCTCTCTTTCGGCTCAAACTAAAAGTCAATGGTTTTGTCAAGGAGTTCACCAAGGTGAGTGATTTAAATGTGGCACTCGGGCTTTCTTGCACCCATAAGTCTATTAACCGTCACACAAGTGAAATATTCTTGAGCACGCCGTTAAATACTAATAGAATAAATTTTGATGTGAGTGATAAGAGGTTCAAATGCGGCCTTGCAGTACTGGTCAGATTGGTTTATCACCCGACTAGCCACGGGTACCTACATTACAGAAGGTCATTTCAATATTTTATATTTTGTGACTAAATTGCCCATATATATTTCCATATTGTATTCATTGATGTTTACGAAATAAGCACTGAATTTTCGTTGATATGGAAACTGTTGGATTTTTATATAAACTATCTAGAGTAAAAACACAACACCTGGCAATCCTCCTGACGTAAAGTAGCGGCGGAACAAGCCAGCGGTCGATTTGAACCTAAGACCTCGTTCATTAAGGAACACTGGACCCTTCAGCAGAATCATTTACCCCTCTGTCAGCCAGATTCAGACCTAGACTGACCAGTACATCTGTAATTCAATCACTTTGTCAATCTTATTTTTGATTATTAAAGATTATGCACCAAGTTATTTTCTTGATAAGAACTTTAGCAATTTATTAAAACCAGGAGATGATCCACATAAAATTGATAGAGAAAATGTTTCCTGAAGAACTGTCCTTTACAGAGTAACATGTGCACCCGTTGGTTTATTTACCGTGCGCACATCATTCATCGGAGTAAGGAATGTCGCAGAATCTGAAAGACAACGAACAGAGACCATTAAACAAATTGTATAGTCCTAAAGCATTGATATGTGTAAATATCTCGTCTACTGTCATTGAAGAAAACTTATTATTTTTTTCATTGTTGTCTGTTCAAGAATTGTTCACTTACATATATGATCATTTATGTGACGATCAGTTTTATTGTGAGTCAAACAGGAATGCTGTATGTAAACCATTGATATTTTTGGCAAGCTACTGACGAACTTTCGCATGTGTGAACAACAGATTCGGACAGCACATTGGAAGACGTCAAGCGGTTTCCAACAAACGTAAGACAGTGCCATTTGCTATATGAGCAAGTCGACTGCAAGTCATCCATGTCATGCTAATGTGGAGGGATCATCCCGGGCTCTGTCCTGTTTCCTCCCACCATAATGCATAGGTCAACAATCTTAAGTGGGGCGCCAACCACCAGTCAAATGCATATATATGTTGCACTGCTTACCCGTTTGAGACAAGAGAAACAGCATATTGACTCAGGTTAAATATACTTGCTTGTGTAACAGATACCTTAGCGATGTACCCGATCGATTTAGAGTACTGTCTTGGACGAACCACGGTGAATTCCGACAGGGGGCGGGAGCGGGTGGCGTTCCGTCCCTCAGGGCACGTGCTGGGAGGTTCTTATTAAGTAAACAAACATTATAATCATACTGTATAATCCCTCATTAGTAACAACAATGTTTTACAAGCGACAGGCGAAATCTCGAAAAAAATTTGATACGCCAAATCAAACACTAAAATAGAAAGTACGTGTCAGATAAATGATAAATTAAACACTTTTAAATTTCTGAAAATATTTATAATTATTTTTGTTTAGACTGTTTCCTCTTTTAGTAAATTCTTTATATTAGTGTTTTCTTTGCCTTTAAAGAGTATAAAAGAATTGAGAGTTAAATAGAAGACAAAATACTAGGCTAGAGTCAGATCTGGAACTAATATGCTCTTTCAAATAAAACTGAAATAAAATATTAACAAGGAATCAAACATTACAATGTTTACTTGCTTTACCTCAGTCCAAAAATTCACCCTAGTTAAAAGAGACGTGTCTATTGCTCAAATGAATAAATTGTTAACGTATTCAAAGTTCTGGACCAAATGTGCTTACCGGTCTGACAGGCGGCCATTCCCAGCAGGCAAGCCAGCAACGCAGCGATTGTGAGGTAATGCACTTTTGTAGATTTCTGAAATATAACTACCACAACATGGGAATTTGACGTCCGTCGACTGGCCGTGGTAAAAATTTGCCCCGTATTACTTCTGTGTTTCATTCGTGCCTCTTGGAGAGCCGAGGTTCACAGTAATGGAACGCCTTGTGCAGCTTTTACATCAAGTTTTACCCGTCTTACCATTGCCTATTACCGTCGCGACGTCATTGTCAGTCGCTAAATGTATGTTTAATGTTATTATGAGTTGTATGTAGAAATATTTAATAGTATTTTACACAAAGTTGTAAAGAACTAACAATGGAAAACAATGACCTTGATCTTGATTAATGACAAACCATTAATACTATCTTGTTACCGGTATCTTATTTGTTGGTGAAGCGGAAGTACGTCAACAATATGTGCTTAGAAATATCAGTGTCAAAGATTTCTTACCGCTGATAGTTGATATAGTTGATGCCACGTCTCTCATGAGAAAGAGGACCTAGCAGTGTGACAGATTTCTCATCCACGTAAGCAACAAGCAAGCGCCAGGGGTTATCTGTACAAATGGGAACCATTATCCAATGGAAAGGTGTCATCGCAGTCTGAAATATTAAGCATGTTGATATGAATATCGCCAAAAATTATATGGTGCAGAAAGACACATAACCATATTGGAATATACCGGTAAGATCTACGGATAAGATGTCCGTGCACTTCTCAGACTCAAAACATAGCTCATCAGTCATCATTTAACTGTATTGTATTTCCAGGATGCGAAGTCTCCATCTCCCCGATTTACTTACCAGGAAAGGTCAGAGCACACAAGTTCAATAATTGCCAGCAAAATGTCTCTCCTTACAAGGGAGTCGTAAGAAAGCCACAACAATCTGGACATTAAAGTCACACAAGTATGAGTTGAAGTTTTTCGTCACATTAGAATTTAGAAGCATTACATGTTGATGATGGCTTAAGTTATACATGTGCGTTTTACTTCCAGGTTATCTGAAGAGCTTATATAACTCTTGAAGTATCTTAATGAATGAAGCTACTGTACAAATCTTTTATCATCTTTTAAAAAGAAACATGGCATGGTTTTTGAGGTAGGTATTAAAATATCAAAACCTGTTAATGACATTGTATAGTATAGATGATATCAGCTTGTCAGTGACCAATTCAGTAATAACCTGGGAACAGCTACATTTACACTGTTATGTATAATCACAGATCGAATTATGGTAACCGTTGCCTTTATGGTTAGTGTTGCCAATGTTTGACTTTATCTACACAGTTGATTTATTCAGAGCTTTCAATCTTATTACCTCGTCATTCAAATACTGGCCATTTCTCAGACACCACTTCCCAGCTAAGATGCCTAACTAAGATGGCCTTTTGACTTTTCGTGTTGTATGCCCAAACTTGGGGACTTCACGTCACCTACTCTGACAGTGATCCTTGTGGAATTGTCGTTTAGAGATACAGCAGCATTCATCAGCAAAGTATTCATTGGTAACGACAGTTTAAACCAGCTAAATGAAACAAGTAGAGAACTGTTTCCACACTTTACGTTGCTATCTTGCAAACAAGTTTATACATGATAGTCATGCAGGACTTACAAGAAGTTAAAGGCAAAATTAGTATTTACAATTACAATTTATAATTGACAATTCTATGCTTTTCCACTGGATTTATATGCCGTATTGTAATATTTTTGTCCATTTATTTCTTTTTCAAGATGAATAGGGTTAGCAAATTTTCATTTCTCTTCCCCTCAAAATTTGTACCTGCCAACAGAACTCATAAATATCTAATATCAGGTCAGACTCTTTTCAGAATTGATAACTGAACAACACCTTTACATGTACGAACGATGCTAATCAATATTTTTGGAAATATTTACCTGATGTCCCACATATTGGTTACATAATGTTCAGCCTTTCTCTGAGGTCATGATGCCAGAATTGCATTTCTCAAGAGTGGAATAAAAAGTATTTACTTATTTATTTATTTATTTCATTGGTGTTTTCCGACGTACATGGGCTGGAGTTGAACTCACAGCGACCGCATTGGTGGTAGGCTTCGGGTCATTGTGCTGCGATAGCGCGCTATCCGACGAGCCAGAATAAAAAGTAAGGATCATTTTTCACGAACTTTGAAAATTGACCTAATGCCTCCATATGTGGCATTTCTAAATAATTTTAGTGCATATATAACTTTCATAGTACGGGGCAGATTGAAAAAATTAAAAATATTAATTTATGCATGAAACCAGAAAGTACCAATTTACTGTGGATAATTCTCTGCTATAGTCTTTTTAAGGCACAAGTTATACATTTAACAATATCCTAAGTCCGCCATATTGCCCATCTTACACTAACGCTCATATTAGACGCGAGTGGTGGACAACAGGAAATTGCGCCATGGCGTAAACATTTGGTTCCGGAAATAATCATCATCGCTGATCTCCCTTTAATTCGGTAGGCCTGTGGTAGCCAAAGCCTTTTGGCATATCATCACATTTATCGTTTTTGTTTCCACCAAAGTTATTGTTTTTATCAAAGCTGTTCTCGATTACAAGTGATGATATGAAGAAATATAATGACTATTCTCTTTAGAATTCGTAATAAGATATGCAAATGTTTGAACATATTGGGCAAATTATCATAGCATAACAGTTTCGAATAATCCACACAGCAATCTACGATTTAATCAACTAACGTTAGAATTTTATCAGTGACTGGCCATGAAACCAGCATTCCGGTGATTTTGCTTAAATACTGGACAAGGCTTGACCATCGGCATTGCTGACCCAAGTCTTCTGTGCTCAGTGACCACCTCAAACAACCGTGAGTATCATATTTTCTTATTTCTTTAACCCTTCCTTTACCTTAAACTTCACTTTCTACTTTAGCGGTGTCTGTCAGCTATGTGGGCAGGGGAACTCGGAATATTTATGGTATACATCTCCGAGCTTTGAACCGACGAGTTTTTTTCTTCTGGCCCTGAACGATCTCAAGATTGTGCAGCGTATAATGTTATCCAGGCTTCAAGAAACATAAGAGGGCCGATCTTTACAAACTGTCTGGCAAGGTCAGGACTCACCCTGCACCTTTTTTACCTCGTTCCCGCAGTCCTCATAACTTACCACTCAGCCACGTCCCTCTTGCCAATAGTTTATTGTAACAAAAGGAACCTTAATAACTATGCGTGGTTCCATGTTGCAAATACAAATCGTGTCTCCTTGACGTTGTCAAAGTCTTGGTCCCTGATAACTTTCATTATGCCTGTTAAACATAAAAGAAATGTTACGCCTGTCTGCAAAAGCCAGTCAACTTTTAGCATCAACATTCTCGTGGTTAAGGCCAAGATGCAGTTCCATATTCGACGCGCTGACGATTAAGCTTACATATAATTCGTGGCTGCATTCAATCCCCAGGCAAAACTGTAGCATGACTTAAGCATGTATTCGACATAAGGCATCTGGTTGAAGTCAACTGTCCTCGATCTTCGCGAACTTGCCTCATGCTTTTCTTATTTTGCGCACATCTGGTCACTGATGCTTCACATGCTACAAGTCACGTGGCCCTTACACTGCTACCTCAGAGGTGACAGGTAGTCTCGAGTCGTAGTCGAGATCGGCACGACTGTAGCCCCACAATAACAGTATAACCAAACCTGACCCAGACTGATCTCTATTTTCCTCCTCTACGAAATTTTCTACAACTGGCTTCATTTACAAGTAGATGCAAATTTAACATTCATATTGCTACGGTTATTCCAAAAACCATTGCTAACCCTAGATAGATCTGGTGATAAAAAGGACCTTAGAACGGGGTAAAAGATACGCCAAGAGCTAACTAATAGGGAAAATAAAGACATTTAATCCGATGGGGCAAGTAGTTAGGATTGCTTGGAGAAGTTTTCTCAGTGAGCTAAGAGGGGAAAATTTTCACATAAAAGTTGCAGCTGTTGCGCAAGGCGTTCCTATCCTGGGAGGTTCCAATCCCCAAGTTGCATGAATGAAGCAATGAACCAATACGGAACCAATCGTCACCACCGTCAGATAGCAGAAACTAATGCGATACAAAATTTATATTTCAGAAATCTACAAAAATGCATTCCCTGACAATCGTTTTGTTCTTTGCCTGTCTGCTGGGCGTGGCTGTCTGTCCAGAGTGGTAAGCATATTTGATATTCTAATGATTTTTACAGACGTTAACTGTTCACTTGTTCAGTAGGCATGTCTCCTTTAAAGAGGACGAATTCGTACTGAAGTAAAACAAGCACAAGCATTATCAAATTTTGATTACTTGTTAATATATTTTATATCAATTTAAAGTGATAGGACTACATTAGTTCCCTAGTACTCTGTCTTCTTCTCTTTAAGTCTTAATTCTTTTCTTCTTATTAAAGGAAAACAAAATAATGCTTAATTTGTCTGTCACCTGACATATACGTTATCTTTTAGCGTTGCCTTTTGTCTTTGACGTATCAAACTTTCCTCTGTCGCATGTAAAACATTCTTGTCACAGAGAGAGATTGTAAAGCATGATATAATGTTTGTTTATTTCTAGAAGAAGAATCTCCCAGCGGCTGCCCTGAGGGATGGACGGCCACCTGCTCCCGGCCCTTGTCAGAATTCACCGTAGCTCGTCCCAGACAGTACTGTAAATCGATCGGGTACATCGCTAAGGGTATCTGTTACACAAGTACGTATATTTAGCCTCACATATGTATGTTGTTTTGTTTGTGTCAAACGTTTAGGTAATGCTATTGTATTTATTAATTTCACTGGTGTTTTACGGCCCACTCAAGATACGACGGCCACCGGCATTATGGTGTGAGAAAATTGGACCGATCACGGGATAATGATTGCGCATTAGCCTTATTTAGATGACTTGTACCCAACGGTGCACATATGGTAATGGCGCAGTCTGATGTTTGTTGGAAACTACTTGTGAATACTATTCATCACAAGTGGGAAAATCCGTCAGTAACTTGCCAAATATCTGGGGTTTACATCGTGCTCTCCTGTTTAAGCCACCCGTAAAGATGACCACCATGTAAGTTATCATGAATGAACAATCCTTCATTATGGCCTTAACCAACAGTTTTTAAAAGAAAAAAATTGTTCAATGACAGTAGATGAGTGATATACATATTTCAATGATTTAGGATATTGTCATTAGCTTTACGTTCATTATTCCTTGTTTTTCAGATACTGCGACATTTGTTACTCCAAATGGATGTTGTGCGGCTGGCAAGTAAACCAATCGATGTAGCCTTCCCTGTGTGTAATATAACTGTCCACAATGCGCCGTTTCACTTTCAATGTTTGGAAGATCTCCTGTTGTGAATAAAGTCTTAAAATCCTTGCCAAATAAATGACTTCGTGCATAGTTTGTAAATAGTCAGCCTTAGGATTGACTGATTGATTGACTTACTGACGAACTGGTCAGCTAAGGTGTAAATCTGGCCGAAGCCTAACTTTCTGTTGAAGGATCCAATGTCCTTTAACGAATGAGGGTATAGGTTCAAATAGACCTCCCATTGCTTCCGCTTCAACTTTACATCAGGTGTACTGCCAGCTTCCAAACCAGATGCTGTGGGTTTTCTTCGGATTCAATACAGTTCTCTCCAGTCTTAAAACCGATACAAGTCACATAAATGAAGGCTCCTTGAGAATGGCGCAAAACAACACAAATGGTTATATACAGGTATGTGTAATTTAATCACATGTGTGAACTAAAACCTTGATTGCCCGATTGATATCATTTTATGAAGGCTCTGAGGAAGTTTTCACCCAGACTCGTTGTGTTTTCTCCCAGATAAATTAAAACAGTCAAATAAGTTTTTTTTAAAGTAGCTACCAGTGGCTATCCGAGTGATCAACTGGTTAGACCATTGTGGCAGAAGCGGTCTGAATCCCTTACCACTCACTTCAAAATATATCTTTTCTTTATTTCATCTGTGTTTACCGCCGGGCTCAAGAACTGTTCTGATGTATAGGTGTAAGAAACCTGATTGTCCGAATTAAATCACGGACCTTCGCCATCTACCTGACCAACTCATTGACTTCAAGAACCTCATCCAAAACAGCGACAGCTGGATTCGAACACGCGACCTCAGTGGTCAGTTAGGCCCTGATACATTACAAAACCGGAGCTGACTAATTAATAACAAACGACTCATTAATTAAAATGGTTAAAAAATATACCATCTGTTTATTCGGCACATTGAAATCATCGTCAGGTGATAGATGGAGACTGGTAAAAGATGCTGAATCCAGTGAAACTCGAACTCAAAACTTAGGATTTCTTGTTTGTTTGGCAAGCACTTGGATATTTTCCTTTACGATAAAAATCATACCAAATATTTTTCTTTACCAGATCAACGAACTTCATATATGCGACGCCAGGAAACCCTTATAACGTAAATCACAAAGAAGTCTACATGTTTTAGATGTAACTCGGTGTAGCAACTGTGATGTACAAATGAAACAAGACATCTCCTATCCATCTTGTCTCGATGTATCATGACACTGTCTTTTACAACATCCGGGGCGGTTTTCGTCACACAGTCCTTGATATGAAAATGAATGACACGGGAGCCGATCCCTTCTACTGGCTTTATGCATGACGTCACCAACTCGCGTGATTAGTGTCTGTTTTTCACACTGACCACCTGAGAAGGAGGTGATCAATAGCACACAGGAATTAGTGATGTCATACACAAAGCTTCTGGAAAAGAACGGTTCCGGTGAATTACATGTCTTGTTATTGTCTCGTATGCCTGGTGTTCGTGATTTCGCT
The DNA here is from genome assembly GCA_016165875.1 of Acanthopleura granulata. NCBI lineage: Eukaryota > Metazoa > Mollusca > Polyplacophora > Chitonida > Chitonidae > Acanthopleura > Acanthopleura granulata. The sequence goes on along the minus strand of JABBOT010000011.1, from coordinate 15,969,209 downwards.
CATGTGTGCTTGATCTTATCGCAAAATATCGTTAGAACTATTAATACATGTGGTAGCAATCCTGTTTGCTGAATATCAGAAACCGTTTGAACACATCTTTACGTGTAAGTTGAAAAAAATATGAATGAGCTAAAACAAGTATACAAATATAATGGTGATTTGAAATATTCTCTCGTCAACAAACTAAAACGTGAACCGTTTAATAAAAGGTATAAATGAATTAAAATTCAAGACATTCACAAAAGAATGCAAACAGCTGAGTAAGCACTCAAATATTTACATATACAATGCATTAAGTAATAGAACACTGGTAAAATTTTGATGAAGAAATCAGACGTCGATAGCAGTACTGAACAAAATTTACAACATTCCAAATATTTTGGATAAATCATCAACAAACTCTGCTATGTACAAACAATACAAGATTCCTCTTGGCGATTGGTGCTTAATACCGTCTGATTCATCCGACTTTACCTCAAAACAACAGGATATATGCAGCCTATGTGATAGGAGAATGGTGTAAGCAGAGATTGGGAATGTTTTCAATTTTAATAAGCAGCCTACTGATTTATTTCCCAGAGATATTTCCATACATATAGCTTTTACTGTGGATTTGAAAATGTGCAATATTCAAGGCTAAGAGGCTATATGATTATAAAACAGAGCACATTAAAGGGGTTTATGGTTTTTCGTAAAGTAGTACAAATGACAAGAGTGACACTGACAAAAAAACATGTCTTATCAGTGAAAATAAAAGGGTCAAACATACTGTTACACAGGCGTTATGGGTAGGTTTCTTACAGATATTCGTACAATGCAAATGCATGAGCGCGGATAATTTTATTAAAAAAAGGATTCTGGAATAGATCTTTTCGGTAGTCATAGGTATGATGATATACGCTCAAAACTATAGTTTCTACATAATGATGTATTTCTAAACAGCCGACACAAAAGCAGGACCGGACAGTTACAGGTTCTAGTGCCATACAAAATGAACATCAACATTATGGTTCAGTCTTAACGAGGAAATAGTAGTGATGTAGCTATACCATGACGAAGCCAACAGTTGGCAGACAGTAAACCTTGGGAGATTTCCGTGTCAGCTCCTGGTGAAGTCATCTTACGTGTTGTCTTACCCTTCATGCAATCACCACGGACCAATCCTGCCTTCGACGTCAGGCGCTTTTCAGAACAGTTGTGTCCCATTTAATTACATGAATATTTGTTTATTTAAAACAGCTGCCAGGATATTTCATGAGGTTGCGTGATGTTTAGCATCTGGTTTGTGATTTGGAAGCCCTGCAAAGACCAACAACAACAACAAAAACAAGTTATTCTCTTAGTGAAGATGAATGGATACCTTTCCGTCGTTCTCTTTAAAGTCGTAATTGGCCTAACAGTAATATAATTGTTTATTTATATATTTATCAACTTATTTATTTATATATATATTCATTTAATTCTGATTCAGTGAAAACAACGTCATAAAATATAAGGTTTAACGGTCTTTCTATCGATGTTTACTTCACTTTCATGTGCTTCTTTCCCTTTAATAGAAGGTTTGCTAATAGGGGACTCTTGAACTCTTTTATCACTAAAGGTAAGAAATGCCCTACTGAAAGTTTTTTAACTTAAGAAACTGCTGATTGAGGGAGAGGTCGTATGTACCCCGCGAACACGGCGAAACAGGGAACAGGTAAATTAAAGTGACCAAAACTGTCTGTCACATTGCACCGTTGGACTCTTTTTACCTTTTGCGACAAAAGAGCTCGAACACGAAACCCCCCTTTTGGACTGCTGTCAGAAATAATCAAAAGTAATTACAGGAAAAATGTCGTTGCTGACAAGATTCTCTCCGGGCAGTTAAGACACACCCACCTTGCTATGACCATTATAGTCCGTAATATGCTGAGGTGACAGCCTTGCTCCATCCACCGTTACACGATTAGGTCTCTGACTCAAACCAAAGAGGTCTATGGTTTTGAAGTAGAGGTCATTGGCAGCTGTGTAGTTGTTGTTGACCACGTGGGTTCTCAGCTTCGTCTGGTGAAAACAGACAAGAGTTATCGCCCGTACACTATGATGCCATCGCCTCATACTATGATGTGCTATGTTATGTGTCAATACTATCATTTTTGTCTCAGCTGTGAAACAGACTTTGCATGGAGGTGTAATTTTATTTCTCATGCAAGCTATGACAAATCAGCACTCACATGTCCAACTTTAGCACCTCTTTCTGATTCTGAATGTCGAGCCCGTGTTTCGTGATATATAAGTCTAAATTATATATAGATATCGAAATATCTCATGCAAGGGTCACAGTAACGACACTGTGGAAATTTGTTACAATGAATGTGTTACAGTAAGCATCTTATTTCTTTTGGCAAATTAACCAGCATTCCTTTTACACAGTAGAAGTAGTATACAGGTTTCCAGGGGCCGGCGTCACCAAGTTACGCCATGGAAACATTACCATTACAATGATTTCTTACCTAAGAGTTTTAGTTTTTGTATTCTGTTGATTTTGTGATGTTTCCTAGCCGTTTAAAAGAGGACATCGCAAATGAAATAGATAGTCACTCGAAACAAAGAAAAAAAATAACCTATTTCCTAGAGAAGAAACTCAACTTACCCCGGTGACTTCAAATGTCAAATAAAGATATTTGCCCATTTCGTAGGTTTCTGGAAAACAGAAATTAGTTTTATGTAGTCGCAGTCATTTGGAACGCCAGTAGTTGAATATTAATGCATACAATTATTTAGCACACAAAAGCTTTTTAACAGAAAAGGAAGAAATCTTCATTTACATATTTTATATCCCTTTAATTTACTCACTGTTCAAAGGAAACAACTTCAAAGTGCATAAAAAGCCTCATCCATCAATTTCTTTTGTGATGCAAAGTATCTATATATTCGAAACATCGATCATCAAAGACGCCTTTCCATGGTGGGTGTTCAAATGCTGTTGCTTATATACTTATTTCAGTATTTGCATGTATATAAGGGTCACCATTCTGTTTAGAATACGTGACCTAACATATTTTGCCTAACGTTAAAAGGCGATTGTTGGGGCTTTTTTGGCTGTGCAATCTTTTTTGATCTGATTTAAAACTTTGCTGAAGGAATTATTTGTACCATCAACTCTTCATCATCCCAGAAGAGATTCAAAATGTTGATTTTGTATAAACCCTTGCTAAACGTACAATTTGTAACAAACCCTTTGATTCTCCATCGTCCCAGAATAGATTCAAGACGTGGATTTAATATAAAACTTTGCTCAAGAGGTGGATTTAATATAAAACTTTGCTCAAGAGGTGGATTTAATATAAAACTTTGTCCAACGAACAATTTGTAACATACCTTTCGACTCTCCATCGTCCCAGAAGAGATTCCCAGTTGCTTTATTAGCCTCGTCGAGCGCTACCAAGAGTCCCATTGGCCGTTCTCGGCTATAACAGATAGGTCACAACATGCAGAGAACAAAAGGATATCCACCAGAGTTTCAAAGTTGTAGGGAAAGGATGAATAATGGAATGCAAATAGGAGAAGCAGGAACATTTACATTATCGCACTGGGTCATTTGTCATGTAGTTTTAACATGTTTTATTAAGGTCTCGTAAGTCAAGAATACTTCACTTATAGGACGTGAGGCCAGGTTGGCAAATGTTTGATCGACCGCAAATTATACAAAATATTTTTGACGGAGTGATTCTCTCCCTTTATTTTCACATCATTCACATCAGACGTAAATATTTGATTTTTTATCAGGAAATGCTAGCGAAATATTTACCAACTATTATACCACAAAATTTATATTAATTAAAATTTATATTACACAGGCTTAGCCAACTATGGACGGTTTTCGCCCAATTTAGTACTGGATTGGCTTTTTTGTGTATATCGCGAAGGGACCTTGACCAATCAGAATTCTCAGCTCATTTTTTACCTGTAGACTGTTGTGTTCTCAGGCTCCTGCCATGGAATGATACTCCCGCCTTTCATGTGGACATTAATTTTGTCCAATGGCGCGTCCAGTATGTGGTGTTTGCCTGTGCCCTTCACTTCCTCGCCCTAGTGTAAGAAAGGCGATCAAAGGAAAAGGAAATGAGCCAGTGGATTATAGTTATACACAAAGACTTAGAAAAATTCTTCCCAAAGGTAATATAGAACTTTTTCCAAAACTTGATTTTATATATGTAAATCTGACATTACTATTATTGGTATGTTTAAAGTAAATGCTGTACACAACGTAATGCTTACAGCAGGATATCCTGACAGACAGTCATCTAACTTTCCACATCAAAACGGAGACAGACCAGGGTTTAACATACTCACATGCCGTCTTAAGAATTTTGCTTACAGAAATGTACTTACGGTGAAATAGTTATACCATCTGGCCTTTGGAAAATACGCATCCACCTTTCTTTGTCCCTGTAAAAATATAATGAACAATATGGTGTGTTCGGCTTGAATTCCGTAAACTGTGGGAGAGATATATGTATGTTCATAATGCCGTCTGCCCTTAAACCTTTAGACAGTAACGGGACGATCGAACAAACTGAATGGACATTCAGACATTCCATGTTATTCATCAGGTAATTGGATAAGAGTAACAGGCATTCGCCAATAAGTAAATATGTCTCGAAATTGCACCACTCTCATCAACCATAATGAGTCAGCTCGGACTCAGTAATCACAAGATCACTCTCCAAAATAATGTTTCATGTTTTCTGTCCAAAGACTGGCACTAATTTTGAGATCTAAACGCGAATTACTTCTACCATTAACGCAGCGTAAGGCTTATTTCGATATTCCGTTAGAAAATACTGGTTATTTTGCAGAGTTCAACCGATTTCCAGGCACAAACCAGACCAACTACCAATTTTCAGAAGAACGGTTGTAAAGCAGGCACTCAGGCTTACTTTTTTCATGGCGGGTGAGATCATCAGAGCGGATCCCCACATGAATTGTTCGTCCACGGAGTACGTGGCCATCTCTGTCGGAAACCTGAACAACAGACGCAAAAAAACTAATACATGAGCAACAACGTTAAAATCTTTCACAATATTTAAATCTGTCATATTGCGAAATCTTTCACATTGTTCAAATCTGTCATACTGCGTAATCTGTCATATTGTTTAAATCATACACTAAATTCCAGTTTTCTAATAAAGAAGTGTGGGTAGAACAGGGGGAAGGGACATCTCCATCAAATCCTAGTTGTTGACTAATTTAATGGAAAAGCATGAGTCATATTGTCTTAGTGATTCTCATAATTTAGTATTTCTTAGATCGAGGCTCGTTTGCATGCTTTTCAAACAAACTCAGTGAGTTAGTATTTACTTCGTGCTGTGACTTGAATGATGGATTGATGAGTGTGTAGATTTTTCATGCGCGTCTATGGAGGCCAGTCAATGACGTTAATTAGTCACTTAAAGGTATAAAATCCATGATAGTTACTTAGTAAAAGGATTAGCTATTTCACTTCATTGATTGTTCTACTATGCAGTCATTTGATCGGTCAATCGATCAAAAAAATCAATCAATCCAACGTTTTACAAATCTATATCAATTAAGTTTTCGAAAAACAAAAGTATCAACCAATATATTAATTAACAATACATGAATCTTCTCCTCTACCAGTCCACCAATGAATTAAACAACTAATGATAGGATCTACATACCAGTCATTCAACATTACTTACTCAAAGAAGAGAGGTCTGGCAACGGTGGATCCCTTGACATGCGCGTGATGCATCAGTGTGTAGAGGAAGGGGAGGAACTTGTAACGCGTCATGAGGATGCTGCGCGTGGAGCTGATCATTGCGTCACTGAACGCGGCCGGATCCTGGTCCTAAAACACAGGTCAGAGGTCAAAAGATTGTCAAGATTTGAAAGATGAAGCGATATGTAGTGACTGGTAGCAATCTGGGGTTAAACGTTAACACACAGAGCCAGGTATCAGATAAATATCTTGATTTGCGGTGAAAGAAAACAAAAATGCAGTTAGGCGGACATGAAAGATCACAACTGAAAAACCCTTGCGAAATAGTCCTTAATTTTTTTGTAATTTTTTTTCCATTTGACAAAATAAAGTCACACCTTTGAATTCTATGGTTCGATGTATGGTGGATGCTGTTTTGTTTTTTTTTACTCTACATCAGATGTAGTGTTGGGATATTTGTTTATAATCATAAGTAAACATGACATAAGTAAGGGAAAAATCACCTCATTTTGTAAAGCTGAAAATTCAGGTAGAAAATTCCAGTTTATTGTGATTAATAATAATTCCAAATGGAACATGTGTTTAATAACTATCTTTCGATGTGAAAATACAAACGTGCGCTCTCAGAGCACTTTTTGTGTGTTTTTGTTTGTCAGATTGAGTTTTGGTTTTTCCACACGAAAAATCACAATGTAATTGTCCAAGATGTGTGACAAAAACTTAAAAGACACTCTCTCACACAGTGGGTATGTTATGAGAAATTAGGCGTTTCCATGTTGATTTGCAGCCATGGTTTAGATTTAAATAAATAACATCAATACTGAAAATGAAGCATTCGTTGAATAATTGTACAATCTTAATCCTGAAATAAGCTGAATACCCGAAAGTCCCTGGCGTTGTGATTCCTACTGTAGGGGTAGAAAGCTCCCAGCTGAGACCACCTGGTGCACATCTCCTCGTCCGTGGGGTACCAGAACCCACAGATGTCTGAGCCAGTCTGGAAACGCACGAGACTATACATGAATACGTGAGTATTACAATCTAGTACAAGCGGTTTGACTAGTCTCTAGTCAAACTATTGACAGAACAAATGGGCACTTGAATAATGTGGTCAATTAAATTATACTTTACTTATTTATTTGATTGCTTTGATTTGATTGGAGTAGAACACGGTTATTCATTCAGTACTGTATTAGTCATTGGAGTAGTGTACTAGTCACTGGAGTAAAACACAGTTATTCATTCAATATTGTATTAGTCATTGGGGTAATGTATTAGTCATTGGAGTAAAACACTGTTATTCATTCAATATTGTATTAGTCATTGGAGTAATGTACTAGTCACTGGAGTAAAACACTGTTATTCATTCAGTATTGTATTAGTCATTCTGTAAACACTGAATGGATCAACCGTATAGTTGGATGGATGGATTCGTGAGTGGGTGGATGGGTAGACAGACAGATGAATGGCCTGATGGATATATGAATGGCTGGACTGTTGGAAGTATGAACGAATGGATGGAAATGCAGTGTAATCGATATAAAACAAATATTTTAAACCCAGTTCCTTAACATCCGTGGTACAGGGGCTATACGTCAAGAAATATGAAATATATCAAATACTTAGACTTGATGAATGTCACTTACCATAGAGAAGCCGAAAATACTGTATTCCAGCATGGCTGTAGGAAGAGAAGACATCATAAATACGGTTCTTTATTTGCAGAAATATAAAACATACCGTTACAGCTTTTATACATGTACGTTCATAATGTTAACTAAAAAGAATTTCAATTGTTTTCTTAACTGTAGGCGCTAAAAATTCGTTGTAGTTGTTACCTCATAGCATTAAGCTCTGTGTGGATCATTAAGAAACTGAAAATCTTATTATCCGACTGATTTGCTTCTTAAATTTCAAAACTTTGTTACGATTTATTTGCCAGGTCGAATTACCTATAATTGACCAAGGCATTTGTTCCCAGAGGCTCTGGTTATCGCCTAGCCAATGAATGGCGTATTTCTGAGTCCCGGCGAAGTTGGACCTCGTCATCGCAAAAGGACGTTTGTTAGGGAACATCTCCTCAAGTGTCCTTAAAGAGAAACGTTCAGCACAAATACAAAGATTGTTCAAGTCAAATGCGAAATGTACATTCTCCTCACAGCGAATGGTCAGCTCACAATCACTACAACGACGAGAAAATTTCTGTCTTTCGAACCCATGCGACACAGATGACATTCATTACGTTAAAGCTCACAGTGGTTACTTCAACAATCAAGATTCCATTGCAATCCCGCTTTGTATGCTTCTTGTGAAAGGGAATACACGCTAATGAAGAAATAACACAAAGAAATAGAACAGTGCTTTTTTATTATTTTCTAGTTGTTATTTTTTTTTATTTTTTCAGATTTGTTTTATTTGTATCTTGTGTGTGTCATAATTCTGGTCTTGTAACTTGAGATTCGTGTTTCCACATATCTGCCCATAATTTGCCAGATCTGACATTGGCAGTGATGGGACTGTGTGCAGATTGCAAATTATGTTGTTCATGCATATAATATGCAAAATGTACGACAAAGATATTCCGATATCATTGACATATTTCAGCTTGAAGATATGTGTACCAAGATTTGCTTTGTTTCAGAATAGGAATTCTAGGGTGGGATAATATAAAAACAAATAAATAGAACTTGGCCAGTTCCATAAAGGAAATGTATGTCACAATGAAACCAGAGAAGCCATGTTTTACAGTTACGGTACAAGTGAATTCTGCATGGCCAACTGTATAATTTCTCCCTGTTACACTGTATTATGAAATACTACACGAGTAATGTAACGCTCAAGTTTTCCGTGTTCCAGTGTTATGTAATGTAATAAAATCTGTCTCCGAGTATTGTAACAAAAATTGTGATAAATTGTAATAAAAAGTGTAATGTAATAACATGCATATCAACAGGTATATGCATTATTCCGTACTGATTCAAGTGACTGAGAGAACCTGTGTGTTTCTCATAGTTATTTCGAAGAGAACATCGGTAGTCCCCGGTGGAGTCCGCAGACCTTCGCTAAGTTCCTTTCGCACATTAAAATACATCAAAAGCAGTTGTTTTCAACATAACTATAGTCTTATCCCCGAGAGTTTCGAAGTCAGAAAACCGCATGGCCCAACAGGTATCCCACGACCACCTAACCTACTCTCATACCTCTCCCTCGTCCACCTACACTCTTGCATTTTCACACCAGGTCATTGTGCACAAACTCACAACTGTCACAAAGACCACATGGTTCAACTCGTATCCCTTCCACGTCAGCCCCACACTCTTGCATTTACACACCATGTCATTATGCGAAAAACACCCAACTCCAAAGACCACATGGTCCAGCTGTTATCCATTGGCCATCCAATCCACACTCTTGCCTTGTCACACCACGTCATTATGCACAAAAACACAACTGTAACAAAGACCACGTGATCTAACTTGTATCCCTTCCCCGTACACCCACACTCTTGAATTTACACATCACGTCATTGTGCACAAACTCACAACTGTCACAAAGACCACATGGTTCAACTCGTAGCCCTTCCACGTCAGCCCCACACTCTTGCATTTACACACCATGTCATTATGCGAAAAACACCCAACTCCAAAGACCACATGGTCCAGCTGTTATCCATTGGCCATCCAATCCACACTCTTGCCTTGTCACACCACGTCATTATGCACAAAAACACAACTGTAACAAAGACCACGTGATCTAACTTGTATCCCTTCCCCGTACACCCACACTCTTGAATTTACACATCACGTCATTATGCAAAAACACACAACTGTCACAAAGACCACATGGTCCAACAGGTATCTCTCCCCCGTCCACCCACACTCTTGCATTTTCATTATGGACAAACACACAACTGTCACAAAACTACATTTATGATGCACTCTTTTCATTTTCACTGGTACGTTACCTGAACGTGCGCATGGCCATGTAGTGACCATAGAGACTGTGGGCGTCATAGTGCTTGCCTATGGCTTGTACCGAGTCCATGCATATAGTCTTGTCGTACAATTTCCCGTCTTCCTGAGCTCCCAAAACCTCTGTAATGTAACAATAAAAGCAACATGAATGCATTCTTGGTGTTACAATGGGTCTTCGTTGACCTTATTTTTGGTTAATTAAGAAAAACATCTCGTGTTCAAACCCAGCTCCTGCTCGCTGAGAATTTGCCGGCGATATTTGGATGTTTCTTAAGAATTGGTAAAATTTACTACTCTGCCCCCTTCCCAAGACTTAACAGTTCAGTCGACGGCCATTCCAGACTTTTCTCCCTTAGTATGCAATCGCTTGCGCATATCACAAACCCATACTCAACTGCTTTTGCCAAAACAGCTGGCCGATCGCCACTGTCAGTCGAAATAATCTGACCAGCGGCAAATACCAGTTAGAATACTTGATACTTTACCAGAGAAGTTACCCAATGAATGTGAAAGAGGACATGTTTGGTGGTCGTGAGTGTGGTAAATCCAAACAGACGACTAATGCTTAACTGGCTTGCAGTTTCCGAATCAAGATCAGTTGGGTGTTTGATACAGAATGTTATAAAGCTGTGTGGATCCGTGGTAAGTATCGGACCACTAAACTGGCTAAATTCAGACCAGTTGTGATCCTATTTGTGTGTAATCTGCATTGCAGGGAAAGCTTACTGTGTTCAAACGAATTTTCATTATGTATGTGTTTAATCTAGCATGCAAGTGAATCTGATTGTATTCAGATACTGTTTGTGTGAAATCTACATCGCAGGGAAAGCTTGTTGTGTTCACAAATTTTGATTCTGTTTGTTATTTATTCTAAAATGCAGGTAAATCTGATTGTATCAACACGAATTTCGATACTCTTCACACACTGTTTGTTCCGCATTTTCATACTTACTTGGCACGTAAGGAGGATAATTCCATTTGTTGTCTCTGCAACCGTCTACAGAGCCCGGTACAAAGCTGGAGGGTTCATTCATGTCCTAGCAAAAGAACAACATTGATAATGAAACAGAGTATAAGGAGATAATCAATTAATAAATTAATTAATAACAACAATGTTAAAAGTAATATGTTTGATCGCCCCGGCGGCCCAGGTGTCAGCGCGTCCTCCTCAACGTCAGGAGATTAAGGATCATTTCCGGATTGGGTCATACCAAATGTTAAAAATGTTACTTGTTGCTTGGCGCACAGCGCTGAGAGTTTAGAGCGAGGAAACAGGTCTAGTTGGTCCCGTGTTACTGTAATGAGGTTGACCCGCCCAGCCACAAGAAGATTATATAAATGAAAAAATTGTTGACTACGACATAAAACCTTAACATACATACATTTGGTACTAATCCTTATTCATTTTCTTTGGAGTTTTACGCCGAGCTGAAAAATATTTCACTTATACGTGGATAGCTACCGTTATAGTTGGAGAAAAACTCACGGAAAATCCACGACTATCCTCTTGTAGCTTCCCACGTGTAGCCACAGAGAAAGCGAGCATGAACCACTCTTACAGCGTTTCACATACTATCGTATCTGGTGCTAGTACATGAAATATCTACTGTAAGTACGTCAAAACAAAACACTTCTGAACCTCAAAACGATGACCGCGAAAACCACAAGTCTACAGGAACGCAATATGATTACACACTTTGAACGAACACTTTCTAACTTAATCTCTGAAGATGACAACTCAATAACGATTATTTTCTCTTTATGATAGTAGAAAAATGCAGAAAACAAAATTCTACTTGTAGATATGATGTTTTTAGGGGGGAAAGGGAGGCAAAAAGAATGTCCGTCCATTAATAAACTTTTCTAAAATTACAGTATCAAGTGTCAAAGTTTCCGACTGGGTTTATATGGTACTTACAATCCACAGTCCATCATATGCTATGCTTTCGTTCTCGTAGAGAAATCCACACCACTTGGACCACCAATCCTGAGAGGCGTTGTTCGTGAAGTCGGGATACACCGACAAGCCCGGCCACACCTGTAAGGAAATGAGATTGGTTGATTCCATTGCTTTATTAATAAGTTTGCTGGTTTTGTTTTGAAAGATTGATTTGAATATATTGAATGGAGAACTGTGTGATTGCTTGGCCTTCTGATGCCTCTGATTAGGTTCAGGTTTGCCTTCAATAAATGCATCGAAAAAGATACTTACTTGTACTCTAGGTAACGAGCATGAGAAATGTTAGCAAATGGTCATTTGCTATTTAATCGATTTGTCGCTCAATCAAATTGTTCACGTTTATTTGATTGGTATGGAGTCACTTGATTTGCTAAGGGGTTGGGTGTTTGGTTGCTTGATTGATCGATGAGTCTGATTAATTGGTTAACTGATTTGTTTGTCAGTGTTTAGTTACCTGAATAAAGGATAGGTTGGTCGGACAGATAATTTCTCTAAATTGTTATCTACTGGCTTGGGTTGTGCTTGAGCAATTTCCACATGTTGGAGCATGTCAACATGAAATGGCAAGGAATTAATGGGTCATGTTTCATTTAATATTATATAGCAGGATGTCACAGTCTTTCGTAATTGTGGTGGACCAAAGTTGCCGCCGTTTTCTGTTTGTTTAATCAAACAGCAAATGATACACTGCCACCAAACTAACATATTTGGTTATAAACCTACTAGTAATTTGTAATAATTGCTTGGTTTAATCTGACCAACGACCCAATGATAACTTTTAAAACTTTGAACCCACGCAGTCATCGGGCTAGATTGATTTACTTCACAATACTCTTATATTTTCATAGTAAAGTAAGCACTTTTCTCTAGACTCCCCCTTCACTGGCCATATCGCAAGGGACTATGAAGCAAATGCTGTTGGTTTGTTTTTCACATGGCCATATTAATTCATACCACCGAGCTGACGGCGCTTGCTGATTAGTGCAAGTTCATGTCGCCTTAATCCTTATATACAGTCTGACCCAGCGAAAGAAATCATATATGCTAAATTCAATTCATTCTTTCGTGAACTGCTCATATAGTTGACTTAAAATTATCGAATTGAAAAGTAATATGGAAGTAAATAGAATTCTTATTACTAAGAAAAGAACTGGGTGTTTAATGAAAACATGATCATTCATCGTGAAGTGCACATCGAACGCAGGAAATTGAATCAAAATTTAACATGTGCATTTACTTTCCTTTGCTCATCACTGTAAATAGTCGTGTTATGAAATACACTTTTCGGGAACTTATTCCAGACTAAAGATAACACATGCTGAGCAGCTAATACACTTTTGAACAATTTGGTCGAGGGGTCGGTTTCGCAAAGCAGGGTGCCAGTCGTAAAACGGGCTCTCTTCACATCAAATGGAATTCAAGGTGGACCTCACCTCGGCGTATAGGGGCTTTGAGCCATTCCAGTCCTTGACGTATATATCCTTATTCAGTCCGTCCTGGTATGCGTCAAAGCCAGGGCTGTTGGCTTTGGCCTCCTCAATGATTGTCTCGTTGGCACCGAGAGCGTGGTCCTGTAACAGGTTCATTGATTGGTTGCAAGATCGCGGGGGTGATGAATTGGTTGTGTAACCCATGTATTAATTTATTCGTTTAATTTGAACGTCCTTAAAGGAGATACTCTGCAGCTTTGGCCATGCTTGAATACATCAGCCACACGTAAGATTTAGCCTAGGCCTGAGCTTGCCCATCTTTCAAACCAGCCAATCAGAAACCATTGTGTGTCCATTTAAGATATTGATTAGAATAGTTTATCTTCTTTAGTACCCTCTAGAAAAGTTGGCTAACTGTTTACAAAATGTTTACTGTTACGTAGCAATATACAAACATGTTTATACACGACAAGATGAAAAAGTTCACTGTGTTCTGGTGGAGTCATGTACCTTATGTTTAATACTAACCAATATAACGATGTACTTCTGTCCCATACTATGGAGATCTTCTACAAACTCCGGAAGTTCAGCGTAAGTCTCCCTATCCACAGTGAAATCAATCTTCTTAAACATATAATCAATGTCTCCGAACTGGACATCCTAAAAACAAGGCAAAAAGAACATTTAAATTTTCTGAAAAGGGGAAGGGAAAAACAGAAAACTAACGGAGGCTTACGTCAAGCATCCCCGAAATCCCGAAATACTGCCCAAATGGTGTTACGCTATAATCATTCATTCATTCATTCATTATCTCATTTTCGTTTCAAAATATGAAAAAAGCTGAACAGTTTGGGAACATGAAGCAAAAATCGCGATTTCATTCGACAGTGACATGCTGTTCTAAATGAGAGCAATGTCTTTATGCTACTGTAGAAGTGATGCGCGTTTTCTGTGATGAGAACCTCATACTTAGCTTTTCAGTAACATTAAGAGAAGACTTAACTGGCATACCTTTTGTATTAACTATGGAAATACGTACATACCTAAAAATGAAGCCTTCAGTCCTTTTTATTAAACGCGAACATTTGAGTCCGGGTGTGTAAGTTGTTACTTTTGACCACTTCCTTGAAGAGTTAGAAAAAATCCTAACTGAGATAAATTTATAAAGAGACAGATTTCACCAGCAACGTGTAACCATTTGCCAACTATCACATTGTCTTCGTTGCTCTGTTTTAAGTTGTACCATGTCACATTTACATCGATAATGGCATCCAGCGGATGACGATTAGAACGACACGAGTCTTCCTCGTGACCACTACGCAGCAACTGGCGGGATCTGTGTGACCTCACCTGTGGAATTCCTGCTTTTCTGTTCCTGTCCACGACTTCCTTGACCTGAGATAAATTCCCATAATTCCAACGACTTAGCTGGAACCCCAGTGACCAGTATGGTGGCATGAGTGGACGACCGACTGTCTGGAAAGGTACGAGTTCTTTGCTGTACTTATTAATTTATTTACCTGATTGTCACTTAACGCCCTGTTTAAGAATTTTTCACTTGTACGACGGCGATCAGTTTTTATGGGTGGAGTAAACCACTTTTGGCAAGTTACTGACCAAAGTACATGGCGTTCAACGGAAAGTAGACAGCGCAAATGGGTCACTAAAGCGTCGTCGACCAATTTTGCTACAGGCGTTGACGGTATATGACCGAAATGGGAATTTAACCTGGATCACCAATTTACGAGGCAGCCGTCTTTTCACTTGGCGACTGCAGTATATGATTAAATCTTACTTCACTTGGCGACTGCAGTATATGACTGAATCTTATTCAGAACGATCTGAGAATCGATGCCAGTGTTAAGTAACCGCAAAGAGTGTGAATCACTTACTTGTGTGTAGAGCTGCACCACTTGCTCTGGGGAATCGCCTAAGAAAACAAAGAAATCGAGAACCCCTCCGATGACCCGGTAGGTAATGGCAGGGTGGGGTTCTGGCTGAAGAAGCAGGTCTAAAACAAACACGAAAGATATTTCTTTATATTTCTAGTACAAAGATGCATGCACTGTGATTAGGGGTATTACAATGGAAAGAGAATACTGCCGCGCCCATCTTTTGCAGGCCTCCGACAGTCCACTATTCTTTATCAGCTGAAAACATAGAGTTAATGAATGAATCATGATTCTCCCCATCAATTCACCACCATTCTATAGTAACACGCCAGGCAAACCAGTGGCGAGCTAGCAGCGCACTACTGATACACCATGATCTGTGATCGGAGCTTATGCCAGCAACTTTACGGAAAAGTTTATACACAGATTTGGATGAAATTTTTGCCACGTTAGCCTCGAATTTTCGGTTGTGAGCCCGATCAGGAATTTTGTAACGAGTTTTGATCATTAATAGATCGATAGGACATAAATGCAAAGCATTGTCAGTTGGATTTATTTATTTATTTAATTAGTTAGTTAGTGTTTTATGCCTTCTGAAGAATTTCACTTCTACGATGGCTGAAGGCATTACGGTGAGGGGAATCTGGGGCTCCTTAGGTCACTGAATTTCGCTTACATCCCGGAGGTCTACCGCCGTTTTGTCTCTTTGTGTGCACAGGTATTTGTACATTAAGATGTGGCGTAGTTTTGTTCTCTCCAGGTGTTTCACTTGATGGTATAATGGCGGTCCTCGTGTTGCGTATTGAAGCAGAGGGCATGTTCCCACCCACAAAGGGTAGATGAACAGAGGTCCTACAGTTCATTAAAATTATTTATTGATCTGATTAGTGTTTCATGCTCTACTGAAGAATATTTCACTTATACCATTGCTGTTAGCATTATTCTGGTGGGAGGAAAACTTGATGTATACAATGTGAAAGGTAAGCTACGCGACCTTACCCATTGCATTGCTGTTCCTCAGGAATACCCCATTCGCTTTGCCGTCCTTCTCCAGATTCATGTAAAACGGCTGGGCACCGTATAAATTCCATTCGTCCTAACAAAAAAAAAGCGGGACTGGTGAACCATTAATATTAGGATGTACACATTTGTTTTCTTTGACAGGCGTTTAATGCAATTCTGCACCCTTAAAACTACACAGCAGAATTTAGCATATTAAGTTTTTGGAGTGGGGCTAGAACAGATTATATTACGGAAACATAATATTATGTTGTGCACTGCACACTATCCCGTTTAAAACACCAAGAAAGGTATTGTGTTAGAGCTAGTCTGTCCTGTATAATATGATACGTAGCAAAAATAACAATTTCTTTTCCCATCTCTCAGTAAACACAATGTTCTGTCAACTTAACAGATTAACTTTAGAGTATGTATTTATTTAGTTATTTGATTGGTGTTTTACACCGTACTCAAGAATATTTTACTTATACCAAGTCGGCCAGGAAAGGTGGGAGGGAGGAATCCTGGCAGAGCCCGAGGAGACACACGACCATCCGCAGGTTGCTGGCAGACTTTACCACATACGGTCGGAGAGGAAGCATGAGCTGAACTTGAACTAACAGGGACCGCATTGGTGGGAGGTTTCTGGGTCATTGCGCTGAGCCAGCGCGCAAAGCGACTGAGCCACAGAGGCGCCTTAGAGTATGTATGCTTAGGGGTTTACGTCGTATTCAACAATTGTTCGGTTATATGACGAAGATAGCTTTATAGTGTGTTATATGTGCTAACCCTGCTGTAGAATTGAACGATGACAGAGCATGAAGTTATACAACTCAATAACACAACTGTACATAACATTAAGTTATATAACATCCAATGACTCGGATCTGGATAACAGCCCATTAAAATCCACTTTTATACAATTTCAGCGATACGTTTTAGAACACTTTTTCTGGAAATCACACCGCCTAGGTTTGATTGCGACATGGCAATATTGGCACTGAATTCCACCTCTGCCATTCTGTAAAGGCATAAGTCCTTGCGATTTCGAACAAGAAAACTCTCTGATCAACTCACCACTGGGGCCACATCGCGAGTGAAGATGCTCCAAGTCTTCCAGTCCATGTCGTGGAGCAGCCGCCTGTGGTTGTGCTCTCCAAAGCCATACACGTGACCAGTGGCTAACCGTATGGTCATCTGGAGGAATTGGTCGGCCATCACCGTGCCCGGGACACTGGTGTTAAAACTGTTGGAAAGGAGAAATCCTGACACAATATAAAATATAAAAGACTGCCTTGCATGGGGAGTTAAAAACACAGATCCACGACACTACAATCGCTGACAAATGCCCATACGTAACTGGCAAATATACAACATCAAAGCATGGAGAGTAACCCCCTCGAGTAGCGAAGACACTGCAATCCCTGACAAGTGGTCATACGTAACACGAGAAATCCGCCCTCTTGTTAGGGTTATAGGTAGGGTTATATAATGTAAGGAGCCCCCATAGCACTATGGAGAGAATAGGTAAATAAAGATACTGCGATTACAGTAGCAATTTATTAGAAAGCACTAGTCTAGAATTTCTCAAATTACATGTTGTCGTTAGATTTAATAAACAATCCTATGTAGAGATGTCAACTTTTACCCTCAAATCATCATAGCACAATGTCCACAACATCAAAATGTTATGGCAAAGTGTAAGCTGTTGAATACCGTTAGATTTTAGGTATTCATATGTGCAAACCTGAGACACGTATTCAGTGCAATTTACATATATTGCACTTACACGATGAAAAAGGGCTAATGTAGACAGTACAAGTGTGACATAACCATACAGATGTTTTCGCCGGCTTATTTGCAGTGAACTCGACATATTCAATTTTAAATCTGTTTGAAACTTTCTGTTTTAGCAAACAGCTTATAATGTTAAATTCAGAAACTACCGGCAAACTTTCAACATTTAGATGATTATTTGAAAGTAGTAGCTAACCAGTCGTCTCACTTGGGGATCTATAGTTACCTTTGTAACACAATTTTAACAGTTACTATATTATTTGCATGAATAACTACCATATCTTACGGTAAAACTACCAGTGTAAGATATATTATCAAGAAAACATGCCGAACAACCCTTGTTCCTGTCTACGAAAAACACGAAGGACTGTTTTGTGTTTTAGAACTGATAACATCCTCATAAGCTGAATATATTAACTTGTACCGATGTTGGCGTAAATGTTTATAAGTACCAGTTGGCCAGAAAATTAAGAAATACGCCATGGATACAAAAATCATGTTTATTTCTCTGCGGTGGGGCTATTTATCTATTTATGTAATTTTGGGTATTAAATGCCATATACATGAGTTTTCTCTTATATCATAGGGGTGTATGAGGTGAACCATCCACCGTTGGCAATTCGGTTACAAAACCACACAGTGGGAGTTAATGGATGATATCTTAGCTTTACTTACGTCACTATGTCGGAAAATCTTATATCTGTATTTTGTGATTCGGTTAACTTCACCTCAGTGTCATCGTGTTGTGTGTGATCGCCACTTTGGATACGTCAACAGTTGCAATCATATCTGATTGCAGACATCGCATATGTTAGTACAAGATTTGGATACTGATTTTATTCACCAGCTTAGAACATTCCTTGCGTCTTTGGAAAACTGTTCACTGCTTTTCTTTGCATGATTCCTCGAATTTTTCTTTTGTATACGCTCTTAGTTCTTTGGTGGTTTGGGTTAAAGAAATTCGAATTGTGATTATTAAAACGGATGATGAGCCTGTCGGGTAGCCACAGGCACATACTTACACAACAACGCCTGTATCCCGGCGGAGAATGACAACCCCGAACTGAGGCTCCTTCGTGATTGTGATGTTGTATATCCGGTTGGCCTTCGGAAAGGCAACATCTGGTTGGTCGATTGGTAGAGCTTCTTCCGGTATCTCAAATCTCTCTGTGTTGTTATCCTTGAACTGTTGAATGTCAAACATAATTCAGGTTTAAAATGAGACAATCCAATAGTAATGTAATGATTATTCTGTATTACCATTTTTGTTAGTTTAATTCTCGGAAAGTTTGATTAAATGTAAATCGGAATTTACCATATTACACTGCCTTTTCTGCAAAAAAAAAATGAGATGGTAAATCAGACCAGTGCTGATTTAGGAATCGACTAGGATTCAATCATCCCCAGGAAGAAAAAGATTCAGCCGCAGGTTAAAAATGGGGATTAAAATCATAATAACTGTTTCTCTCTGTTTTTGTTTTTGGTAGTGAGGGTGGGAGCTAACAACCTTCCATATCGGCCGGACGTGTCTGATTTCCTTCACATGTGTGCCAACATCGGTTAGTGATTGACTACACACAACAGGGACATGTTTCGTTATATTTGATGATATGCAACCTAGGCGTCGAAACCGACATTCGTATACCAGTCGTCAACCAAAATGGGCGGCCAGGCCAATAATGGCAAGACTAGTTTCCAAAAACGACAACTACCACAAACCACCAAAGAACAAAGAAAATATGTAAAGTATGAACATTAGGATGGATTCTTGTAAAGAGAAGTAGTCAGCCGTTTTCAACGAAACAAGTCTCGCTGTAAAGCATGGCTTGGCCTTTCAGAAATTTCACACTGTAGCCATGTACATCAGACCAGCTTTGAAAGTACCTGAGCCCACGACTGAATATTCAACCAAAATGGATGTCCCGTCAAAATGTGTCGCTCGCTAAACGCTTGAGGTAAAATGAGTGGGTAGTACATTTTCTACCTTTTTTTTCTTAAACTACTCAACTGGAGGCTCAGTTATGATTTCTGATCACTACCCTGAGCAATTAACTACTAGTGCCGAGTAGATTGTTTCTATCTGTACCTGACTGGTGTTAGCCGTAGGTGTGTATGGATCTACCGGTAGGTGTCTATTGATCCACCGCCCAGATCGAGTCAGATTCTTCATTACACTCAGACTATAATATGCTGAAAACAGATTGCTTACAATTCAGTTTCCGTCAGTGTAGTATAAAAATATCCACTTTTAAATGCTTTCATTGCATTGCCCAGGTTGTTAAGCACAAGCTTGCTACGTGAGAGAAACAATTCTTGTAATATCATGATATTTGGCTTATTATGGCAAGATCTAGGTATGTATGCCGTAAATGTCGTATTTTGTTACATCCAGACAGGAAGAGAAATTCGTCTCCGAGAGTATCACCGGAGCATGGAGTGCATCGTCTCTGAGACCTTAAACCATCGACTAGTCTCTATATAGGCAGTCTGTGATTTGTGGTTCTCGATCGGGCTAACTCTGGTCTGTTTCTTTTGTCAAAGATAGCTATTAAAATACGGTTCGAAAGAAAACTGTGTTTTAAAACCTCTGTACATAATACACTTTGGGCAGTTTTAAGGCCTTAAAGCCTTTCCCGCGAAAAACGATCCTTTAAGAATTGTTCTACTACTTTAACTAAATATTTACTTTTGTCTGCCATCTTTGAGTGCCATATATAATTTAAAGCAGTTTTGTACAAAATATCATTAATGCCAGCTACTCACATACACGTATATTATTATAGTAGTACATAAATTTAGATTATATAGAGCTTAATTTACTTCGATTTCCTTGCAATAACCTAATCCAGAAGGATAACATTTTACGTTGTATGTAACTCCCAATTCACCATAAACGATAACATTTGGCGTAGATTTCTTAAGATCCAGGATGGAACTACATAATTGAAGGTAATAATTTTCAAAGAGGATGTGTTTTAGGTTTATGCTGGCAGAACACCATGACTTTCGTTTTAGTTGTATTAAATTCAAAACCCTACACACCACAATAATTTCCGAAACTTTCCAAAGACTTCTGTAAATCAGCCGCAGTTACTCCAACCAACATGGTGTCTTCTGCATACAAAAGGAGTAAAAGATTATAGGTATCCAAATACACCTTTATATTGTTTGAAACACACGTTAAGCCATCTGTATCACAGGCAATAAGACCTTCAACCGTCTAGAACATTCATTACGTCTTTTCGTCATCATGGAAAAGTGCTGACTGCTTCTTCTTACATGAATTCGCCCTAATTTCATATCTATATATTTTCTTAGTTCTTTTGGGGAGTGTTGTTTGGCGTTTTTTGGAAAATGGTCTTGCGATTATTGAACCGGAACACCGATTTGGACGACGACTGGTATAAGAATCTCGGTTTCGACGTCTAGATCCAAATCATTAATGAACATAGAAAATAGTGTGGGCGAGATGTTTTCGCCTTGTCTAACACCTACTTCACTATAAACTATGTCACTTTTAAACCTCCTCCGACTTATACAGGATTTTGTTGATGTATATATATTTTTTATTAAGTTGAAACATTTGCCTTCCATTCCAGCTGTAATAAGTTTATAACAATCCTCCCCATTTAAGATAATATCAGGCACACCAGAAAAATCTACAAAAGCACTACAGTTACGCCATGCACGGTTGTTGTTGTTGCCTTTTCAACATATAAACTAAAATACAGTCCTATATCACAAACTTCAAGCTGTCTACGGAGATCAACACGAACTATGCTCTTCATTTACGCTCTATTTGTCCAGTTGTGTGCCAAGAATTGCCTAAAACAACTCCTGGAATCCGATGCAGATCACCAAATGTACTCAACAGACTTATCCTTGGCCTCGATCCTTGGCCCCAGGCCAATAAAACTTATATTTAGACAACAAAATAAACGCCAACAAAAACATTTATTTATTGGATCGTTGTTTAACGCGGTACTCAACAATTTTTCACTAATCCTATGACAGTCAGCTTCATGGGTGTAAAAAAAACTGGCGTAAACCATCCACCTTAGGCACGTTACCGACGAACATTTCCACATGTGACGTAACGATATGCACGCCATATTAGAGGACAACGATGATCATCACCCGGAAGTTACATTGCGCACACGACGAGCGTGGTTCACTGGTTATTGTCACAAAGGCCCAATAAGCCAGGAGAAATGGGGAACCCACAAATTTTCTGTCTAAGGCCCCGTTTGAACGTAAATCTTATTTGTGCTACTAATTTAAAGACAAATACCTCCATAGCCATTAGACCCATGGCCTGCTCCCAAGGGGTAATAAGTGCAGAATTTACATTACTACACGCAATTTAAGGAACGCACCTTGAGCCTGAGAATGTTCTCGCTGAGGAACTCAACCTGCAGTAAGACCGTCTGGATAACATCCTCGTAAATCGGTGGATTGTCTGTTCGAGAGAGAACGTAGTCTACTCCCAGCTCTGTCTTCATGGGCTCTCCCTCCAGCTTGTACCCATAACCTGCCGGGAACTGACATGAGGGGGCGCCCTGCTCCTTCATATTGCGCCAGACGCATCTGAAAGTATAAAGGTTACTACTTGAGGACTGGTGACAGGCCGGTTGAGGACTAAGGACAGATTGGTTGAGGATTGAGGACAGATTGGTTGAGGATTGAGGACAGATTGGTTGAGGATTGGGGGCAGGCTGGTTGAGCACTGGGGAAAGACTGGTTGAGGACAAAGGACAGACTGGATGAAGACTGAGAACAAACTGGTTGACCTGCTGGTTGAAGGAGTGACCGACTAAATCAGTCAATGAGAAGGAGAGGGGCAGCCTCACATGTTTAACTCACTTCAGGACTGGGTTTGTTATGAACAGAATGATCGAGAAGGATGAAAAGAATGCACAAAAGTCACAAACAATCAAAAAATAAAGAACAAGAACATTGAAAAATATTTTTGCAATCTGCATCAAATCGTATTCGAGGTGATATGTACGTTATTTAAAGGTACCCTTTCCCTATATTGAGTGGGTTACTTGGTCACTTAATGACCCTTACAAACAGACAGAGACGGACAGATGGCAGACTGGCAAAATGAATGAGTGACAAATGGGGTCAGTCAATGACAAGCATGAAAGATTAACAGACAGACACTGATGTATGGTTTGCGATTGACCATATGGCAGGGTCCCGTTTTACCAATGCTACGACAAACGTGATTACCATGGCGACGTATCTCTACAACAAGTATCATGACAGTTACGTCTGACCGAACTTTCACCCCTGTTTGAAAAACGGGCCTCTGGAAGTTTTCGTCCTAAACTAAATAACTGGCTGATTAACCAACTGACAGCGTGAAACCAATTTGCTCAAAGAAGTCCATATGCAGAACACAAAATTCTTTTGAGCTGTAAGAGGTATCATGGAACTTCTGAAGGCCTCTAAATCAGTCAGCTGACCATTGCAATTTTGTCTATTAAATAAAGAAGACACTATGATAGCTATCGACCAAAGTTTCAAACTCCTTAGACACGTCTGGAGTTGGCTATATAGAAAGAAGCGAAATTAGATTTAAATGTCATGTTGTGTCCCATTTTTTAAAGTGTATTTATTGATTGCAGAAAAAAGGGAACAAATTGGCGTATTCAGCAAATGAATTTTTTTCAAGCTCACCAAGAACCAAGCCACTTTCGTTTTCAATTATTTATGCCTAGTAATTTAATCCGGTCATGAATTGAAAGTAATTTAACAGTTATCATCATTGCTCTCACCAATCAGATTGCGACATAGGGGTCACAAGCAGCCGACTATGGTTAGCCGGTTAGCCACAAAAGCATTAGACGAAATGGGTTTTACTCATTTCTTTCGTAGCCTGATTACGGCAGTCAGCTTATTAACCCTTAAAATTTATTAACCCTTAACTCACTAGGAGACCACAGAGAACTAACGAAATTTTTTGAAACAGGCCTCTGACTTCAAATCCCAGTGTGATATACAACATAAATTCTTCCACCATTAATATGAGTTGAAGTTCTATATAGTCCGATGTAGTCAAAATGATGAGTTCGCTAGAACTGCACCAACCGTGGCTATTGATATTTGCTTCGGGGAAAATATAGCCTCTGACATTGAAAACTCTACCTATATCTAAAGTGTTTTAAAAAACCTGTATAAACCTCTAACGGGTAATTAAAAGCTATGAAAGCATGAAAGTTTTTGTACACAGGAGTCAAACACCGGCCGTGGATAGACTTTTCTGATCTCAGCAGCACAAACATTTCATTGTAAAAAAGGACTATCACAGCATTTATCAAATACCAGTCTAGAGAAGAACACCATGATGTGCTCCGAAATCCTGAGTACGGGGATATACCATAAAGCGACAAGTATTTGTCTCCTGCATACGGACTCTTCAGTAGCTATGTATTGTGGGGTCAATTACATCCAACATCAGATGATGACACAATGTGACTGTGGTTCCGGAAATGATACAAGCGCATCCCATTTTAAGGAAGCAGTCGTCGCTTGCGCTTGGCGCATTTGTAGGGATTGGTACGACCTTAATTTTTCTTGCCACATCATTGCGACGGCGTTTGGTGTGAGTTCAAGCCTAGGTCACCCTGGCTTCCTCTCCTGTCGTGCGTGGGAAGGTTTGTCAGCAAACTGCGGATGGTCCTGGTTTTCCCCAGGGGCTCTGCCCGGTTTCTTCCCACCATAATGCTAGTCTCCGTCATACAAGTCAAACATTCTTGAGTACGGGATAAAACACAAATTAAATAAATAAACCATTTGCGACAACGTTGAAAAACAGAATTTCCAAACACGTGCAGCTACCCAGGACGGGCGACCATCAGAATCAAAGCCCGAGATCAAAAAATCACCAAAGACCAGTTTCAATAATAGAACTGACATCAGAAAATCCAGATAGCAACGGGAACAAGTCTTCAGTGATGTCGAAAGATTCTTTATCATATTTTTTCAGTCGTGACTCTTAGCAGTGATTCTTATCTGCGCAATGTTTAGACACCCCTATACTCGAGGACTATGCGGAATTCTGTAATTCAGTACAATTCGTTCCTAAGACAAAGCCTGAAATATGATAGTACATTTTCCAAGGCGCAGCTTGTGGGTTACGTCATGGCGACAGTAAAATAAGATTCGAAAAACAAAATGACGTCACAGCTTTACGCCACAGTAGGTCAATCTATCAAAATTCTAACAATGTGGTTACATAAAACAATAGATTATTGTTATTTTTGCAATACTGCACAACTAAAAAGAGACCCAAAGACCATACAGCAGATTCCTGCTAATATTATTTTTCTGAATTTTATATGCCATACCACGTTGAAATTAGTGGACTGATCCTGTAAACCAATGACGTTACGTCGCAAAGGAACGTCACTCTGCTGTGTTGGAGTCCAGTCGAAAAAATTTGCGTATTACAGGGCGATATTACTTAACAGAAGTTTTTTTATAAATTAAACAAACGACCTTGACGCGCACACTTTTCCGTACAACTTCGTTCGGCTTACCTTCGTGCCGCACAGGAATCTTTACTAACGTTTCCCCTGGGTAAGCAATCCACCACAGCGGTATCCCGGACAAAATCCGAGTCCTCTGGGGAGAGAATGAAGTGTAGGACCCACCCCACGGCAGCCACCGCCACACATATCACCACTAGGGCCACGATAATACATCTGTTCATGCAACCATCGTCTTTTCGACACCGGCTGCAGGCCATCGCCACAAATGCTCAGTTCGTAGTCTAACAAACAAGACAAGTTAGTTATTTCCTCGGGTCTCTCCACCTCGCCAGACTCACGTCCAAACTCAGTGATTCGATGAAGGCAACATTACTACCGCAGATTGTCACTTTTGAAATTTCCGATCGAGATTTTATAACCAAGTATCTCTCCTGTATAGGTCTTCGTGTATCCCGTCCACAGCGGTATTATTACAATCCCCGTTCGCCTCTTCCACTCTACAAACCTATGGTATCTAAGATTCAAGGAAGCGCATTCACATATCTTTGGCTCTTAGAAAAACAATATGGCACACCACGGAGTGTTTTAACAATCAGTGAACCTCCGCTTTTTGTTATTTTTTTCCTGAACGGCAAAAAATATCACGTGAGGTTATGTACATCGTGTACACGGCAGTTTCGGAAACCCTCAGTAATACCTATATACCTTTATCACTGAGGGTTTACCACGGAACACTCCTGACGCATGTTCGAAGTTCTCGCCTAAATCGAGTTCAAGTCGCTCCCGCATATCTATGTATCCCCGAGATAAACACAAGCTAAACAGTTTTCTTCTCCGCGCAGGTTTTAACTATGTCACTGAAGAGATAACTCGGCCCAGGTTAAAGATTGCCCCTTATCGGGTGAGTTAGATATAACACTCGCACACTGTTATTGTTGTGTTAAAATGCATTTCCATGGAAGAGGTATTTACACCAAATATCCAAAGGATAAAGGTCCCCGATATTGGGCATTTTTTTACAGTGGATAAAATTATACCTCTTGGTGAAATCCAGTGATTATCTTCGATTATCCACATCCCTCAAAGGGAGATATGTTGTCTTCCTGTTTCCTTTTTCATTCATGTTAAATTACATACCGGTATACGGTTTACGAAATCAATGAGCGTTACAACCAGGCACTACAAAAAGGTATCCACTACATTGTAGATTTCATTGTTTAAGTTATATACACTTTTTTGCATCAGATATTAAACACTTGGAAACTATAGCATTATAGTGTACATGTTTTAGAGACTTATGTTTAACGTTTTAATATATGTGTATTTTTATTAAACGTGCTTGTTTGAAGTTTTATCACCCATTAAACGCGTTGGGCGTTGGTCACTTGACATTGTACAAAATCTGTGAGATTTACAGGCATCTGTTACTTAGTGCGCTGTGTTAACAGGGCAGTTTCGAGTTTGAACTCCTTTATCGCTCAACGCAAGAAAAACCCTTCCATACAATGTGACCTATCAACAATGTTAGGCGATTACTTTTGATTACATTTACTATAACATTGGCGTCTAAGTAAAGTTTCAAAAAATGTTGTTAGGGAGAATTAAGGAGCTGGAGGCTTTTTAATTTAAGATGCTCCTGATTGAAGGAGAGGTCGTTTGCGCCTCCCTAACAAGGCAAGACAGGTGATGGGTCAATTAAAATCAACAAATTGCCTGACATTTTTCACAAGTCACAGAACACCGTTGAACTCCTGCTGCACCTGCAAAGTGTGTACTGTAAAATCAGAAGCTTTACATGCTTAGCATAGGAGGAAATGATTACACAAGAAAACAATCTCCGAGCATAGGGCCAACGGATGGAAGGATGGAATTGGACAGATCCGATTGATGTTTTACGCCGAACTCAAGATTACTTCATTTATAATACGACCAGAGAGGAAGCCAATGCTGTTATTATGTTACTGGTCATGGCATTGGTGAGGCAAGTTTTATTCATGTCGGTCATTCGTATAATATATTGATAATTTGTATAGCATTATAAGTGATTTGTATATCATTTTCGGGCGTTGTATGGCATTATCAGCAATTTATTCCTTTGTAAAACAAATTGGGGGATTGTTTAACAATGTCGTTAGTTTGGATAATATTACCGATCAACAAAGTATACAATATCGATTACTTACTTACAATACGGTAATGGTTGTATTTAAAATATCGATCGTTACAGTCACTTTAGTTATAGCCACATATTACAATCCCTGCTTTCTATTCAATCTCCATCCTGTGGTACCTTACGCTGTGACAAATGATTTCTGTGTCTTCCTGATGACTAGCAGTCAACACTTGTCACTAAAAAGCTTTGCGCGCACATTCACAGCACTTTGTGTTCAGAAGGTTACGCGTCGCATGCATAGCAGAGATCAAGTTTGAGACGAAGATCTCATAGTTATTTTTTTATTTGATTGCGGTTTTAGTTTGTATACTCAAGAATGTTTCACTTATACGACGGCAGTCAGCATTATGGTGGGAGGAAATCGTGTAGATCCAGGGGATAAACACAACCATCCACAGGTTGCTGGCAGATCAAAATTCTGAAATATAGTGCAAACTGACAGTTCCCGAGATTATAATGTTTCCCCCTCTCATCATGATGCCAGCCGCCGTTGTATAAGTGAAATATTCTTTTTCCCACGTAAAACAGCCAATAAATAAATAAATATGGTGTCTCGTAAAATCATGATTTCTATGTGGTAGCATTTTTCAATAAGTGCCCCATGCATAATTTTAAATTCGGAGAAAATAGGGCATGAATCGCGCACGTGTAATGATTGAGGCAATATGAGTGTAGGGATTGGGGCATGCGCAGTGATGAGACATGTTAACAGTCAATACAGTCTCTTCAGCCTCCTTCAATACAAATCGGGGGTCACCTTGCTTTAAGAATAGATCTAGCCCTCGACGGCTGCACTAAACCTGTTATGATATCTAGGACAGATGTTTACCCGGCGCACCGCAGTAAGCTACTTTTGTGTGTTCACTCTTCAACCCTAGTTGTGCAGAACGAATCGGTAGGACATCTCAACATAACACTGCGCCATGCTTGTTCAGTGCTGTTGGCCCTTGTAGTATTACCTGTTTTTGTGTTAACGGTTCGGTGTGAACATGGATGTGACATTCATGCTATGAATGAATAACTGCAGCTGACCAACTTAATATATGGCAATCAGTTTTGCCCTTGTAAAAGTAGAGCAGTACTCACTGAAAATGTTTCATATCTGCTATTATGTCTTCAGGTGTCAAATGTCATGACTCTACTTCCTATATCACAAAAGATGTAAATTTTGCCAGTTTACCTGAGTTAGGGGTTTATTTTAACTACTGATGTGGCTTGAATAAAAGAAGTGGAAATCCGCCATTGCCATGGTTTAAGCAGATTTTTATAATTATACAGGATAGACGCAAGGAATGTTCTAGGCAAATGAGTAAAGTACAAAAACATATCTCGCCATTGATCTCAAATGTGCTCTGCAATTGTTATTTTTGATTAATCAGAATACAAGACTATATACAGCACAGAGAGAAAAAAGAGAAAAGACGACAGTGTGATAGTTGAGAAATGGTCACACGTATCTGGTGAAGTCCGGCCTCTCGTCAGTTTACGTCTATTAGGGTTTTATTCTACAAGTATCTCTTCATGTAATTGAATGAATAGTAGAACCTTACACCCCCCCATCACCGTGGCTGAAGCAAAATTAGAAATGCAGTGATGTTAAGTGCAATGCATTAGAGACGCCATTGGTCTGGAATTACTCAGAATGCTGTGTTGTCTTCACAATTTGAAGCATAGCACGACAACCCTTATTTGCATATTCGTGTCTTAATGTACATTATCGCTACATGTTTAATGTTCATTTGTCTGTTTAATTTTTGGTGAACTTATGTCCTTATTTAACTAGAATGTTAAGTCCTAACGTATATAAACGTGTTTAGTTTTACGAATGGATGGGTCTGTGGCAACCGCTGTGATAATAAACAAAACCGTTGTGATATATTTAAACATCTTTCTGTTTCGCAGTTATAAATTGATCAGTTATAAAAGAAGAGTGCAAATAAACTTGCATTTCATGCCACAATATATCACGCAATAAAATCACAAGGAGTTATAATGAAACGTTTGTATCGCGCAATATTAGAAACACAATAAAATCGATTGACTCGTTACGTTTGGAAAAATAAAATATAACAATATGAATATAATGAATCAAATTTCTATATAGTGGAATATCAAAGGACATCCACAGCACAGTGAGTAAAACCAAAGCAGCGAGGACAGTGTGGCAGTTCGCAATCTGTCAGACGTAGCCGGTGAAATTCACCTCTGTTAGGTTTTTATTCTAACCCTCGACGTAAGTTATATTGCTCATTCTTGCAGTGGTGGTCGTGGATGGAAAACATTTGTAGTGATATTTCCAGTTTTAACCATCTCTTGCAAGTCAATTATTGAACTCGTTCCAATGTTT
The DNA here is from genome assembly GCA_016165875.1 of Acanthopleura granulata. Taxonomy (NCBI): domain Eukaryota; kingdom Metazoa; phylum Mollusca; class Polyplacophora; order Chitonida; family Chitonidae; genus Acanthopleura; species Acanthopleura granulata. Next base: position 15,939,413 of record JABBOT010000011.1, on the reverse strand, counting down.
CATACCTTTCGAAGCTCCATAGCTCTGACGGAGTGTTGCATTATGAAGATTAGCCTTCGTCGTGAACTCTATACCTAAATATTTATAGCAGGATACCACCTCCAGTGCCCTGGAACCGATCCTCCATCTTTCGAAATTACTATACTTGCCACCCTTTGTAAAAACAATTATTTTACTTTTCGAAACATTTACGACAAGAGCCCAGGTATTAAAATATTCGTGTAGAGCATCCAATTGTTTTTGTAGACCAGATGTTGTAAAGGAAAACAATGCCAGATCATTTGCGAATAACAGGAAGGATAAATCCGATGCATCCGGAAAGAGTCGTACCCCATTTTTTCTTTCTAATGTTATATCCTGTCTTAGCTGAAAAGTGAAAATAGTGGACTGTGGACACAAAGTGTTTTACTCTTTGTAAATGCTTCGGAATGCAGGCGTACAATGTGAATATATTATCGACCGTACTATACCCAGCTGTAAGTCCGGCCTGGGCCTGCGATATCAAGTTAGAGATCGGCCTATGCAGACAGCCTTATGTTTACTACACTGGTAAATATTTTGTTCATTATACTTAGGTAATCTATTATTTCTGTCGATGTGCCTTTAAAGAATTCTCCTATCAAGTATTCGATGCCTGGAGACTTGTTAACCGGTGAATAGCTTGCTCTGTTTCCTGCTCTGTGATTGGACTATTAATCAGTTCATCAGAATAGTCGTCGGCTACTCTTGTTCAGCGCATTTCACTTTGCGCTGATTGGTTACATGTCACACATCGCCTGCCTTTAAACTGAAACAATTCCGGAAAATGGTTGTACCAAAACTCCATTGAAATAACATTAGCTCTCTTTCTTCGCACTTTCTTCGAGTGTAACAGTGACTTATACCTGTTTACACAGTGAATTGTAGATTGAATAATTGTAATGATTTCTTCTTGACCTGAAAATTCTCAAAAGGTGGCTACATTTTGATTTCAGCATTCCGCACTATTGATCATACCGTCTGTGTTTGAGAGTGTCTTTCCAAAAGAAACCCTTTTAAACCATTCGGCTGCATCTGTTATTGTCTCCATTTATTAACGAGTAGAACACTTTCATCGATGCTACCAGGCAATGTGTTTATCGCTTTATGAATCTCTAACTGACATTCAACAACAACACCAAAGCGGGCCCCCGAAACGATGACGTAGTTGTCAACATAGCCAGTCCGGCGCAAATGACATTCGAAATGGGTCTACCGTGGAGGCATTTACTTGAGGGTGAGCGACCGAACAGCACAGGATAACGAAGAGCTAAGGCATGTGGGTCTACAGAAATAAATGTTTTATAGATGCCAGCATTAAACTGAGAGGGGCAGCATGGTATGTTGATAAAATATGGCTGCAGGGAGTAGGAAGGATGTAGGGCTTATCCTCTATAGATAATAATCTATAGGTAAGCCTGTTAGAGCTAGGTCCGACTTCATGTCTGACAATATATCAAGAATAATATTTTCTAAGACAGATATATAATTTTTGTCATTTAAATAACTGTTACATGCAGCACCCTTTGGAGGCATATATATATATATATATGTATATATATATATATATAGTGATCCAAACAGAACATTAGATTCAATATGCAGTACAGTGTTGGTGATTACCAAAAATATACCCATTTCATACTTTCTCCCCATACTGCAGTGATCGATGAACAAAAACACAAAATCCACCCGAAAAGCGACACCTTTCACGAACATCGGGTTGCAGACATTGTACACTCGTTGTAGTCACATTGACAGTTCTGCAATTCCTCGTTTCACAAAATACACCACCCCTCTGAAAAGCATATAATTGGAAATTTCGAAATGTAGGATGTGAAGTCTCCATCAGAAAGTTTTGGTACAATACCTTCGATGTTCCAAAATAAGAACTCCCAAACTCTGTGTATACTGACAACGAGTCTGGCCTCTGTCTTAATTGATCGTAACAGATGATCTTTTCTCCGCTGGCTTCCAGACACCACATGGTGGCTTCATAACTTGTAAACAAACCTGGATCACCCGCTTACATTACAAGATCGGTGCTTTACCCTGTACCCAAGAACATTTCATCGTCGACCGCTGGCATTATGGTGGGAGATATCCGGGCAGTGCCAAGGGGAATCGCGCGGCCATGCACATGTTACTTACACCATCTTATCCTGCTGTATCAATTCAACACGAAGGAAATGTCAACAAACGTGACATTTGAGTGTCGTGAAAGTATGGGTGTGACCACACCATGTAAAAGTGTTAAAAAAATAAAGCATATCTGTAACACTTTATCAACACGTTAGTGTGTTAAAATAAATGCTGACAATGTAGGCCTACACGGTAAAGTATCAACTAAATGTAAGTGTAAATAGATATAAGACCTACACTCAAAACTAGAACTATGGTAAATCTATCCTGTATCATATATTGGACGTGGATTTTATTTCAAAATATACCACTGCGAACAGATAAACACATCGTCAACAACGTGTTCAAGTGTTAATGACCAGAATGACACACCAAATACAATGTGTTAATAGTTCACTTGCTAATCCGTTCAAACAGTAACATCGGTGTTGAATTAATAACGCATAGCTGTTAATACGCTAACATACGTGTCAATTTCAACAGGCAGAAATTCAAAATTCTGGTAATATATGATACAGGGATAGATTTATTTACTTATCATTTAATCATTTCTCTAATATCTCTTTACGCTTATATTTAGTTGATAGTTTACTGCGCAGCCCTTCATTGTCAACATTTATTTTGAAACATGAACACATCAACGTGTTAGTAAAGTGTTACAGATAAACGTTATTATAACACTTTTGTTTGGTGTTAATTTGGATCGGTATCTTTGTTTGGTTGTTTGATTGCTTGGGGTTTCTCTTCCAGCTTATCCCCAGAATTATTGTACATGAGCTTATGCCATGTTAACACCCTCATACAACACTGTGGAGAACGTAAGGTCAAAATACCGGATGTTCAAATATGACGTTGCGAAGTACTAGTGATAAAACATTCCGCTTACAGGATATATTTGTCGCCTTCCATTCAGGCCCTATTTTAAATGGATATTAAAATGTTAAAGCACACCACACCCACGGAGCCCGTGTAAAAGGATACCCTTTTCTTAAATTGGACCGACCTGTACACAAAAAGACAGACAGACAGGCACATACAACGATTGACTTACAGAGCTGATGTGCATGCTGCTGTCAGTAAATTCCTCAACACAAATGAAAAAATCATTTAATCAAAAGAATATATAAAACTTATTAGCGGGGGGCTACAACATATTTATAGCGATTTCGCGACTCACCCCATACTTTCGCATTTGGATTGGGTAAGGTTGACATCCAGGTGGCAGCTAGCAATCGCTTCTTGCCTGGGATGTCGGGGGGGCGGGTACCACGGGGGGGCGGGACCGGGCAGTGTGTAATATAGCACCAACCCTACCGTGATGGCCACGGTGAATACTACAGCAAACCCAGCCGCACAGATCTTGTTTCTCTTCTCCTCCGCTTTTTTTTCCACCAGCTCCAGCTGTTCGGACACCATTGTTCTAGGACTCCCTTTAAAACACACTTGGGAATGTCCACAAACAGCGCTGAAAGAGGCTCCCTTTTTTATCCTTTCAAAAGAAACGTATTCCACTGACAGAACGGTTTTCACTTCGTAGTGACGGGGATTCTGTCCCTTGTGCGACGAGCAAAGATTGGAAGCAGTAAATAGCTGGGAAATCCGATTACAGTCTGTATGACCGGTTTGTTTGTTTTTTTCAGAAAAACGACGCCTTTTCAAGAAAAACAACTCCAGTCTCCTTTCTCATGAGCGCCGTGTAAGATCGACATTAGTCTTCTGACTTGGTCAACAGGTAAAGAAGGTATTAACTTCTCGCCGCCATGTCATTTTAAACCCTCTACTGTGCCTCCCTTTCGAGGCCCAAGTTTTACAGTGTCAGGCCCTGGATGTCAGGAACTGAAGACAGCAAACAGAAGTAAGTCGACAACACACCTTTCTATGTGGCCCGGATCTCGCTTAAGCAAAGTTACTATTAGAGCGTGACGACAATACTGGTGATTTTCCCAGAGCGTTTTACGTATCTCTCCCTACCTTGCTTTTGAGCTAACGTATCCTGTTTGCTGGCGACGTCAAAGCAAATTATTTTAACAAAGCGCTAAGAGACGTGAAGCAATAGATGTAGGTGACGTCGAGTTGTTATTGTGCAGGGCAGGTATGTGTGTTGGGTGTGGGGGGGGGGGGTCAAGCAGGTTATCTCCTCAGCCACAGTTTAACGAATACGGTTGGTAGAGGTTAATTATAGACGGCATTTAATAATTAAAACCCCATATCGCCAGTTGCGAAACGCTTTCAGAATGCTCTTAATTATTTTTCTCGCTATCCCCTCTTACTCCATAGAATATTCAGGCATTAATCTTTTTTTTTTTTTTTCATTCATTTATTTGTGTAGTGTTTTACGCCATACTCAAAAATATTTCACTTATACAACGGCGACTAGCATGATGGTGGGAGGAAAGCCCACGACCATCCGCAGGTTCCTAGCAGACCTTCCAATGTACGGCCGGGGAGGAAGCCAGGGTGAGCTGGACTTGAACTCACAGCGACCGCATTGGTGAGAGGCTTCTGGGTCAGAACTGTGCGATAGCGCGAAAGCCATTTGAGCGGCATTAGTCATTGCCTTCGAGCAAAGCAAATGATTGCGTATCTTAAAGTTGATCCAAGCCGCTTTACAGTGTAACATGTCGTCTGAGGTATATGGCTTGAGGTACTTTCTTTTGACAGGTGTAGTCGAGCAGATCTACACTACAGTGTTCATCATATCACCATATTAACTGAAAACAATGGGTGCCCAAGCTAGGGACAGACTTCCGGTCTGTTGGCTGCCGTTGCTGTAGTTTCATTAATACGAACTCTTTGGTTGTCATACCATATCGATACCCTTACTCTTTTGAGGGAAGTAACGATGTGACTTTAACAGGGGAGTTTTGAGTTCGGACTATTTTATGGCTAAAGGCAAGAAAAACCCTACTGTACCACGTGACTCAACAAAAATGATAGGCGACTATTTCTAATTACATTTGTCTGTAACACGTGTGTCTAAAAAAGCGTCACAAAAAGTAAAATAGACTGAACGAGCTATAATGTAAACTGAAGAGCTGGAGGTTTGTGAACTTCAAAAGTTCCTAAAGGAAAGAAATGTCACTTGTACTTCCTGAACACGGTGGAGTAGGTGATCAGTAAAGGGAAGTCATCAAAACATGCCTAACATTTTTGACAAGCGATTTGATGCAGTAGAACTCTTTTTACCTTAGCGACAAAAGAGTTCGAACTCGAAACACCCCCATTCTTGCTGCAGTGTGTTGCGCAAGAAGGTGCTTAAATATGAACTTTATAAAAAAAAATTTAAAACGTATGACATATCCATAGCCGTGGGGCAGAGGGGGTTCCCCCAGTTTCACCGTTGATGAAATTTTTAAAGTCAGAGTAAATGTTACGAAATGCTTTGGGCAGTGACAAACAAGGGATGAAATTTGCCCCACCACGGCCGTAAATACCTCTGACGCACAAAACAATTATGATATACGTTATAACCACAATCTAGACCTGGAGTATAAGGCTATGGTTTAAGAAATGTATACGAAAAGAGAGTGGCCTGTATATCCAGAGAAGCTACCATAAATTAAAAGACAGTCGCACTTTACTATATGTACGCTATATTACGGCTAGGGGCCACTTGATATAGATCGGTCTGAGCTCAAGCTTCTAATTTACCCAGACATTATTATGATATTTTACATCAAATTTTAAAAAAGGACTTTTGATATGGTTTATCTTTTCCGTCGACACCAAATTACCCACGAAAGATTTTCAGCGAATGTGGTCCAGTTAGGTCCGCTAATCAATATTAGACGCCAGACCGCAAGTAAACTCTCATTTTTTATGTCTTTGCAGCTTAAACATAAAATTTAGAAAAAGGCAGAAAAATGTCATATATTTTTCGAAAAAAAATTTTATTTGTCGTTTTGCTTGGTCGGTCGCATGATTGGGTTTGGATGCCGTATTTAGCCGTATTGAGGCTATGTATGACGACAGTCAGCCAGTTGCGGTGGAATGAATCCGACGTTACCAGGCAAGCTGCACTAGCAGGCTTGAAGTCAGGGAGAAGATGGGGTGCACCAAATTCGAGACAGTGACCTCATATAAGTGAGAGGTTACAGTGATCCTTTGGCCACCGACTAGAATACTCGGCCACCGAGAATCCGGTCCTTAATTGGTATTACATTTTAACATTTTACCTTCATAATATATTCTTTTGGAACATGAAAATGTTTGGTTTTATTTTTACGACACGTTTGGACCGAAAGTATGTGAATGAAGGAGGTGAATCACCCAATCAAACTGCTGTTGAAAGGAAAATTAATCTGGACGTTCTGTGAAAACCAGGGGAATTGCGTGTGCTGATTTTTTTTAAGCTATCTTACACGTAAGATAAAATGCTTCCTCCTAGCTGCATTTTCCGTGTCACAGATCAGGGTGAGAGATTCATTTTCATTTAGCGGTTTGTTGAATTTTTTTTCCACGGAAAAGATTTATTTTCATCTGTTTTAGAATACATAGGTTATTATAGTTTAAAACAAATGTAACTAACAAGAGCAAACCAAATACAATGTTACAAGTCTATCAGGTGTGTGAATGATATTGCTATGTTGTTCATACGTACCAAGCACAGATCTGAAGATCCCCCGGTTTAGTCAGGACTAGGTTGCATCTAAAACTAAAACGCTAGCGAGGAACTTGCTTGCTTCATCGCTCACCATTATGGGGATATGACAATGACTGGTCACCCCGATATCAGTATAATACCTGACAAAAGAGCGGTGTTGTTTATATATTCACTAACAACTGTAATCTTCGCTGTCAAATAACTGAGACATTGTTGACGTTAACCCCAACCATCACAGCTTCCGGTAGCTTTAAAATCGTGATGATGTTTATCCATTTAAATTACCATGGCGTTTTTTCTCTGCATTCAGAGCCCATGCGTGTGATTAAAGTACAAGAATATTTCCTCTCCCAACCACACACCTTATTTTTAATGACATCGAATGATAGAACTTAACATTGAGAGATATTCTCACTTTTATTTATTATATCCCGTACAGTATCCACTGATATGAATCAATATTTCAGAATATATATCTGCTAATATAGCATAATACTTGTCACTCAAAATTTTAAACATAATTTCGTACGTAAGGCAGCAGCTGAAAATAGGTCAACTCTAATTATACAAGATATTTTCAGCTCTTCACTTTAGTGGCTTAATATTGATCAGAACGCGTCTCCCGGCTTATGGGAGTGACCTCCCACCCCACCCTCCGCCCCGCCCTTTCCGGATCACAACAGCTCCCGACGCCTATGAAAAGGTACATAAAGCCAGTGCAGCAATGCAGCAGTGTACACATGTGAGAAAAGTACATACTATAAATGGGAAAACGCATATTTGGAATTGAGCTCTTAATACTATCATAGTATCAAGTCCCAGTACCTTGTGCATGGACGTTCTACGTCTTCCACGGCTGAAATATGCACAAAGGTATTTGGACACACATAAACATACTGCCTAACAAAAGCTCTCCAAACCGGATTTCAAAAGAATGGCTGCGCGGCATTGAAAGTAAACAGCCAAACGTGACTAGCATGAATACCGCATAACAGTTCGTGTCTAGCGTGCAATTTTCCACCTTACCCTACCCCTCATCCCCACACTGGAAACTATGTCAAGGGTATCTGGTACGTCTGCAATTTACAGCAATATTAAGTTTTGTGTTGAAACAGGGACTGAACGAAACTAGACCAGTGGCACACAAGGTGTGGGTTCAAATCCGACCACGCACAGGCAGTTTTCTTTTTCAAGTCTATCGGATTGTTCCTGGGCTCTCAATACAGTTAGCCCTCCGCGACGCTCGTCTGGCCGTTTGCCCAGTTTTACATTCTTTGCAGAACGCTTCTTGTTCACCATTCATGGTGTGCAAGTCCGTAAGTGAAACATGGGAGAGTTCTTCAGCAATTTGTAAAAGGTTCGTTGTGTACACCGGGAACTTAAACTTCCTCAGCTGGTCAACCCATATAGCTAACCATTATTTTACATAGGGTAAAATATTATTGAACAAAAAATGAAACAAGAATTAAGGTTAATCAAAGGGCACATAAACCTAATTAAACAAACGTATATCAGAAATTTACAGAACTAATTTACTGTAATTGCACTTATCTATACACGGGTGAGGACAATGTCGAATATCGCGGGTTTCATACATGTGACGGACTGAAATTTTATTACAGCTAATGACAACAATTATATGTACAGCTATCTGATATTTTAACTCCGCTGTAGTTTTATTCTGACATAAAAAGGGGCGAATTCTCTGAACAACAACGAGCACAAAGGAGAATTATCGAGAAGGGCTGAAGGGAAACATTATACGTAAGAAGCTCATTCAATCTGTGAGTACTTTTCGAACTGGACATAACATGCGTCAAAAACTGCACAGAGAGAAAAAAATGAACACACGTTGTGTCAGGTGAAATATTTCAACACTTTTAGAAAGCCCAAGGACAACCATCGTCAAATGCCATTAAACATATCGTGCATCTTTATATGCTATTTAACGAGCTTTAGCGGTTCAAATAATGGCATTTATGAAAGCATGCCGAATTGCATACATGGGTCTTAGTTACTGGATATTCATCCATGTAAAACAAAAATAAATCTGCCTAATTTTCGACGAGCAATATTTCCGGTAGCGGCTGCTTGAAAATTCATGCAGGTAAAGACATCTATGTTATGAAAAAATAAAAAGTATCGTTCAAGTAATTTGATATTTTACAAGTTTACTGAAGGACTGTGACTGGTTACACACAGGGTCTAAATCACAGAGAAACTCACGGTTTTCTGCTGTGACGTTGCAGTGTTTATCTATTACCTAAGTGTTTTCTGAGTACACACACACCCAGAAAGTGTGACGTAATCCAAAAAAGAACAAAGGAGCACAGGGATTTTGGAACCCTTTGTTAAAGGCCAGAGTGAGTTTTACAAGTTTCCCATTAGTTTTAACTGTGCCTAAACAACAGGAAACTGGATTTCACCTGAAGGATGATAGAAACTGACATAAAATCACAAGGTATGTATCATTTCTGTTTGCCTAATCACAAGGTTTCAGAGGTGGAATTCCCGAGGAAAATGTAGAAATCTTAAACAAGTGAATGGTGACGGATCACAGGTCACAGACTTCAACGGTCACAGATCACCGATCAAGATTATGCGTTCAGGAAGTAACGTCACAAACCACAATAACCTCAATCTCTCAACCTTTGATTCTATTCTCACTTGATACATATTTCCCCCTTCATCCAATTTAGCATGCACAAGATGATCCCAACGGACTCTAGAAACAATACTATTGGCGAATGCTGATTATAGATCCACGGAAGGATATCAGTGATGAGGCTAGGTGTGAACAAGCGTTGTGCGAAGCACAGGTTTCAAAGGTTGAACTTGTCAGGTGGTGGGAGATATGTCATGTGAGCGTATCAAGCGGCAACATATGAGTGGGCTTCCAAGAAGTAGCTCTTATACTTTTACAACAGAGAAAGCAAACGACCGATGAGCGATTAATATGTGGAATGCATTGTGTCTGGATACACGTCTGTTGCAGCCATAGTTAATTTCGCTGCTGTTAGTGTAGTGACTTGACTCCTTAGTGACATTACTTAAGTTTTAAATTTCCATCTTTACAGGTTGCACGCTGTGGAATTTCTGTGGCTTGCAGTGGATAAGGCTGCATTCGAGAGGATAGTGAGTGATTATCACGTGTGACGAGAGACTTTTATAAGCCACGATTCAAAACTAATGCAAGAGACTGTGATTTGCATGTTGAAAATTCAGTTTATCTTTTCATATCTGTTAAATCATTCAGAACATTTCGGCTGATGATTCAATTTCTTTGATCTCTAGATCAGTGTTTATAGGTCATTGTATAAGTGTTTTGTTCTCCAATTTTTAAGGCTTTACAAAGGCAAAGACTCTGTCGTGACTTTGAGAGATCTTTGAAGACAGTCACCTGTCTATGGATGTAGCAGCTCTAAAGAACCAGAATAAGTGTGAACACGAAGAGAAGACTTGTGTCTTTTAACCGAAACTGTTGCCAGTAGAATGAAACAGTATTATTTCTAGACAACAACACATTCACGGATACGAAGCGTCTTCAGTTCCAAAATGCACCCCCAAGCACGAACAAAAACAAGAACATTATTCAGTACAACAGCGGTTGTGCTTTACATCTTTAAACTCCTTTCAGTCGGACCGAGTTGTATATGTATGCTCTGAATTAAAGCTTCAAAAGAGTGGAATAAATTATTCATGGAATTCAACTAATGAGATTTAATTTAAGAAATGATTGTGCTTTGGGCCACCCAGGTAAAGTAGATTAGCGTAGTTATACACATCCTGTATCTGTAAATTTTTACAGATACATTATTGTCTGTTAAAGGCATTTTCTTGGGTACTGGTACGTCATAAGTTGCTTATCGCATATCCAGGTGAACAGATTTAGTGTGTTGTTTGTTGTAACTATTGTATTATTCCACTGCTATGCATTCTCATTTATATTTATATGAGAAAAGATGAATTTAGCATTCCTATTTTCATTACACTTTCGTAATTTTCTTGGATGACTAAATAACTTCTCATTCTTCAAATCAAGAGGTTTGTCATGACATGTAGGTGTCTGGTCGGAGTGCATTGAGATATTTGCATTCAAACTTGACAGTTTCCATACATTTATTTATGTATTTATTTCATTGAAATTTGACTGATTAGATAACAATTACCTTTTGTCCGTGCATAGTTTTCTTTATCAGATGTTTCAGTTGAATATTAATTACGGCGGCTCATTCACGTAGAACAAGCCCTACTTAAGGCTTAAGTGGTATAAGGCGAAAAAACATATCATCAGGTCTTGAAGAAGAACAGTTGAGTGGGCTATGGAATTTGCCAGTTTTCTTTTTTGTATTCTTTTTTTTATTTTTATTACTTTTTATTTCTTTTTAGTTATTTGTTTATTTAATCGAATTTATTTATTTTACGCCATACTGAAGAATATTCACTCATATTATTATGGGAGCAACTTGGGCAGAGCGCAGGAAAAACCCTCGTCCATTCCCATGCAGGTTGGTGATAGACCTCCCCACAAAGTACCTTTGATAAATGATACCTTCGTGTTTTTTTCAGATTGGCTTAGCAATGCTTTGGCACATAAGTGAAATATTCTTGTGTACGGAGTAATTAATCGAATATAAATAAATACGTAAATAAATGAATAAATCGATATCTTGGACAAAAAATGAGCTCTTCTAACGCCATTTAAAAAGAATTGGTTGTCTCAAACGTGTATACCGTTAAAATTAAATGAGTGTCAGGACGGTATAAATCCCTGATAGGTGTCTGTAATAGAGCTATGATTGCTGATGGTTGGTTGAATGCCCATCGCATTGAGCCAGATCCTCACATTTCACATAATTTTATTTAGTTATGTGATTGGTCTTCAATTATACGACGGCGGTCAGCATTTTGGCAGGAGAAAACCGGGCAGTGCCTATAAGGGAAACCCATGACCATATGCAGGTTGGGAACGGACCTTCCCACGTACGGCCGGGTGAGGAAGCCCTTATGAGCTGGGCATTACACAGAACGCGTGATATCAATAATTATAACGGACACATAAAACACATACGGCTCCTGGTACCATAACCTCCACAGTGCATGGGCTGCTCCCTGCTTTCCATTATATTTTTAATGTAGTATATATGTATATATTTATTCGGTTGTGGCCTCATATGCCCCCCCCCCCCCAAATATACCGCTAGGGTTGTGTTAACGTTTATGTCTATTCATTCATCTGACTGGTGCTTTATTATTTCACTCATACGACAGCAATATATGTGGGAAAAAACCCACGACCATCGGCATGTGGCTGGCAGGCCTTTCTATATTTGTTATATCGACATGATGCTTTCATGAAGTTGCAACCAAAGCTCGACAGAGACACTTATGTTTGTAAATGACCTGGAATTATTCACAGACTGAAAGTGAGAATTTCGAACTGGATTTCATGCCTAGAAATTTATCTGTCTTCTCTGCATTATTTTAAACTGCCGACGACTTTCGTTACATGTTACCAGCTTTATTAACTGACGTATTAATATTATTTTTTACATATTCCTTTAAGCGGAATAAGTTTTATAGGTTGTTTTGGAATCGAATCTTGCGATTATCGACATGGAACCCTCATTCATGATCTACGAGTGGGACACAAATGTCGGATTTGACGGTTTGATTTAACACCATACTGAAAAATGTTTCACATATGTATACAACGCTGGTCAAAATTTTGGCTGGAAAAAAAATCGGAGTGTCCGGAATAAATCACGGACCATCGCCAGGTGCCTGATAAACTTTTTCACTTAAAGCCGAAACAGCAATAGCCGGATTCGAACACACTACCTAACTGATCAATAGCCTAATAATCTCAGTGAGCAAGAACTTTAGCCAGCTGAGCGTCAGATCGGAAGATGTAGTTCAGAGAACGGATTTTAAGTAACAATATTAACGTTATTTGAGATTCTGGGCTGATCAGTGGTTCGAAAACTGTAGTGGTCTCAGCTAATTTCGAACACTAGAATCTATGCCATGTCTAGTATTCTTCATATATGGACGATTTTGTTATATCAGAGCATAGGAGTATCAGGTGAGATTTATGTTTACGCACATTCTGGGTACACTGTATGAGAGGTTGTGCCCAGGGCAGTGTGACCGTTATGGAACTTGCAAGTTGCGGGTACTTATAAATTTAAACGAACCATTTGAACTAAAATCCTCTAAATGCAGTAAATTAACAAGAAGCCGGATATCACGGGTTACGTGCAAGCACGTCGTCGCGGCCTGCTCCAGTTTTACTCTCCGTGTTGTACTCTTTTATATTAGGGTATCGTACAACAGCCACAGCAGGCCCAAACATCGCACTGTTGTTGGGCTAAAGCGAAGAAGAGGGCAAGATTAATAGGTGTGTTAATTCTTAATCACGTCATGCGGATATTGAAAGGTGACGGAGGGTTTGGCTGTTGTTTTATTGGCTAGGGGCTATATATTCATCACCGCTATCATTACATCGACTATTCTCAATGACATCCCTTTGTATAGCGCTATGCCGTTACCAGCGTCTTTTGCCAATACATCATTCTTGACAATGCCTGCTTAATGCTTGATGACACATGTTAAATAAGCGCTATTTATTTGTTTCATCGCTGTTTTTCGCAGATATTCAGAATATTTGACTTAATATACGACACCGGCTAACATTTTGGTGGAAAGAAACCGAACAGAGCCCGGTGGGAATCCACGACCACCCACAAACAGATCTATTTATGTACGACCAGAAAGAAAGACAGCTGGACTTGAAGTCACAGCGACCCCATTACTGTCTTCATCATTCACAAAGGTGAAGCGGTACACTTCTACATTTACCTGTGTATTTTCCAGATATATCATCTAACGACAATTCCGAATAAATATATACATTAACTCTTAATGACACACCATGCATAAAACACCTAGATACATGTACAAAGAAATGAAGGTCAATATTATAACTACTCGCTCACCCGTTCTCCACGCACTTGGCCTCTCCCAGTTGCCCCCCATCTGGACAGCTGGCCACCACATCTCCCCGAGACACCGGGTTAATGACATTAGGCACGCAACCTGTGTCCTCGGCCTTTTGTTTCTGAAAATATAGGCTTAGACCTACCGCGAGTCCCACTGTAAATCCCACTATTAGTATCACAACTAAGACAATCTGGTATTTTCTGGAGGTAGATCTAGATTTCTGATCAGCCGTTACACTCTCGTCCATTTTGAATGGCCTAGTTTTGAATAAGTGTTTACTTTATGGAGTGTGCTGAAACATGACTTTCCGCAGGGCTTACGGCTTTAAATCCGGCTTACGGCAAATGCAGGAGAGGTGCAGCATATGCGTTGGTAGCTCTAACGGGCTTGCCCAGAGATATATTACATACACAGCCTAAGCTCTACAGCCTTACTACATCCTGCAGCCGTTTTTTGCCAACATACTGTGTTGTCCCTCTCAGTTTGATGTTGGCATCAATAAAACATTTATTTGCGTAGACCCACATGTCTAAGTTGTTCGTTTTCCCGTGTTGTCCGGTCGCACAGCCTCTATTAAATGCAAACAGGTAGAAAACTCCTTGACGGTAGATCTATTTCGAAAGACATTCGCGCCATAGCCATTTTGACAACTACGTCATCGTTTTGGAGGCCCGCTAGTCGGCGGACATAAATGACAGAAACCCATAGGCTCGCTCATTGAGCACTTGGCTCTGGCCGGACTTTGCAGAACGAGACACGGATGTAAACAATAACACCAAAGCGGGCCTCCAAAACGATGAGGTAGTTGTAAACATGACTGTTGCAATGGATCTACCGTTCAGGAGTTTTGTACCCGTGTGCATTTAATAGAGGCTGTGCGACCAGACAACACGGGACAACGGACAACATAGACATGTAGGTCTACCGAAATAAATGTTTTGTTGACGCTAAGATCAAACTGAGAGGGACAGCTCGGTGTGTTGACAAAATACGGCTGCATGAAGTAGTAAGGATGTAGGGCTTAGCCTCTATAGATAATACCTGGTAGAATATGCCTGTCTTTCTATTTATGTCCAACAAAACAGAATAAAAAAAACCTTCACGATAAATATGTCTCTCTTCTTTAAAAATTAACGTAGTCTATAAACCCAGCTTGGAAGAAGGAACACGTCACGTATTATTACAATGTCAAATAGCATTACAAAACTGTGGAAGGCATTTGTTCACAGTAGCAGGCCATGCTGGCTTATCAGCCCTCTAAGGGAACCTGCAAGGTAATGCAGGTATGTTAGGGTTATGTAATACGTCGTTTCACCGAGACAAGTTACTGGTCACGTTCGAGTTTCGGACGGTTTCATCAGTTTTCATCAGAAAATGGTGTCGGGTTTTTGTACTGTAAATGGTTTTGACCTAGTTGTGACTGTATTATTATACATATACTTCCTAAATGCTCTTTCCAAAAAAGGCTGTTCTCCCTTCAACCCGGATTCCCAGCTCTTTACTACAGAGGTAGCCGGTTCGAATCCAAGTCTGTCTGATTCATCCTCGACTTTGTGTTCGAATTTTTGTCTGGTATACCTGGACAGGGCTCTGCCCAGTGTGCTCCATCCGTCAACCCTTACTTCATACAGCTGTAGTCGTAGTTTTCTAGATCCACTCGTCAAAACCGCGGCATGGCAATCAGTCATGGACTCGAGCTCCATGTACAAGATGTGATAAACCATTTACACTGTGAATAAGAACGATGCGTTTATTGTCGCTAATAAGCCCCGTGATGTGTGCGATGTCTTGCAGCAGGAAAAAGAAAGTAGTGGAGTAGTGGTCTGTGATTTATTTATTTGTTGATTAGTGTTTTCCGTACTCAAGAATATTTCAGGTATACAACGGAGACCAGAATAATGGTGGGCAGAAGCCGCGGCATAGCCCAGGTGGAAACCTACTGCCATCCGAAGGCGAACCTTCCCACGTACTACCAATTTTTAAGTCATATTTGTATGGTTTACTCACCCTGACGAGGTAGACAATTGAGTAAACTGCTGATTTGTTCATTTATTTATTTAGTTGATTGTACAAGAATATTTCACTTATACGCTGGCGTCCAGCATTATGATGGGATGAAACAAGGCAGAGCCTGGGCGAATCCCATGACTATCTGCAGGTTGCTGGCGGATGTTCCCACGTACGACCTGAGAGGAAGCCAGAAGAAGGCACCTCTGCTGGTGCACTAGAATTTGGTCTTTTCAAATGTGTTAAACCTGGATTTTGATCATATTTATATTTTTAATTATATTCATAAATATTATCTTATATTCTGAATATGAACAACTAATTTACAATCAAATATAGTTATTAGACATGCATCACATCCTTATTTAGAGCATTGGCATACAAAGACTATATATACCAGTAGGTAGACTCAAAAAACCACCATACAAAAATAGTTTCAAATACTCTTTTCTCCTGAAAAAGAAAATGAAAATGAATATCAAAAACTATATCTGCAAATAAATTTTCACGCTCTTTCAGCTGATTTTGGTATTGTTTTAATATATATAATAAAATAAATATAATATATTCTTCTCCTTTAAAAGTCATCGCCGTTCCTGTAAAATTGACGGAGGGCTAAGTTCTAATTACATTTCCACAAGTTCATAAAGGACAAGGTAACGTAAGAACAGAAGTGCGTGATGAGGGTTAAAGGGAACTTGTTTTGAGGTGTATGCATACGACACAGAAACCAATGATGTACAGACGTGCATTATGACAATGTCGCGCGGAAGAACTAATGACGCAGACTTCCGCACCATTTTGCATTAACGGTTGCCCGTATTTATCGTAGGACGAATGGGAATATTTAACTGAAGTTTTGTTGCAGTTTCTTATTCTTGATACTTCTCAACTTTTAATACTTGATGTGAGTCTAATTCTCCAAACGTAATGGGGCGATTTAATATGTTACCTGAGCGCACTGATTTTCTGTAGTAATTTCCTCAACTTCAGGCTGAATAAGTTGTGCCAAACATTCACCTAGCATAATGACTTACCTGGCCAGGCAGCTGGTCCATGTAGGCTCAACGTATCAAAATATCAGCAGAGGTTGATCATCATTTTTTTTAACTATAGCCGATGGGGATGAGGTAATGGAGTCTAGTCAAAATGGTCGCCAGTTGGGGCAGGGGTTTGTCATTAGTCAAAATCCCTACCACTTTTTCTTCACCCAGGCAAATTATTATGGGCTTCTAATAGGGACATATTTATGTGCAGAATTTATTATATGTTTTTCTCACCCCTCCATGCCCACTGGTATTATCATCCAATGTATGCCTTCTCAGCCTTCACTGTGACTCCAAATCTTGGACCCAATTAGTCGAAATGCGAATGTGTAACCTAAAAGGGTGCGCATAAACCGACTGAAGCTATTCAAGGCAGACAACTCTTAGCGACATTTCAGGATGAATTGCCAATTGTTCGTTGCGGATTTCTACATTCTGGGAAATCAATTCCCATCAGAATGGTTCGCAGAATACCTCGCCAGAATAAACTGTTGTGTTCATGCGTCAATTCTGATGAGCCATTGGCACCCATTTAAAATCGATTAACACCGAAGAACAGATCACAACAGGACGCAATTCGCTAAGTAAATAACAAAATACTTTCATGTCACTGCCCACGTGTCCACACGATAACAAAAACAAGTTTCAATCAAATAGAATATAATGGATTTTTTTTCCTACAGAAAACGTTTTTCATCGCTGTGTTTTATCGTTTGTGCCTTTATTTGTTGTCACCAGATATGACGCCCCACCCACTCGCAATGAACTGACAGCAGTCCGACCAGTGCTTCATCCATACCTTTCATGGTGAGCCCGGAAGGTAGCGTCAAGATGATCGACGTTAAAGTCCTACGTATGACTTAATTCGGCACTGCTCTACCGTTTGCGAGACAGACACTTATTTGCTCTTTGATACCCGGATATACGTTCAGTTTGAGAATATATGACTGATAAACATTTAGTTATTTATTTTATATTACCTTTGATATTTATTTATTTATTTATTTATTGTGGTCTTCCGTCGTACTCAAGAATAGTTCACTTATACGACGGCGGCCAACATTATGATGGGAGGAAATTTGCCCGAGAACCCCGGGGAAACCCCTCGGCCGAATTGAAAGTCAGAACTCATAGTGACCATTGGTAAGAGGCACCTGGGTCATTGCGCTGCAGTAGACACCTCGGCCGCGATGGTTTCTGTTAAATAACTAGCACTATTGTAAATCATATTTATTCATTTATTTGATTGGTGTTTTACGACGCATTCAACAACATTTCACTTATACGACGGCGGTCAGCATTATGTTGGGAAGAAAATGGGGGAAATCTGACACTGTCGACTGATCACAGCGGTCGCATTGGTGAAAGGCACGTAGGTCATTACGCTGCTCTATAGCACTCCAGCCATCCCGACCACGGAGGTTCCATTAATCTTATTTTCAGATGTTGTGTCATATTCTTCGTAGGTCTATGAGCCTGTGTTTCTGTCTGTTGATCCGTCTGATGATCTGTCAGAAAATTTTTGACGAAGGACGAGTGTAATACTATGCACAACCCTAGGAAGTCAAATTTTAGCGCCATCTCGATGGTATTGCGAATTTCCGGTTGTTTTTCTCCTAACACACTAAGGTTCGAAATGAGCAAATACACAAAATAAGAGACAACAGCAAAGACAAAGTCATACAATCTAGCCGTCACAAAAGTAGGAGAAATTCATTGAACTCACATGCAGAATGGCTACGTTCAAAAATGATATTTACTTGAACACAATGATACATAATATATAACAATAGCCAGAATGACACATATTATACCAGTTACATCGGAAATATCTTTTATGGGGTTATGTCACTACTTAACACTGCAGTTATGTGATGAATAACAATATTACACTATAGGACATATTATACAACAATAAACGAATGCAAACGCATACAAATGACATCCGTTCAAAATTAGGAAAGACTGAATTCATCTAAAGAAGGTCTACATTTAAATAATAACATTTACTTGTATACTGTAACAAATTCCCCATAGATTTTACGGTAAATTGCCGGTAGTTCGGATTGCCAACCAAATACAGTGATTTTATACCATTATAAAGTTGTTATTATTATGGATTATACCATGAATGCTACGGTATTTAGCAACCTTGTATATATATATAGTACAACAAGAACCAGAAATACAGGACACGGTATAATGAATCAGGAATAATTTTAGTATGGTTAATAAAATCATGTTGTTTAAACTATACATTGATACAAGATGCCGCAAAGATGGATAACCGATTGACACTCAACTTATTTCATGTTTTCAGACTGGAACAGAGATTCCGGAACTTTATTCCCGCCTCACAGTCATTCCACAAATTGTTCATAAACATAAATATTTGCAGATGTCTCCTTTATTTTATCTTTGTACACATTTGTTTTCTGTAGTCTATGGTGAATAAACAAACAAATAAACAAACAGACAGACTGATACCTTTGCCAATTTTTTCCATTTGTTGTCACAAGTTGGAAACTTAAAATTCATGTAGTTATTTAGTCGGTTTAAAACTCAATAGCATTTTGCTCGTGTGAAAAATGCTTTATTCCCGGGAGGAATCGGGAAATTTAGTAAATCATTAAAACAGTATGATTCATACACTTAAGAGAGAGAGTTGGTTTTTAACTCTGTCTTTTTTGTGACAGTCGAAGATAAAGTTTCATCTTTCCTCTCTCGGCCATGTTGGACTTTGAAAGATTTAAACTTGATAGGCAGACGTTTGCGAATGGAGGGTATTCGGCTAATCAAAATTATCGGGTCCAAGCAAGTGTTGCCCATGTAAAATGTTAGAAAAGCGCTTGATATGTTAGCGGACTCTTCGGTAAGAGCTTCCCCTGTGGCACTTTCAGTAAGAATTGAGAACAAGGGCGCAGGGAGATATAGAGCCAGTGTGGTGACGTTGATCATGAAGTAGGTGCGGGCTAAGGAAAAGGTTGTTTTCCTAGCCGTCGTCATCGACATATTTTTAATAGTGCGTTCTTTGTATTTCAGGATCACAAAAATGGAAATATAAACCACAAAGGAAAACACATTTACTGCAGATAGCAAACTGTCCACGGCTTTGGAACCTTCAGACTTTAAATAGGAGTTTAGCAGGTGGATGCAAAATATAGGAACGCCTGGAATTTCAGACGCTGATAGATTTGACCAAGTTATCAACATTGAGATCAGCCAGATGGCTATGGCAATGAACCAAGGCAGAATGAGAATGGATACCCTAATTGGTCGAGTGTAACCAATGGTGCTGTAGGTCAGGGGTCGAGCCACGGCATAAATGCGATCAGCAGCCAGGCCAAGTGTACAAATTGCTTGTGTATAGAAAAGAATTATTCCGATCGTAGCGTACACACCGAGTACACAAATGCCAGGTGAAGCAAAGTTCCCCTTCATATATATTACTGCTGATATGAAATACGGATCAAGTGCTATCAGGACTGGCAACATCATATTTCCTACGGTCAAGTTTATGATGAATCGTTTTGCCTTCAGTTCGGAGTTGGGTACCCTTACAATAGCCCACAGGAGAAGGCAGTTGACGAATACGGACGCACACGCCATAGCTATGTTAACAGAAGAAATGATGGACGAAGCAAGAGTAAACCTGAATGCAAAGACAGCCGACACCGGTGGAGCTAACGTCAATACGGCAGGACAACATGAGGCGTTGTCGTTGGAGCCGTTGGAAAAGATTCCGTCCACATACGAAACGTTAATCATATCTGCTTCCTCCATTGAAGACAGGTGGCACGCCTGGCAAAAGAAAGAAACAAAATGAGAACTGTTTTAGAGGAAAACAGAATAATAAGTGAAGTGGTCATCATCAAATAGACAGCAGAAAACTGTGTCTGAAGTACACGCTTTTATTTTTCGCTGAACAGAATTTAAATGTTAAAAACTTTTCACGCCGTGTATACACTATCTCGCTGACGATGGGTTTAGCGTGCGAGCAATGATTTAGGCAACTCTCAATAATCCCTGTAAGTCCAGCTCTTGCAGGCTTCTTCCCCGGCCGTACATTGGGAGGTCTATCAGCAACCTACGACTAGCCGTGGGTTTCCCCCGGACTCCCCCGTTTCCTCCCACCATAATGAAAACCGCCGTAAACTGAAGCATTCTTGAGTAGGGCGGATCAATAAATAAATACAGGCGCTAAGTTTCGTCTTATGCGCCAGATTTAGAATATCTGTTCAGGATATAGCAGTACGCAGATAATGGGGATCTGTCAAACTCCCGGTAGCAGGACCTCGACGTTATTTTCTTCAGGTCAAATTTTCTTTTCACGGCTCATCATAATGACATCACATTAAAGACAGCGCGACGTTACAATACAAACCGATACTTTGTAACATTGCAGACGTTGATCAGGGTCCTGCTTTACATTAGCGCCACATCACGGGATTAAGAAACATGCCACCTTCCCACTGAAGTGAGTAATTATTTACGTGCAGAATGAAAGTATTTAAAACGCTGCTTTTGTGTCACAACATCTGTGTCTTAGTGGCAGGGAGACACGGTAAAGGTTCAGAGTCTGGATTGTTTTCTAAAATTGTAAAAACTGCATTGTATTAAAACCGATATTGTGCACTTTGAAGAAGAATACGAAAACGAACTTATTTCCACTTTCCACTTTACACGAACACATGACGTCACCAATCGCTGATTCATGTGCGCAAATGATGAGGCACTTTCACACCTAGGCGTCGAAAACGACATTAGGATACCAGCCGCCAACCAAAATGAAGGTTACGCGGAACGTCAGGGACAACGCTCTTGAGGTCATACTGGCTTAAAAGCCTTACTCGACGTCATACCACCCTGAATCGACATCTTATAAGAAATGTTATCACTTGAAACAATTAAAATTTTACGGACACAGCTGAAGATGATTTTAAGGAATCTTCGGTTACACAAGTTGAATGGTGTTTTTCATGGCATATCCTTCTAATCAGACCGTTACAGGTGGTAAAGTTCTTTTGGAACAAGTACTTGTTGAGCCATTACAAAAAGAAAAAAAGATGGTGTCTACTGCATGTTGATCGTTGACAATTCCAAACGGAAGAACTGGACGCTCGAAATCATATACTAAATAATGACTTATTCACTCTGGGTTTCTAAACTATATACTGCGACTGCGTCAATTAGGGATGCTCCACAAAACGCCTTCTATCTTAGTTTCTTAAATTATACACCGAGCGCAACACACTTGTGGACGAGCGATGAGTGATGTGTGTCCCATATAGTATCCAGTTACACTTAACAATTCGCTAAACATGATGTTTGTGGGAATATTTGCATTCAATGCGAGTCTGAGATATTTGTATTTAATCTGGAAATTTTCCAAGGGCTACGAGTGTAAAATTTTAATTCCTAGAATATGGGCACTTGCATGAATACACCATAGTAAACTAGTGACGGCGTTCCTAATTCATTTGTTGGTATTTTTCAATGTATGTATAATTTGGTACACATTGCGCTAGGAACTGGTATTTTGTATTCTTTATTAAATTGGGTCTTGCGCTTAACGACTTTGTCATCGAGTAGCATATATGCATGTCGGACTTGATGTCAGGCTTACCTGGTCCGTTTCCAGTGTTTACGCATAACTGTATATTATTAATGTGTTGAGAGCACAGTATTTTTAGTAATTCTAGACAAGACAACACTTACATAAACAGTTAGAATAAAATCCTAACTGAGGTAAACTGACAGAAGGCCGGATTTCACCAGTAACGCGTTTGACCATTTACCAACCATCACAATGTCGCCTCGGCTGTGGTTTGAATCTCTATGTTGAATTCTTTTGTATTGTTGTTCTGCATAAACCGAGAATCTGCTGATGGCATGAGACTCTCCAAGGCTTGGGCCCTTTACACTGTTTCCATGTCACTAAGTATCAAATTCACTGTGTGTTAAATTTAATAACAGCACAGTATTTTGAGTAATTCTAGAGTAGTGACAACTAACACATAGCAATTAATATCACTTCCTTTTTTACCTATTTCTGGTCGACCCATTGTACTTGGGGTCGTATAAGACGTTACTACTGAGGTAAACCGACAAGATTTTTACTTCGTAAATGTGATGATATCCGATCTATCACGCTGTGGTTTCTGATCTGGTTTAATACTGCATGCTGTAAAGTTTTATGTGGGCACCATTACAGTTATCGCCATGCCAACGAGGATTCGTGATTCCAGTCAGCTGTTGGAAAGAAATGGCCTGCGATGATATCCACGTTGGTCACTGGCTGAAAAGTGAAGCGGCTCCCGACAGAATCAAAAATAAAGCTGCGTACTGACGTTCGGAGTTCGTGCCACTCATGTTTGTGTAGTATTGTCCTGTCGACAGTATTCCCAGCTCGGCATACGTGATACTTACCAAAATCATAATACATACTCTTCGGCGCCAATAATAGGACTAACTGTACTCTGATTCGTAGAAGTAAACTTCAAGTTCGACATCCGGCCACCACTCGTAAACCATTATGTTATGTTAACATTTCTGAAAGGTTCGATTGGCCACCCGAACAAGCTATTTTATTATTTTTGTGCTGTGTCAGAAGTGTTTTGATTATTCATATTTCTCGTCATATTTGGTGAATGAGTTTAAATACATCTGAATATTTCTCTTTGGGAACAAGAGTTCGGGTGAATACAATATACTCTCGAACAAATACATTAATTTGAAACATATGAAAGAATACCAGAAGCATTGTGATGAGTATAATCTGTGACAGAAAGTCCTACAAGGGTTTTGATGATATGTTGCTGTATTAAATATTAAACTTAATAGTATTCATAAAACAATAAGTCTGGAAGGAAAAGGTTTCCAAAAATATGGGTATGTGAATTATAGTCCTCATCCTGTTATGACGTTTTGGGGTGGGGTCACTAATTATTATGGCAGTTAAAGAAATACATATACAAATGTCTATGGTCACCTCTGTACCTATGTATACGCCAAGAATGCAAATGGACAAATGTGAGTGGCGACACAGGGTCATCTCTTCATGTATCCGCCGAAAATTAAAACTACAGATGGAAAACAATCTAAGGATCCACGAAGACATAAAATTGAATATGGAAAACAATTGGGGTTGAAGTCCGGACATAAAGTTCATATCTGACTATTAAGTGCATATCAAGGAAAAGGTAATCTGGTTGACATAGTAAATATGGAAATGGTCAAATAACAGTTATCACTCGTGTATTTATGTATGTATCCCCAAAACTTAAAAGTGTATATGGAAAACAACTGGAGTTGTAACCCGGACACCAAGTCAAGTCTACTAATACAGTATATATAGAGAAAATGGTTATCGGGTTACCATAGCAACCACGGAAATGGGCAAATGTGAGTCGCTACATATCATCACATCTAAGTATTCACCAAAATAAACCTGCACTTGTAAAACAATTTAAGATATAGCCAGTACACGAATACGGATGGACAGACGGATTTTACATTAACGGTATATTACACTAAAACCTGAAAACTATTTCAAACTTGGCAGTGTCAGAAAGACGGTTTACAGTAAAGTCTATCAGAGTTAAGGTAACTGGTTTCGTTCTCCACGCTCATTATCCATCATTCCACGTAGTCTTTAATAGTTATGACGTTACAAGAGGCGATTCTATCTTCGCCTGGAAAACATTAAGCTTACGGGTCCGAATGCATTGAAAGAGGCAAAACTATACTGTGGTTTAGACAACTTTGAGAATTGTTGTTCGTCTGTCTCTAGAAGCATGTGTAACTATTCCTGCATAACTATACGGAGGACATTCCACGTTGGAATGTTACTCTGTGGTATTGCATGCAAATGGAGAAGAACGTGACCTGAATAACAATTAAGTCTAGCATATGGTGAACCGGAAGCCTGTGCTTCCACAGACTGATGCCGAAATACACGGTGCGCCGAGAGACAATTCAAAAAAAGAGAGATAATAGGCGTTTTTTAGCTCTACTGTTTATAAACATTTCCGTTTATGGCATGTTCTTTTGCTCAAAGGTTGAGGTACGAATTAGAGAGAAATAATGTTCCCTTGATATACGGAGTGGTCCGTAGGGGGCGCCTTTGGGCGCGATTAGAAGGCCTTTCTTAAGGCCTGATAAGGTTGTAATATTCATTCGGCTCGACAGTTTTCACCCTGAACTTCGTGAGTGATGGAAGCTGTTTCTGGTGACAATCTACTCTGAATGTGATTCTTCAACAGGTCACGGCTCAGACGGTTGAATTTGAAGTCATTGTTGACAACAAATTGCATGCACTGAGACACAACATTCAATAGCAGCCCGTAGCAGGTTTTTGGGCTGAAGTAGAGGGGCTGGAGAAGGTTCGTGATTATGACTGGAAGACGCAAGGCAACAAAATCCAGTTCTAGTTCAACAACGAGGTAAACACTTCCTTGGCGCAGGGTAGTCCGGCGTTGGACTTAAAAAACCTTTACCAGGCCAGGTCACTGCTCGGGAGTGCGAGACACCCTGAAGTAGCGAAACAAGTTAATCAAAATCGCAGATTTGTCTGAGGGCGGCTGGCAAACAGTTGCAGGAAACGAGACGAATCCGATAGCGAGCGATTCTGAGAACGAGAAGAAGATCACCCAAGCCAAAACTCGCGCCCTAAAGAAGCGAAAGGTACGAGAGGCAAAGAGATTAGCGAATCACGAAGAGCGCAAAGGGAGATGCCAGCGTTATCATCGGCCGGTTATGGGCGAAAGCGCGACGCCCTTTCTGCCCCAGCCGTTCCCGGGACACAGAAGAGATTTGTTCGTCCCCAGGCATCAAGACAGAATGGGAGCTGCTTTGGATGCGGAGAATATACGTACTTCAGGAGAGAATGACCTTAAATGTAAAAAACCATCAAAAAATAGCCTTACTATTTATGTAGTAAATTCACAAAGAACACCCCTCTAAAACTGCATTCCTTAATTTTTATTGCCCCAGATGACAAATACTGTCAAATGACTATTCGCCTGGCCTACAACATATCTAAATATCATCAGGGGCTGATCACCATTTTCTCAAAATAAATCAACCGGAATGCAGGTACTAGCGTCCTTTAGCCATCGGAACAGGGTGCAGGGGACACTGATTCATTGGGTAATATTTTCCTCTGTTGAATTGTAACCACGAGTAATGGACTTTCTTCAACCATTATTTACCATAGTTTATACCTATAAAATTACCTGGCAGAACTTCAGCACACTTCCGAGATACAGCCAATCCTACCCGTCTCCTCCGTTTTCTGTGTACCTGAATCTTGGTATACAAAATCGATTTCGTGTTTTTATACCTTCATCAAATCCGCAGCCACCAGGACCGGAGTCTGTGAAGTCACGAAGTCAAACTGGAAGAAAAGAAAGTGGCCGTGATGTGGATTTGACAGGTGTGTTTTGTCATGCTTTTTCTGATCTTTGTGTGTGTAGCGAAGATATGACTGTGATGAGTGAAAGAGCAGATAAAGAGGATTACCGAGGATTACTTTGAAAATGAACCCGGACAAACTGATGTCTTAGTCAAAGGGAGATTAAAATGCAGCATTATGTTCTGGGCGGTAATTGCCTCGTGTGGTTTTGTCATTGACACCATTCAAAATGGGTACCAGATTCCTTTCCATTCTACGCCACAGAAAGCAATCCATTTGATTTCTGTCCACAGCTGTGGATAGAAGGGGCTGATTCTAGACCGCCATTGTGTGAATAAACACGTATGGAAACAGTCAGTGAAATTCGAGGATTTGCGGTTAGCTTAGATGTACGTACAAAAGGGCAATTGGATGTTTACAATTGACATTCATTCTTCATATCACCACGTTGACATTTTTGGGCCCCATGCAGACCTTTTGGGGTTTTGATGAGTGATTGGGGGAAGGACGACATACTTTTGTTTTTTAGTACTCCCATTTGGGCTGACCTCGGCACTATTTTTGACTAAATTAACTAGACCACTCATTAAGAAGGGGAAGTCAGAAAGGAAGCGTGTTGTCATTTACATAGACGACGGGTTCTTTACATACCCGTGCAGGAAAGTAGTTGGTTTGTCCAGAAGGTAGAAATGTCCAATTGGGCACCGAGGCAAATGGTGACCTGGTTGGGCTGTGAGATTGATTCACAGGGAGGTACGCTCCGCATTCCCGACCGGAGGATTAGAAAGTCGTTAGCTGGCCTACAGGAACTACTGGTCGACCTTTCACGAGTGCATGTCAAGGAAATAGCTGGTGATTCAATGCCATTTCCATGGCTACAGTGGTTGGCAACGTGACGTACATTATAATTATATTATTTCCGGGGCTCTTAGTTGGGAGATAATATACTCGTATCCAAGGAGGGTGTTCACCAGATAGAGTTTTGCGTTACGAACTTACACGCAGTAAACATGAGAGCTTTGGGCGTGGAGCCGTATGTCACGCTGGTGATATATTCAGGCGCTAGTGGGACTTTTTACGGGGGATACCTTGTGAAAGCGTGGGAGGGATGGGAACAAAGTCGTTCACGGTACGTGGACTGCAGTGGAGAGTGAAGAAAGCTCAACCTGGCGAGAGCTTAAAGACAGTTAAGAGAGTGTTAGAATCATTAGCACCGAAGAGGAAATGAAAGAGAGTTAAGTGGTTCACGGACAACCAGAAAGTGACGAGGATTGTCAAGAGGGGGAGTATGAAATCTGGTTTACAGCGGATAGTTTTAGATATTTACACTCGGTGAATAGAAAGTTACATCTTCGGGACTGTACTGGATTCCTAGGGGGATTAATGATAAGGCGGATTATGTAAACAAATTGATAGACAACTATGATTAGGGGGTGTCTCTCGACAACTTTCAAGCGATCGATAGTTCGTGGAGGCCGCATGAAGTAGACTGGTTTGCGTCTGGGCACAATGCAAAGTTGCAGTCGTTTTATTCTAAGTTTTGGAGCCCGAATACCAT